>OX104125.1:22771800-23131311 GCA_944474755.1 Limnoperna fortunei
TATATCACACATTTTCATAAATATTAAACAAGACAATAAAAGACAATCAACTGTTAAAAGACGTGTTCATTAAATGGATGTTACTTTGTCATTAGTACACACATTGATTGAATGGATGTTACTTGTCATTAGTACACACATTGATTGAATGGATGTTACTTTGTCATAGTACACACATTGATAGAATGGATGTTACTTAGTCATTCAGTACACACATTGATTGAATGGATGTTACTTTGTCATTAGTACACACATTGATTGAATGGATGTTACTTTGTCATTAGTACACACATTGATTGAATGGATGTTACTTTGTCATTAGTGCACACATTGATTGAATGGATGTTACTTTGTCATTAGTGCACACATTGATTGAATGGATGTTACTTTGTCATTAGTGCACACATTGATTGAATGGATGTTACTTTGTCATTAGTACACACATTGATTGAATGGATGTTACTTTGTCATTAGTACACACATTGATTGAATGGATGTTACTTTGTCATTAGTACACACATTGATTGAATGGATGTTACTTTGTCATTAGTACACACATTGATTGAATGGATGTTACTTTGTCATTAGTACACACATTGATTGAATGGATGTTACTTTGTCATTAGTACACACATTGATTGAATGGATGTTACTTTGTCATTAGTACACACATTGATTGAATGGATGTTACTTTGTCATTAGTACACACATTGATTGAATGGATGTTACTTTGTCATTAGTACACACATTGATTGAATGGATGTTACTTTGTCATTAGTGCACACATTGATTGAATGGATGTTACTTTGTCATTAGTACACACATTGATTGAATGGATGTTACTTTGTCATTAGTACACACATTGATTGAATGGATGTTACTTTGTCATTAGTACACACATTGATTGAATGGATGTTACTTTGTCATTAGTACACACATTGATTGAATGGATGTTACTTTGTCATTAGTACACACATTGATTGAATGGATGTTACTTTGTCATTAGTACACACATTGATTGAATGGATGTTACTTTGTCATTAGTACACACATTGATTGAATGGATGCTACTTTGTCATTAGTACACACATTGATTGAATGGATGTTACTTTGTCATTAGTACACACATTGATTGAATGGATGTTACTTTGTCATTAGTACACACATTGATTGAATGGATGTTACTTTGTCATTAGTTCACACATTGATTGAATGGATGTTACTTTGTCATTAGTACACACATTGATTGAATGGATGTTACTTTGTCATTAGTTCACACATTGATTGAATGGATGTTACTTTGTCATTAGTACACACATTGATTGAATGGATGTTACTTTGTCATTAGTTCACACATTGATTGAATGGATGTTACTTTGTCATTAGTTCACACATTGATTGAATGGATGTTACTTTGTCATTAGTTCACACATTGATTGAATGGATGTTACTTTGTCATTAGTACACACATTGATTGAATGGATGTTACTTTGTCATTAGTTCACACATTGATTGAATGGATGTTACTTTGTCATTAGTTCACACATTGATTGAATGGATGTTACTTTGTCATTAGTTCACACATTGATTGAATGGATGTTACTTTGTCATTAGTTCACACATTGATTGAATGGATGTTACTTTGTCATTAGTTCACACATTGATTGAATGGATGTTACTTTGTCATTAGTACACACATTGATTGAATGGATGTTACTTTGTCATTAGTTCACACATTGATTGAATGGATGTTACTTTGTCATTAGTTCACACATTGATTGAATGGATGTTACTTTGTCATTAGTACACACATTGATTGAATGGATGTTACTTTGTCATTAGTACACACATTGATTGAATGGATGTTACTTTGTCATTAGTACACACATTGATTGAATGGATGTTACTTTGTCATTAGTACACACATTGATTGAATGGATGTTACTTTGTCATTAGTACACACATTGATTGAATGGATGTTACTTTGTCATTAGTACACACATTGATTGAATGGATGTTACTTTGTCATTAGTACACACATTGATTGAATGGATGTTACTTTGTCATTAGTACACACATTGATTGAATGGATGTTACTTTGTCATTAGTACACACATTGATTGAATGGATGTTACTTTGTCATTAGTACACACATTGATTGAATGGATGTTACTTTGTCATTAGTACACACATTGATTGAATGGATGTTACTTTGTCATTAGTACACACATTGATTGAATGGATGTTACTTTGTCATTAGTACACACATTGATTGAATGGATGTTACTTTGTCATTAGTACACACATTGATTGAATGGATGTTACTTTGTCATTAGTACACACATTGATTGAATGGATGTTACTTTGTCATTAGTACACACATTGATTGAATGGATGTTACTTTGTCATTAGTACACACATTGATTGAATGGATGTTACTTTGTCATTAGTACACACATTGATTGAATGGATGTTACTTTGTCATTAGTACACACATTGATTGAATGGATGTTACTTTGTCATTAGTTCACACATTGATTGAATGGATGTTACTTTGTCATTAGTACACACATTGATTGAATGGATGTTACTTTGTCATTAGTACACACATTGATTGAATGGATGTTACTTTGTCATTAGTTCACACATTGATTGAATGGATGTTACTTTGTCATTAGTACACACATTGATTGAATGGATGTTACTTTGTCATTAGTTCACACATTGATTGAATGGATGTTACTTTGTCATTAGTTCACACATTGATTGAATGGATGTTACTTTGTCATTAGTTCACACATTGATTGAATGGATGTTACTTTGTCATTAGTTCACACATTGATTGAATGGATGTTACTTTGTCATTAGTTCACACATTGATTGAATGGATGTTACTTTGTCATTAGTACACACATTGATTGAATGGATGTTACTTTGTCATTAGTTCACACATTGATTGAATGGATGTTACTTTGTCATTAGTACACACATTGATTGAATGGATGTTACTTTGTCATTAGTTCACACATTGATTGAATGGATGTTACTTTGTCATTAGTTCACACATTGATTGAATGGATGTTACTTTGTCATTAGTTCACACATTGATTGAATGGATGTTACTTTGTCATTAGTTCACACATTGATTGAATGGATGTTACTTTGTCATTAGTTCACACATTGATTGAATGGATGTTACTTTGTCATTAGTTCACACATTGATTGAATGGATGTTACTTTGTCATTAGTTCACACATTGATTGAATGGATGTTACTTTGTCATTAGTTCACACATTGATTGAATGGATGTTACTTTGTCATTAGTACACACATTGATTGAATGGATGTTACTTTGTCATTAGTTCACACATTGATTGAATGGATGTTACTTTGTCATTAGTTCACACATTGATTGAATGGATGTTACTTTGTCATTAGTTCACACATTGATTGAATGGATGTTACTTTGTCATCAGTACACACATTGATTGAATGGATGTTACTTTGTCATCAGTTCACACATTGATTGAATGGATGTTACTTTGTCATCAGTTCACACATTGATTGAATGGATGTTACTTTGTCATTAGTTCACACATTGATTGAATGGATGTTACTTTGTCATCAGTTCACACATTGATTGAATGGATGTTACTTTGTCATCAGTTCACACATTGATTGAATGGATGTTACTTTGTCATTAGTTCACACATTGATTGAATGGATGTTACTTTGTCATTAGTTCACACATTGATTGAATGGATGTTACTTTGTCATTAGTACACACATTGATTGAATGGATGTTACTTTGTCATTAGTACACACATTGATTGAATGGATGTTACTTTGTCATTAGTACACACATTGATTGAATGGATGTTACTTTGTCATTAGTACACACATTGATTGAATGGATGTTACTTTGTCATTAGTACACACATTGATTGAATGGATGTTACTTTGTCATTAGTACACACATTGATTGAATGGATGTTACTTTGTCATTAGTACACACATTGATTGAATGGATGTTACTTTGTCATTAGTACACACATTGATTGAATGGATGTTACTTTGTCATTACTACACACATTGATTGAATGGATGTTACTTTGTCATTAGTTCACACATTGATTGAATGGATGTTACTTTGTCATTAGTACACACATTGATTGAATGGATGTTACTTTGTCATTAGTTCACACATTGATTGAATGGATGTTACTTTGTCATTAGTACACACATTGATTGAATGGATGTTACTTTGTCATTAGTTCACACATTGATTGAATGGATGTTACTTTGTCATTAGTTCACACATTGATTGAATGGATGTTACTTTGTCATTAGTACACACATTGATTGAATGGATGTTACTTTGTCATTAGTTCACACATTGATTGAATGGATGTTACTTTGTCATTAGTTCACACATTGATTGAATGGATGTTACTTTGTCATTACTACACACATTGATTGAATGGATGTTATTTTGTCATTAGTTCACACATTGATTGAATGGATGTTACTTTGTCATTAGTACACACATTGATTGAATGGATGTTACTTTGTCATTAGTTCACACATTGATTGAATGGATGTTACTTTGTCATTAGTACACACATTGATTGAATGGATGTTACTTTGTCATTAGTTCACACTTTGATTGAATGGATGTTACTTTGTCATTAGTACACACATTGATTGAATGGATGTTACTTTGTCATTAGTACACACATTGATTGAATGGATGTTACTTTGTCATTAGTTCACACATTGATTGAATGGATGTTACTTTGTCATTAGTTCACACATTGATTGAATGGATGTTACTTTGTCATTACTACACACATTGATTGAATGGATGTTACTTGTCATTAGTTCACACATTGATTGAATGGATGTTACTTTGTCATTAGTACACACATTGATTGAATGGATGTTACTTTGTCATTAGTTCACACATTGATTGAATGGATGTTACTTTGTCATTAGTACACACATTGATTGAATGGATGTTACTTTGTCATTAGTTCACACATTGATTGAATGGATGTTACTTTGTCATTAGTTCACACACTGATTGAATGGATGTTACTTTGTCAGTAGTTCACACATTGATTGAATGGATGTTACTTTGTCATTAGTTCACACATTGATTGAATGGATGTTACTTTGTCATTAGTTCACACATTGATTGAATGGATGTTACTTTGTCATTAGTACACACATTGATTGAATGGATGTTACTTTGTCATTAGTACACACATTGATTGAATGGATGTTACTTTGTCATTAGTGCACACATTGATTGAATGGATGTTATTTTGTCATTAGTACACACATTGATTGAATGGATGTTACTTTGTCATTAGTACACACATTGATTGAATGGATGTTACTTTGTCATTAGTACACACATTGATTGAATGGATGTTACTTTGTCATTAGTACACACATTGATTGAATGGATGTTACTTTGTCATTAGTACACACATTGATTGAATGGATGTTACTTTGTCATTAGTACACACATTGATTGAATGGATGTTACTTTGTCATTAGTGCACACATTGATTGAATGGATGTTACTTGTCATTAGTACACACATTGATTGAATGGATGTTACTTTGTCATTAGTGCACACATTGATTGAATGGATGTTACTTTGTCATTAGTACACACATTGATTGAATGGATGTTACTTTGTCATTAGTGCACACATTGATTGAATGGATGTTACTTTGTCATTAGTACACACATTGATTGAATGGATGTTACTTTGTCATTAGTACACACATTGATTGAATGGATGTTACTTTGTCATTAGTACACACATTGATTGAATGGATGTTACTTTGTCATTAGTACACACATTGATTGAATGGATGTTACTTTGTCATTAGTACACACATTGATTGAATGGATGCTACTTTGTCATTAGTACACACATTGATTGAATGGATGTTACTTTGTCATTAGTACACACATTGATTGAATGGATGTTACTTTGTCATTAGTACACACATTGATTGAATGGATGTTACTTTGTCATTAGTTCACACATTGATTGAATGGATGTTACTTTGTCATTAGTACACACATTGATTGAATGGATGTTACTTTGTCATTAGTACACACATTGATTGAATGGATGTTACTTTGTCATTAGTACACACATTGATTGAATGGATGTTACTTTGTCATTAGTACACACATTGATTGAATGGATGTTACTTTGTCATTAGTTCACACATTGATTGAATGGATGTTACTTTGTCATTAGTTCACACATTGATTGAATGGATGTTACTTTGTCATTAGTTCACACATTGATTGAATGGATGTTACTTTGTCATTAGTTCACACATTGATTGAATGGATGTTACTTTGTCATTAGTTCACACATTGATTGAATGGATGTTACTTTGTCATTAGTACACACATTGATTGAATGGATGTTACTTTGTCATTAGTTCACACATTGATTGAATGGATGTTACTTTGTCATTAGTACACACATTGATTGAATGGATGTTACTTTGTCATTAGTTCACACATTGATTGAATGGATGTTACTTTGTCATTAGTTCACACATTGATTGAATGGATGTTACTTTGTCATTAGTTCACACATTGATTGAATGGATGTTACTTTGTCATTAGTTCACACATTGATTGAATGGATGTTACTTTGTCATTAGTTCACACATTGATTGAATGGATGTTACTTTGTCATTAGTTCACACATTGATTGAATGGATGTTACTTTGTCATTAGTTCACACATTGATTGAATGGATGTTACTTTGTCATTAGTTCACACATTGATTGAATGGATGTTACTTTGTCATTAGTACACACATTGATTGAATGGATGTTACTTTGTCATTAGTTCACACATTGATTGAATGGATGTTACTTTGTCATTAGTTCACACATTGATTGAATGGATGTTACTTTGTCATTAGTTCACACATTGATTGAATGGATGTTACTTTGTCATCAGTACACACATTGATTGAATGGATGTTACTTTGTCATCAGTTCACACATTGATTGAATGGATGTTACTTTGTCATCAGTTCACACATTGATTGAATGGATGTTACTTTGTCATTAGTTCACACATTGATTGAATGGATGTTACTTTGTCATCAGTTCACACATTGATTGAATGGATGTTACTTTGTCATCAGTTCACACATTGATTGAATGGATGTTACTTTGTCATTAGTTCACACATTGATTGAATGGATGTTACTTTGTCATTAGTTCACACATTGATTGAATGGATGTTACTTTGTCATTAGTACACACATTGATTGAATGGATGTTACTTTGTCATTAGTACACACATTGATTGAATGGATGTTACTTTGTCATTAGTACACACATTGATTGAATGGATGTTACTTTGTCATTAGTACACACATTGATTGAATGGATGTTACTTTGTCATTAGTACACACATTGATTGAATGGATGTTACTTTGTCATTAGTACACACATTGATTGAATGGATGTTACTTTGTCATTAGTACACACATTGATTGAATGGATGTTACTTTGTCATTAGTACACACATTGATTGAATGGATGTTACTTTGTCATTACTACACACATTGATTGAATGGATGTTACTTTGTCATTAGTTCACACATTGATTGAATGGATGTTACTTTGTCATTAGTACACACATTGATTGAATGGATGTTACTTTGTCATTAGTTCACACATTGATTGAATGGATGTTACTTTGTCATTACTACACACATTGATTGAATGGATGTTACTTTGTCATTAGTTCACACATTGATTGAATGGATGTTACTTTGTCATTAGTTCACACATTGATTGAATGGATGTTACTTTGTCATTAGTACACACATTGATTGAATGGATGTTACTTTGTCATTAGTTCACACATTGATTGAATGGATGTTACTTTGTCATTAGTTCACACATTGATTGAATGGATGTTACTTTGTCATTACTACACACATTGATTGAATGGATGTTATTTTGTCATTAGTTCACACATTGATTGAATGGATGTTACTTTGTCATTAGTACACACATTGATTGAATGGATGTTACTTTGTCATTAGTTCACACATTGATTGAATGGATGTTACTTTGTCATTAGTACACACATTGATTGAATGGATGTTACTTTGTCATTAGTTCACACTTTGATTGAATGGATGTTACTTTGTCATTAGTACACACATTGATTGAATGGATGTTACTTTGTCATTAGTACACACATTGATTGAATGGATGTTACTTTGTCATTAGTTCACACATTGATTGAATGGATGTTACTTTGTCATTAGTTCACACATTGATTGAATGGATGTTACTTTGTCATTACTACACACATTGATTGAATGGATGTTACTTGTCATTAGTTCACACATTGATTGAATGGATGTTACTTTGTCATTAGTACACACATTGATTGAATGGATGTTACTTTGTCATTAGTTCACACATTGATTGAATGGATGTTACTTTGTCATTACTACACACATTGATTGAATGGATGTTACTTTGTCATTAGTTCACACATTGATTGAATGGATGTTACTTTGTCATTAGTTCACACATTGATTGAATGGATGTTACTTTGTCATTACTACACACATTGATTGAATGGATGTTACTTTGTCATTAGTTCACACATTGATTGAATGGATGTTACTTTGTCATTACTACACACATTGATTGAATGGATGTTACTTTGTCATTAGTTCACACATTGATTGAATGGATGTTACTTTGTCATTACTACACACATTGATTGAATGGATGTTACTTTGTCATTAGTTCACACATTGATTGAATGGATGTTACTTTGTCATTAGTACACACATTGATTGAATGGATGTTACTTTGTCATTAGTACACACATTGATTGAATGGATGTTACTTTGTCATTAGTTCACACATTGATTGAATGGATGTTACTTTGTCATTAGTACACACATTGATTGAATGGATGTTACTTTGTCATTAGTTCACACATTGATTGAATAGATGTTACTTTGTCATTAGTACACACATTGATTGAATGGATGTTACTTTGTCATTAGTACACACATTGATTGAATGGATGTTACTTTGTCATTAGTACACACATTGATTGAATGGATGTTACTTTGTCATTAGTACACACATTGATTGAATGGATGTTACTTTGTCATTAGTACACACATTGATTGAATGGATGTTACTTTTTCATTAGTACACACATTGATTGAATGGATGTTACTTTGTCATTAGTACACACATTGATTGAATGGATGTTACTTTGTCATTAGTACACACATTGATTGAATGGATGTTACTTTGTCATTAGTACACACATTGATTGAATGGATGTTACTTTGTCATTAGTACACACATTGATTGAATGGATGTTACTTTGTCATTAGTTCACACATTGATTGAATGGATGTTACTTTGTCATTAGTACACACATTGATTGAATGGATGTTACTTTGTCATTAGTACACACATTGATTGAATGGATATTACTTTGTCATTAGTACACACATTGATTGAATGGATGTTACTTTGTCATTAGTACACACATTGATTGAATGGATGTTACTTTGTCATTAGTTCACACATTGATTGAATGGATGTTACTTTGTCATTAGTACACACATTGATTGAATGGATGTTACTTTGTCATTAGTACACACATTGATTGAATGGATGTTACTTTGTCATTAGTACACACATTGATTGAATGGATGTTACTTTGTCATTAGTTCACACATTGATTGAATGGATGTTACTTTGTCATTAGTACACACATTGATTGAATGGATGTTACTTTGTCATTAGTTCACACATTGATTGAATGGATGTTACTTTGTCATTAGTTCACACATTGATTGAATGGATGTTACTTTGTCATTAGTTCACACATTGATTGAATGGATGTTACTTTGTCATTAGTTCACACATTGATTGAATGGATGTTACTTTGTTATTACTACACACATTGATTGAATGGATGTTACTTTGTCATTAGTTCACACATTGATTGAATGGATGTTACTTTGTCATTACTACACACATTGATTGAATGAATGTTACTTTGTCATTAGTTCACACATTGATTGAATGGATGTTACTTTGTCATTAGTACACACATTGATTGAATGGATGTTACTTTGTCATTAGTACACACATTGATTGAATGGATGTTACTTTGTCATTAGTTCACACATTGATTGAATGGATGTTACTTTGTCATTAGTACACACATTGATTGAATGGATGTTACTTTGTCATTAGTTCACACATTGATTGAATGGATGTTACTTTGTTTTAGTACACACATTGATTGAATGGATGTTACTTTGTCATTAGTACACACATTGATTGAATGGATGTTACTTTGTCATTAGTACACACATTGATTGAATGGATGTTACTTTGTCATTAGTACACACATTGATTGAATGGATGTTACTTTGTCATTAGTACACACATTGATTGAATGGATATTACTTTGTCATTAGTACACACATTGATTGAATGGATGTTACTTTGTCATTAGTTCACACATTGATTGAATGGATGTTACTTTGTCATTAGTTCACACATTGATTGAATGGATGTTACTTTGTCATTAGTACACACATTGATTGAATGGATGTTACTTTGTCATTAGTACGCACATTGATTGAATGGATGTTGCTTTGTCATTAGTACACACATTGATTGAATGGATGTTACTTTGTCATTAGTACACACATTGATTGAATGGATGTTACTTTGTCATTAGTACACACATTGATTTAATGGATGTTACTTTGTCATTAGTACACACATTGATTGAACTATAAATGAAGTAGAATCTGAATATGACATTATTGTGAAATAATATTTTATTCACCATTAAAGTATTTAAACAGATTTAAATTGATTTGAAGTGACTGCTAAAATACTCATTTTTATCATGTTGAAATCATTGTACAGAAAGAAAGATGGGAACCCGGAAATCAATCCCATCCAAGCACTTCTTATAAGTAACAATTTTCCAAAGTTTCATGCAATTCCATGAAGAAATGAAAGCGCTATTCAGGCGACAACATAAGAATATACATGTACATGAAAATTGACTGAGTCCCCTTCCCAAAAATATGGTCCCCCTTGACGAAATTTCCTGAAATCAATCCCATCAAAGCTCTACCTATACGTAACAATTTCCCAAAGTTTCGTCAAAATCAATTAATACGAATTCCAGGTGTGCAGGTGGTGACTGTGCCATATCCTTAGAACAGTCAAATGAAGGTAGTGGGACCTTATTTTACTGTTCACTTTTATTTAAATAAATGTTATTCATTAAAGCAATACATATGTCTTCTGATTTACATTTTTCAAGCATTTATAATAATATTTTTAATGTTTAAATATGTTATTATTTAACTGAAAACCGGCATGTTAATCTGAGCATCCAGTTCCATTTTACGTACAATGTTGCAACTCATTGCACTCGTTTTTGACGACATTACACCATTTCACCCATTTTTGCAACAGTGAGCCCATCAGTTCTCAGGATTTAATTTTAAATGAAGAAAATCAGCATGATGTCTTTTTTCTAAAAATATATGTTTCATCTCAAGTTCATAAAGGAAAACTGATATGCTGTTCATTTTACCAAAAAATAACTTAAAAGGGAGCAAAAAAATGCAATAAATGATACAGACAAAAATTAGAAGTTAGTATTTACTGAAGAAACATAAATGGTTTGAAAGTTCACTGTTTGTCCATGTTAAGGATGTTCGCTGCTTATACTCATTATAAATAGAATGCTTTATTTCAAGCATTTTCGGATGTAGTATACATATATATTTAAAAATATGCAAAAAAAATCATAGGTTGGTGTGCTCGTTTTTTCGGTATGGTCAGATTTCTTACATGTGTAATCATCAATGATCACAAAAATCTGGACATGGGGTTCATATCATAAAAGCAATAAAAAATCTTTTTCAGTTGTTACTTATTATAATCTCATTAATAACAATTAGATAATATATACAGTTTGCATTTTTAAACAGAAAAATATAATATTGTACATCTCAACTTCAGAATTGACCAGTTAATTTACAGTGCGGAAAAAGGTACGGGAAAATGTATCACCCATGGATGTTTTTTTTTAAATTCAACCCTTTCTTATAAATACAAAGTCCCAAAATTTTAACAAAATATTCATATTACCTTTATGTTTGTATACATGAAGAAAAAAATGTAGGTTCGTGTGCTAAATTTTTTTAGAGGTCCAAAAACGGTTATTTTATTGAAAAAGTACGGGGAAAATGATCCATTTTTTATATTTTTCCCATTATTTCAAGTTTTGCCCTTAAAATATCTGTCAGTGTATTTATTTCGTTAAACTAGCTAATTTATTTCATATAACATGTGTTTGCTAAAACTAGGGGCTTGCTATAGCCTGATAAGCATGCACAGCATGTCAAGTGCTAAAGAGTCAAAAAGGATAAATACATTTACCTAACAAAAAAGACATTTCAGGTACAAGAATTATTACATCAATGTTTAGATTCTAATACAATTTTACAAGAAGGTAGAGCTGTTTTCACAGGTTTTATTGGTAATCCATCCAATACAATTTTCTAAATAATTAATTAGTAATACGACAGCAATATGTTGAACCATGTATGTTTGGGGGGGGGGGGGGACAAAGTGGATGCAAAATTTATATTGGAATACACTTACAAATGGTGGACTTTCTCAAGCAATAGAGGGACCTTGGTAGCCAAGCGGTTAAGGCAGTTCGTCTAGTATAGATTACATGGTCTGTAAACCCTGAGGTTGCAGGTTAGAGTCTCACTGCGGGCAGGGTGTGCTCGACTCCAATTGACAAAGATTGTCAGTTTTCCTACCAAAGGTCGGGGTTTTCGCCTGTTAGTCCTTCCCAATGAAAACTGGACACCATGATATAGCTGAACAATTGCTGAAAGTGGTGTTAAACACCATTAAAACAAGAAAAAAAACAACAAACAATCTAGCATTAAATGGACGTTATATTTCAATTTCCTAAAATCAATCCACTATTTACTGAAACCAATTTTGCCCTTTAACGCTAGTAGATAAAGGACCATATGCACAATAAAATCGTTCAACAATTACTCAAGTTAGAGCACGGAAACTAAATATTCAACAATAATCACACCAAGAGTTGTACCATATGCGCCATTTCACATTCATGATTGTGGCATAAAAACTTGAACTTTAGTTGCATAGATTTCGTAATTTTATATGTTCAAATAATGACAACAAATAGCCATGTTAATGTCAACAAATTATAATCTAAATGTTATGCTCCATTAAACTCAGCATTTTCACAAAATAAACTACAGAGAAGCTTGAGTTATGCCCCTTTATATATATCAGTGTTACATTATTGATGGATGGTATTGGTGGTAATAATAGGTAATCTTGGTGCAGGTATTTCAGCTACATATAATTCATCATTCGCATGTACTTCTGTCAAGTCTATGCCTTTTTCATAACAGGTACCCTAACTCAATTCACAACTTGTAGTTTTCTGATCATTACTGAAAAAAACATATATAAAGAACATTAAGTATCACTATAACATATGAAATGACAGACAATTTTACTCATCTCTATAGCCATTTCAATAGAAATGGTGGGTTAAACTATGTTTTATGTGCCAAACCTCCCTCTTTGAAAGACACAAATTAAAACAAAGTGGTCAACAGATTCCAAAATACAAATGGCAAGTACCTGAAAAACATTTCTTATAACCCTGATCTAAAAGTTGGTCAAACAAATTATATATAGAATTCTAATATGACGTCCTTCAAACGCTTTGGAAACAAACCCCTATTTAAATATTCAACAAAATCTGGCTGTTCCAGCCATTTCAAAAACCCCCGTGTGTTAATGTTTTTGCTTTAAAATTTGTTTTTATATTGTACATTTGTAAGAAAATCCAATAGATAACATGTTTTCACGCTAACAAGTCCATTTTCTATTCTATGCCTTTATAGTTTACATGTTACAAGTCTTCCTTTTTTGGTACGTTGTGTTTTCAAGGGACGTTGCGTTGTTTACAATGACGTTCAATGAAAACCGCGAGACTTTTCCCGCCCCCACCGCAAACGAATTTACCGTATCAAAATGAAATCGCAACCGAATTTCAAAATGTTGATTAATTGTGGAAAATAACTGTTGATTTAAATTTTCACCATTGTGATCTAAAACAGGAGCATAAGATCGACCAAATGCGGTAAGCAGTTTTCATTTGTCACGCAAACACAGCAAAAATCACAGACACGCCACACGCATGTAATGTTCAGCATTCAATTTTGTCGTTCTTTGTTTTGATTGTTAAATTTTATTGTTAATTTTTAATAAATATGTTACTTTGTTTTTAATTTATATTTCTCATATTATTTTAACAAATATTACAAATTATCTGTGACTTAGAAAAAAATAATTTTGTAACTTGGGAGGGTCTCCGAAAGATGGAACAGCCAAAATAAACGTTTACCTGTGTACGCGCGAAATTTAAAATTTCTTTATTTTCATGTCAGAATCGCTAACGCTCGTGGCAAAATATTCATGAATATAATGCCTACCCATATTTAAATAACCAATAAAACTTGGGCAGCCATAAATTATTTCTTAATTTAAAAATTCAAAAAATGTGTGGTACCAAAAGAACTAAATGATCAGACCATTCAGCATTTCTGAAGGCCATATTATTGGTTATATTTAATAGTTATGGTAACAATTTATGTGGGATATGATTTACAAAAAAAGTGTTGCTTAGTGTCTCTCAGGAAACAACCTCTGTATAAAAATTAGGAGATAATCCAAACTTAGTATTTACCTAGTATGTACCTACAAATTATAATATAACGTGTTTCAATGTCATTGATAAAGCGTATACATGTATATGCTTAATCGTGAAAACAATGATTTTTATCGATATACTAGTACTACTACTAGTATATCCAAGTTAACAAGTATATACAATCTTTTTTTATATATAAAACCATTGAAACCATTAAAAGAGAGAAAATGCGACATTTACACTATACCCGAAATTATGTATTGTGAATTAATGTTACTAGTATTAAATTAACATAAGTACTGTACAATAAATAGTTTTTTTTTAATACATTGTGCATTTCCAAATTTGCTTTTCTTTTAATTTGAACCACTGTGTTCATTTTCCTATATACATTGAGTTTTCTTTATCATTTTTATGTAAGTAAAAATAAGAACAGTCAATGTACATGTAACTTCTCACTTTCCCCATGACACCATGGAGATGGTTAGCAAAATTTATAATGTTATAGATATTACATCAATATGTATTTCAATTTTTACCTCAGACATGGCCATCATCATGTTGTTTCTCTGTTGGTATGCTGTTGACATGTTGGCATTTGCTGTTTACACAAAGTATTTTCCAAGTAGCAGCTCAAGTGTTTATACATTTTACACAGTTTTGCTGAGTAATAAGGATGTTCATATTCCTTGCAGGCTGATCGTCAGTCGGCAAGTACAACCAATTCACCAACCCTGCGTACATCTTTCTACTCATCTAAAGCTAGGGTTAAGTAATTTCCTTTATCATTAACTACTTCTTTTTGAGCACAGCGGGATATATCAGGTGTGGTCAGTTGGCATAATAATCTTTTGCAGCAAAGCGACTTTCCTATAACTACCCAGCGCGTTTGACAGATATTTTCTTCTGCTTTTCAGACTACAACACAATCTTACGTCTAGCCACGGAAATAAGACTAAAAGGGTTAAAATCGTATCAAAATTCTTGTCTGACGACATCACGTGTTTATTCTGGTGTCAAGACACTAAAGGGGACAATCAAATTTGGAACATATAAGAAAATAGCACTTAAAAACAAAATAGTCCTGTTTATCTTAGTGTATATTAAAAACTACTAACTGGATTTTAATGAATGAAAGTTTTTCTGAAAGGTGAATATATTAGAAAAATTTTGAGTCCTAACTTGCTCTGTTCTAATGGTATTTAGTATGTTTTATGTCACATGCACTACATGACCTATAAACCAAGATTTTCTGAAAAAGAAAGTGCTATTTTTAGAGTGGGGTTTACCCCGGAAGCTGGTTTTCTCTTGGAAGGTTTTAAAGAGGTCATGAAATTTTGAGAGAACATAGGCCTGTCACGTACGATTCTGGATATATATGATGTCGGTCAAGTTAAACTTAAGGTAAAAGAGCTGCGCTAATTAAAAAAAATAACAAATTTAGTAGAAAATCTTAAAGAATTGGATTAGTGTTTTCTCCCCTTCTGGAAGTTGGCGGGTATTTACCGTAAATGTCGTATTTTCTTTGAAAATCAAGTTATTTGTTTAAAAATCCGATTTCTTTATATACTATTATTTAATTCATAACAAATCTTTTGTATTTCGTGGATTTCTTTAGTCTATATTAATTTTTGTGAAGTTTTACTGATAACGACATCAATAATTTTACGGTGCGCAAAGCATAACAAAAATATGACCAGCGAACATCCTTAAAGGTTACAATTTTAAATTTCTCATAAATGCAGCTCAGTGTTGCAATTTGCAATTTTGTTACTATTTAGCCATACTTAAAACTGCAGTTGTTGGCCATATTGTGGGAGCCATATTTAAAAAGGGGTGGGATGGGACATATGGAACACAATTTTGATGTTTACTAGAAAAGTATTGGGGTAGGGGTGGAAAATAGCCTTTGTAGTGGTTAAAATCAGCCTACTCCTGTTTGAAATCTACAAAAGTGATCGTTTAAGGAGCCAAACGCATTAACCACTACGGACCCTAGCCAGGTTTTCCGTAATATATCAACAGCCCAATTATACATTTGGGCAGTTCCAAAAACTGCAGAATAAACATTTAATTAACAAGTAAGGATTAGGAGGTCTATTGAAGGTTTTTAAGATTGGAGTCGAACGCACCTGCCCGCAGTGAGGCTCGAGCCCGCAATCTCAGTGTTGACAGACCGCGTGATCAATAGTAGACGAACTATCTTAACCACTCGGCCACCGAGGCCCCTCCAGAATTTCTGCAAAAACTGTATAAATTATACCAAAATACACAGTAAACGATCGTTGATCTATGCAGTCTACAGTCCGAGATTTTCCGATACACAGGGCTCGCATTGGAGGGCAACTCTGGCAAAGAAGTTGCCTTATCATGGTCCCACTTCGCCCATGATTATATTCTAAAGGTCATACCATAGCAACAAGGTAACCATTACAAAAAGTCATTAGCAACCATATATTTTTTTTTAAAATCAGGATGATGTACCTAAGTGAAATATGTCATTTTACAACAGGAAGTGGCATTTTGTCCCTAGCAACAGCCACAAAAGTCCTTGACAACCATGTATTGTTTACTCTGGACCACAGAAATAGTCTACTACCCCTGACTGACTTGGGGAGTTTTTTACGTCCTACACCGACAACTTAATGCCCTTGGTCGGACCCCTAAAAATGGCCACCAAACATAGTAGTCACGTTCAAAACAACAGATGAATACAAATTAATTTCTTATAGGAATCTTGGAAAGATTTCCAATTGTTCTTGAACAATTAGCCCTATCTTTCTTTTTTTCTTCCGCCGTGTCTGTAAAAAAGGGTTCGCAACATATCATTTTGATCTAGTTTATACAAAGTTTCGAACACTTGAGACCTTTTCGGTGTTAACCCTGAGTTATTTGCTTAAACACCGAAAACCTTGTTATCGAAATAAGTCCAGAACTATAAGAGATACAAGAAAACTGAAAAGTGACAAATGTTAAAGAACTTTAGAGACAAATTTGTGACATAATTTGTCTAAAAAAATTCTGACGAGCGGAGGCTAGCGGTATACCTTGAATGTTTCAAGAACTTCGCTTATCTTTGCAACTTTAGTAAGTTTTGTTTCGATTGGTTAATCGGTTTCAGAGAAGAAGCCATTTTAAACTTTTTCCCAAAGGGCCCAATGTTAAACCAAGTCCGGCGGTGGTGGCCATTTTGAATTTCTGGTTGGGATAAAAAAAAACAAACTTTATAGAGGACCATCCAAACAATATTGGTAGTAAGTTTTGTTTCCATTGGTTAACCGGTTTCAGAGAAGAAGCCTTTTACAACTTTTTCCCATAGGCCTATGTTAAACGGTCCTGCGGTGGCGGCTATTTTGAATTTCCAATTGGCATAGAAAGCATAAACTTTATATAAGGACCATCCAAACAATATTGGTAGTAAGTTTTGATAACCGGTTTCAGAGAAAAAGCCATTTTTAACTTTTTCCGATAGGGTCCAATGTTTAACCAAGTCCTGCGGTGGAGGTCATTTTGAATTTCCAATTGTCATAAAAAACACAAACTTTATAGAGGACTATCCAAACACTATTGCATGTAAGTTTTGATTGATTGATTGATTAATGGTGTTTAACGCCCGAGCAGCAATATTTCAGCTATATTCAGGCGATGAACATGAAATGGATGATAAAATGAACATGAAATGATGATGAATGAAAATGGGATGGGACACAAGGAAAAATAGGGGTAACGGATTTTAGATTGCCACTGGCTAATGGGAGGATGGATAGGGTCGGGCAATTTAGCCTCCTGTAGCGGGATCGAAATCCCTACTCATAGCGAATACTACAGCAGCGTTCTTTAACGTACGAGGAACGTGGCATTTTTCCCAACACGGTGCACTAATATGGTTTGCGGTCAGGTTTTCCGTATTATGGCCTGACAACCCCAGCTTGCCAGGGGTACCCCATTCAACCACCTGGGGCACACATCCCAGTCGGTCTTTAGGCAAACCGACCTGACACGCCGGTCAGGGTACTGGGCGCTATTTAGTCGCCTTTTACGACAAGCTAGCGCGACTGCGGTCTATTCTTTTAGCCACCCGGATCCCGCACGGGGCTGTAAGTTTTGTCTTTACCGGTTTGCGAGAAGAAACCTTTTAAAACTTTTTTCACATAGGGTCTTTAAAACTTTACAAAGTTTGTTTTTTTATTTGGATTCGAAAACTAATATGTCGCCACCGCAGACTTAGTTTAACACAGGACCGTGTTAAACTAAGTCTGCGGTGGCGACAAATTAGTTTCGAATCCATTTTGAAATTATGCATCCTGTGTTATTTTGAGGCATGACCTCTAAAACCTGCTACTGTTTTCAAAATATTATTGCAGACTTGATATTGAAAACCACTATTTTAAAATTTAGTCTTTTTCGGAACACTTTCGGAATCGCTATCGTTTTCTACAAAACACTTGCTGCCTGTGTAATCACCCAAAAGATATTTTAGTTGAAATTCGTCCAGATCGTCATCCCATGATTAAAAAAATCGGACTTGTAGATAGAAATCTCGGCTTTGCTTGAGCACAATAAATGTCAATGTGTAAAAACGATGTTTTATAACGGCTGGTAATTTTGAGTAAAACATTTTTGCTGCCGACAAAGATTGCAAATAAAACAAATTGAGGATTTTTAAAGGCAATCATAGGTAATCAACTAGCACAATTATTAAAATTATTCAACTATTGTCATAACATTCAAACCAATTATAGTTACTAATCAATACATTCATTAACCCAAACAATTATCTTTTAATTAACCGATAATTTCATGTCGCCAACATGAAGAAAATTACATGAATTTTCCGATAAAGAGTAGAAACAAGTGTGGACACAGAAAAAAGTCTCGCCTGCATTCCGCATCAGTAACGACAATAAATACTTCATAAGCATTACGTAAATAGCATTAAATTGTTATCATTTAAAATATACAGTGCATGGTTACAGAGAAACGGACCTAATCGTAAAACTTTAACTTAGTCACTGGACCATAAAATTGAGGTCATGGTCAGTTGAAACCTACGAGACACTCATATACTAATCATTAGAATCTATATACCAAATACTTTCATCCTACCATGCATGGTTACAGAAAAAGTTCCTTAATCCAAAAACTTTAACATAGTCGCTGGACTGTGAAATTGAGATCAATGTCAGGTGACACCTACCAGACAGTCATGTACTAGTCATCAGCAACCTATATACCAAATATTGTCATCCTACCATGCATGGTTACAGAAGAACAGCCGTAACCCAAAAACTTTAACATAGTCGCTGGACCGTGAAATTGAGGTCAAGGTCAGGTGACAACTACCAGGCAGTCATGTACTATTCATCAGCAACCTATATACCAAATATTGTCATCCTACCATCCGTGGTTACAGAGGAACTGCCGTAACCCAAAAACTTTAACGTAGTCGCTGGACCATGAAATTGAGGTCAATGTCAGGTGACACCTACCAGACAGTCATGTACTAGTCATCAGCAACCTATATACCAAATATTGTCATTCTACCATGAGTGGTTACAGAGGAACTGCCGTAACCCAAAAACTTTAACGTAGTCACTGGACCGTGAAATTGAGGTCAAGGTCAGGTGACACCTACCATACAGTCATGTACTAGTCATCAGCAACCTATATACCAAATATTGTCATCCTGCCATGCGTGGTTACAGAAAAACTGCCGTAACCCAAAAACTTTAACGTAGTCGCTGGACCGTGAAATTGAGGTCAAGGTCAGGTGACACCTACCAGACAGTCATGTACTAGTCATCAGCAACCTATATACCAAATATTGTCATCCTACCATGCGTGGTTACAGAGGAACTACCGTAACCCAAAAACTTTAACGTAGTCGCTGGACCGTGAAATTGAGGTCAAGGTCAGGCGACAGATGACTGACTGGCAAGTACTTATCATAAGCTACCTCTGGACCAAATTTGATGGACCTAGGGCTTAAGCTTCCACCTAAACCGTATCAAACGTAACAATTCAAAACATCAAATTGACAATACATATTAGTTTTATTTCTAAATCACTCAATTTTATTCTGAAAACAAACAATATGTAATATTATTCAATTCACACATCACGAAACTTGACAGCATCAGTCTTAAAGAAGACAATTTCTTAGCTTTGACTCAAAAACCAAGTGACGCGAAACGGAAATATAACTTCTTTAGAACTTCCGTTAGAAATCCGGAAAACGTTACCGGATTTTTAATTTACAATTTCACTGAAGGTGAAAAATTTATTTGTTAATTGTTTAATGTAAAATAAAATTCACCACCAGATTTCTACAAATATATTATTCCAAATGTGTTTTTTTTAAGTTATTATTATTAGTAATACAAATATAGAAAAGTCTGGTCTATTTGTGTTAATTTGCGTATTTCACTGAAAAACAAGGGAAGTAACTTCATAGTTTAATTTATTTTTAGAAATTTGTTGACAACGTTTTGACCCAAGGATTTTATAGGGTAAGGAAACCCTCCAAACATCTCTGCATAAGTTTGTAGAAGATTCTTATATAAATGTATTTCTAACTATGTCCGTGTTACAAAATGGCACCATATTTTGTGATAATAAATTTTGAAATTCCCGCCTCCAATTAGGCAGCCATTAATGTGTGATCTGTGACGTCACACCTACTATTCCGGTTTACCTGTCTCAGCATCTGCTAATTATGATTAACTTTCCAAAATATTTATAACTGATAAAATTGATATGGTAAACAAAAACAGCTAAAACCAGATGGGTCTTCTTCATAATATTAAAAAAAGATCTTATTTCTTTAGATATTGAATTCGAGAAGCATTTAGCATATTCAGAAGTGGGTCTCAGAAGTTGTATTTCGGACATAGCGGATTGGTACGAGTTTAAAATAAGCACGAAATGCCGACCACAGAGAAAATATTTGTTTTTATAGCATTCGACTTGGTGCAAAAGAACTTGAAGATCACAACTGCGTAACAATGTACTCAAATTCTAAAATCTCGATGTTACATTTATACAGTCGGATTCACTGATGTTTAATGAAATACTACGAATGCCATAAGATTTGAACAATTATTTTTCGTGGTCTACTTCCACGTATTTTATTACTTAAATTTAAGCAATTAATAGTTAAGGAAAATGGCATAATTTAGTGCAGATGAAAGCAAAATAATATGGATATATACATCGCACTGTCTATCTTTAACCGGAATAGTAGGAATGACGTAGACAATTGCACTATTTGCACTCTTCAACGCAAAAGAGCGCCACAATATGTCGACGCCCATGAGCTAGCGGAAAATTTAAACATTTTATTTTTAATTAATATTTTTCGACTTACCTTGTAAAATTTTTAACAACAAATTTAAATAGTAAATCTTATTTTTAACTTTTTTCCTTTCAATTGAGCTTAAATTTTTTGTGTGGTTTCCTTCCCCTTTAAAGATAAAATGAAAAGACAAGAAAACTGTTCGGAAACTTTATCTTGTACTTTTTTGAGATTTTCACTCTTTGCAATTAACATTTTCTCAGTGAAGTAAGATCAGAGAAATTACGTTCCATCAACCATGATAGCGAACACTATGCTTTTGACACCTGCGCGCTGTGGTAACAATTTTACAGGCCATAAAATATCATTAAATTGTGTACAACTTTAACCCTTGTGTTTGCGTGAGTGAGAACCCATTTGACTGATTTATGGTCTCATTTCCGGTCATTGCGTTCATTTTGCAATTCAGATAAACTGTCGCTAAAAATATCGCCAAAAACAATATTTTGTCGCCAATTGAAATAAAAAATAGCAAATGACGACATTGGCGAAGCCCAGTGCAACCCCCGAGTCAAATGCGTACCAGCTTACACTTTGTAGGGCGTAACCTTAATAAACATGACGTGATATAGAAAAATCAATATGCACAGGGGTGCAAAAGCCGAGTTGCCGTATTTTATTAACCAAAACTTTCCTTGTCTTCATTTTAAGATTTAACATAATTGGTTATTACAGGCATTACATGTAAACTGGAGACAAAGTGAGGAAGGGTTTCAGCAGGAAAAATGTAAGCTTTATCAATAAATTTTTAAAGTTGCATAAAATATGAATATGTGAATCCTCTAACAGTATTGAACCATTGTGTAAAATTTCAGTTATGTACTTGATGTATTTTTTGAGTTATGGTCCGGAAACCACTAATTCAAGAAATTTTCTACGTTTTTCTGTCACTGTGACCTTGACCTTGAACGGATTTACCCCAAAATCAATAAGGTTCCTCCTCTTATGGTATGTAACAATATACCAAAGTTTCATTAAAATCGGTTGAGAACTTTTTGATTATGGTCCGGAAACCACTAATTCAAGAAATTTTCTAACGTTTTTCTGTCGCTGTGACCTTGACCTTGAACGGATTTACCCCATAATCAATAGAGTTCCTCCTCTTATGGTATGTAACAATATCCTAAAGTTTCAATAAAATTGGTTGAGAACTTTTTGAGTTATGGTCCGGAAACCACTAATTCAAGAAATTTTCTAACGTTTTTCTGTCGCTGTGACCTTGACCTTGAACGGATTTACCCCAAAATCAACAGAGTTCCTCCTCTTATGGTATGTAACAATATCCTAAAGTTTCATTAAAATCGGTTCACAACTTTCTGAGTTATGGTCCGGAAACCAATTGTTAACGCCAGCCCGCCCAGCCGCCCGCCATCATCATAACAATAGCCGAGTTCAACTTCGTTGCAACTCGGCTAAAAAACGAAGATTTCTTAACAAAATGGAAATAAAATTTGATCGAGGGCAAAGTGGGACCACGATAAGGCGACTTTTTCGCCCGAGTCGACCACCAACGTGAGCCCTAAAGTCAGCAATTTTTGTTTATTAAAGGGGCCTTGTGTTGTTTTAACAAAAGTTTGTCTGCTTTAGTGACATTCAATGGTAGTGAGACAGTGAGACTTTTCCCGAATTAACTGCAGACGACATTACCCTTAGGATTTCGAATAGACTAGAATCGATTGTTATAACGTGCACTTTTAATCTACTTTACGTCAAATTTTACCATCGAAAATGAAAAAAAAACTGCGGGATTTCAAAACGCATAACATCTTAAGTCAAGGAAATGTTACCTTTCTTGATCAAAAGGAGCATAAGCTGGACATTACGTGGTATTACTAAGCAGTTTTCATTTATAATGTAAACACCAAAATGCATTAATGTGTATAGTAAACTTTACTAAAAGTTACATCCCCTTGCGCTCTGTGTTTTGCATGCATTTTTTTTATTATTCCTTATTGTACCTTTGTGGTGTTAAAATCCAATTTAAAACAATTCTATACGCTTACACGTCCATATTTTATATTATGCCTTTGTTGTTGACTTGTTCCAAATCGCCCTTGACATTTGCTACGGTAATTTTACATAGGAAGTCACGCATTTGAGTTTGTAAAGGGACCTAGCGTTGTTTTAAAAAAGATCGTCTGATTTCGTAACGTTCAATGGATTTCGGACAAACCGCGATTACCCGAAGAATTTAGAACAGACAGCAATGGACTCTTCCGAACATATACTGGGGTGGGACCACCATTGTTTATCGCCTCTTCAGCTATATAAAATTAGTTGATTTTGAATTTTTCTGAACATTTTACCTTTGTTTCAAATAAAAAAATATTCCTGTCACGTGCCAACATGTAATCCCTAGTATTCTCTCAAAATTTCAGCACCACTTTCATTGCATATAAGAAAGAACGACCAACCGGAAGTCAACTACCTCAAAAAATCTACTTTCACTGTGAAGTTCAGTCCCAAAATAGTGCATGTCATCCAATAACTCACAAAACATTTTATCTTTAGTACACATCAGTTCAACTTTATTCTCGTGTCTCCTGAATTATTCAGCTTTCCAAAAGTACCAAGTTTGTTCCAATATCTATTTAGTCCGAGAATCCTCTGCTGTCCAACGTTTTTTTTCAGGTCAAGGTCAGGTGACACCTACCAGACAGTCATGTACTAGTCATCAGCAACCTATATACTAAATATTGTCATCCTACCATCCGTGGTTACAGAGGAACTGCCGTAACCCAAAAACTTTAACATAGTCACTGGACCGTGAAATTGAGGTCAAGGTCAGGTTACACCTACCAGACAGTCATTTACTACTCATCAGCAACCTATATACCAAATATTGTCATCCTACCATGCGTGGTTACAGAGGAACTACATTACCTAAAAACTTTAACGTAGTCGCTGGACCGTGAAATTGAGGTCAAGGTCAGGTGACACCAGACAGTCATGTACTAGTCATCAGCAACCTATATACCAAATATTGTCATCCTACCATGCGTGGTTACAGAGGAACTAATGTAACCCAAAAACTTTAACGTAGTCGCTGGACCGTGAAATTGAGGTCAAGGTCAGGTGACACCTACCAGACAGTCATGTACTAGTCATCAGCAACCCATATACCAAATATTGTCATGCTACCATGCGTGGTTACAGAGGAACTAACATAACCCAAAAACTTTAACGTAGTCGCTGGACCGTAAAATTGAGGTCAAGGTCAGGTGACAGGTGACTGACTGGCAAGTACTCATCATAAGCTACCTCTGGACCAAATTTGATGGATCTATGGCTTGAGCTTACAAAGATATGAAGCAAGATGTCCAAGTGTTTACGCCGCCGCCGCCGCCGCCGGATTCCCATACATATGTCTCGCCTCCAGCGACTATCGTCGCAGGCGAGACAAAAACTACTAACTAGATTTTAATGAATGAAAGTTTTTCTGAAAGGTGAATATATTGGAGAATTTTTGAGTCCTAACTTGCTCTGTTTAATTGGTGTTTAGTATGTTTTATGTCACATTCACTACATGACCTATATACCAAGATTTTCTGAAAAGAAAGTGTTATTTTTAGAGTGGGGTTTACCCCGGAAGCTGGTTTTCTCTTTGAAGGTTTTAAAGAGGTCATGAAATTCTGAGAGAACATAGTCTCGATCATCCAGACGCTTAATTGCATTTGTGCGTCTGGATTCATCTCTATATTGAACTCGTTACCACTACGCCCAAAACTTGGCGTAATTTTTGATTGGATGATATTTTTATTGTCTAAAAAATTACTTCCGTTCATATCAAGAAGTGCATAAAAAATTGTACCAAAGTTTACATTTGAATATTTTTATAAAATATTACTTTATTAATTAATTAAACAAATATTATTATTATGCACAATCAAGAGAGAATCTAACCGTGACGTCATTTTATACGTATAGACATGTTTGTATGGTTTTCCTGATCTAAAAATAGGGCCCTCAAAATAGAATCATTGTTTTATCTCCACCTATTGGTAGCGAAATTACCACAAGGTGATCCCAGACGCTATTATATATGCGTCTGGGTGATCGAGACTAGAGAGAACATAGGCCTGTCACGTACTATTCTGAATATATATGATGTCGGTCAAGTTGAACTTAAGGTAAAAGAGCTACTCTTATTAAAAAAAAACAAATTTAGTAGAAAATCTTAAAGAATTGGATTAGTGTTTTTTCCCCTTAATGTAGGGTACACAATCTGGTAACCTGTTACTGGTAAACATTTACTACTGTTATACCTAGACAGTTAACCAGTTGTACACTAATGTGCATATAATTACACTACGATTACCGGCTTTAATTCCGGATTGTCAGTTCATATTGGACAACCATTATATACAATGAATAAAATATATACTGGCGACAAGTCACACAGTCCGCTAAATTTTTATTAAAGTTATCATATTATAGTTTTTGTGATTCTTATGTCTTGCAGGCGAAACAAGATAATTTAAAATATTAATTTACATCATAATTCTGGATCTGTATAAAATAAAAGGCAGGGTGTACTCGACTCCCAATCTTAATTGACAAGGATTGCCAGTTTTCCTACCGCAGGTCGGGGGTTCTCTCCGGGTACTCCGGCTTCCTCCCCCAATAAAAACTGGACGCCATGAAATAGCTGAAAAATTGCTGAAAGTGGCGTTATAACACCATTCAAACAAACAAAATATAAAATAAAATATGACCTGTATAAGTCCGGTATTTAACATAAAGTTAACATTTCCTACTATTAAATATAGCAAGCTACTTTATTCTACTGATTCTACAATAACATATAGAAATAATAATTATCAACCCATGATATTAACCTGTGTCGTAAAATACTAATACATATGCATGTAGCAGTAGAATTACTTTTAATATTAAAAATAATCTTTTCACTCTTATAAATATATCAAACTATTATACAAAACTCTCTTACAAAAATAAGAATATGAAAGAACTGATAAATAAATGAAATAACTGACATGTTAATATGAAACAATAAATCCATCAAAATAATTTACTCACCCAAAGAATCAGAATAATTTATAGTGAGTACCTGAACATAATTCACTAGGAGTTCACTAACTGATATGTAAAGTAAACTAACAAGAAAATCAAAGTACTACAGTACTCAAAGTCAATGTCTGTATACATGTAAATGTCAAGAGTCAATAAAACTAACTAAGAATCTAATTAATCATATACATTACAAATACAAATAACACTATATATTACAAATAACACTCGACTAGAAGTTCTGTCATGGTGTAAATTTACACAGAAACAGAATAACTTCAAGATTTATAATTTGTGCTACCATTTGCTTTTATTTTTGTCGGATAATTGGAAGTTCAACATTTATCCTGTTTTGATAACTATTAGACGTTTAATCCGTTAATTGAACAATTGTCCGTTTACTCAGATGAAACAAGAACATTACTGATTATCGTGACAACTGACATTAATCCGTATAATTATTTTAATTGTAACATTGTATTGTGCTATTTGGTTTTTATTATGCTTCCATGTTTTATGTATAAATAGATCTTTGTAAAAATTATACAGGCAGTCTCGGAGTTACACTTCCGACCGAAAATAAAAGTTCGAAACCAAAGTATATTCGTATCTCTTTGAAGCCAGAATCTAAGAACGTAATTGGAGCAAAAATTCCGTTACGACAGTTCATATGGTCTAAAAATGTAATAATTTGACGTAATTTCACTTTTAATTTCAGTCCAAAACTAGTGCATATCCTTATTTGACTCTAAAAGTATTTATGTTCAATTATAACCAGTAAAACTTTATCCTTAAGTTCCCTGAATTTGAAATATTCAGTTTCCAAAATATTTAATTCATTCTGGTATCATGTATGATTGAAATTATACAATATGAAACAGTAAGCTGATTTGTTGAACAGTACCAATTTTACGTAAAACAACTGGGTGCCGTTTCATAAAGCGATCGTTAGCTTAACGTGCGCGTTATCCCATTTAAATTGCATGGGATAACGAGCACGTTAATTAGCGATCGCTTTATGAAACGGCACCCTGGAGTTGCTCCTAGTATTTGATGGACGGAAGCAGAAAATCACTCTCCGGCACAGAGAACATAACTGGTTCCCAGATATAACCTTTGCCACACGTCATCCTCCATTTACTGCGGGACTACATTTGTCGTCTGCCCGTGACGTTTGTAAACAAAGAACAATGTTTGTAAAATAATATACGAGATCTTATTTATTTTTATATAGTATGTTTATACACTTTTGATATAGTTTTACATTGAAATAACTGTTTGTACGCGAAGCTTATCCGCCATGAGAGATATCTCTCACAATGTCAACCAATGGTATGGCAGAGGTGATTGTGGTTGACGTAGGCTACCCAGAATCCTTTGCGTGGAGATTGACAGAAAATGACCAAAGAGATCTTAATTGTTATTGTTATACTAGAAGACATATAAATTGTCAAAATGAAACTTCAAGTTGGACGCAGCGAGATTTGATTAGATAATGAAATGTGGAAGGACAATTGGTGATTATTTTAGTGCTTACTGGTACTGTTCTATTTATATCACTAATACGAGATACGCAGAAAGTCAAAACCTTTGTTGGTAACTAATAAACTTTAGTAATTTCGATCAAGCGAATTAATGGAGATTTTTTTTAAACGTGTATTCTATTGTAAAGATCCTGTAAAACATGTGCTCCACGTCAGTCTCTGTGACTTACATATTGTTAATAAGAAAAGAATTGGCCAATAATTTATCAAAAATAATGACGACGAGCACAGGGCTTATAAATAACTAATAATAACAGAGAACAGGCACAGAAACTAATGAAGAGAAGCACGTACATACAACTGTAAATTAGGAGAGAGGCCTCGTGTGCCTCGGATTAGTAGGCAGTGTCGTACAACAGCTAGCAGAGTCAAAGGTTTGTATGTGAGTAAAATAGCTTATTATTATAAAAGGTAGTATGGTCGTCAGCATTTTTGTTTATGGATTAAACGCTCTGTTCATTGGCCAGATATTTTTGTATAACATTCATCTGATTGGTACAGTAAGTACGTTTGGAATTCCCTACTTGCGGTAGACAAGATTTATCTCCCATTTTCAGAGTTATCTGTTCTTTAGAGCAGGTACTTTATAGTACCTACTGTGGGTAAAAGGTAGTTTTTCTACAATATTTTTTTATTCACATATATTAAAGCATCCGGTAAAATTTATTATGATGTGCAAACTAATTCTGCAGTTTTTTTTAGTTGTACTGGAAGAGTCAGTCCACAGACATTATTTAAAAAAAATAAAAACATGATTTTTCCCTATCTGTTCAATACTAGATACCAGCTGTTATGAAAGACAACTCTTGAAAATGGGAAGTAACTCTTGTATTCCGAAAATAGGGACAATATTTATCTCCCATTTGCAGAGTTATCTGTCCTTTAGAGCAGGTACTTTAAAGTACCTACTGTGGGTAAAAAGTAGTTTTTCT
The DNA here is from genome assembly GCA_944474755.1 of Limnoperna fortunei. Lineage (NCBI taxonomy): Eukaryota > Metazoa > Mollusca > Bivalvia > Mytilida > Modiolidae > Limnoperna > Limnoperna fortunei. Next base: position 22,801,530 of record OX104125.1, read on the forward strand.
ACAATATTTTTTTATTCACATATATTAAAGCAACCGGTAAAATTTATTATGATGTGCAAACTAATTCTGCAGTTTTTTTTTAGTTGTACTCTAAGAGTCAGTCCACAGACATTATTTAAAAAAAATAAAAACATGAATTTTCCCTATCTGTTCAATAGGTTACAATAAACCAACTATTTAACATTGCATCTTCCATATGGGGTACCTGCAATTAAGATTTTATGTGTGAAATTCCTCTCAAATTAAACCCCCGAAAGCAGTTGCATTTGTATGTTGAAATGTTAGACTACATTATTAACAAATAAAAAAATATAGGTCGTGCGGCAAAAATGACCGAAAATTTTAGGTGAAAAATCAGCACTGAATGATACTAACAAACTGTCTAACCTCCATCCTTTTTGGAAAAAAAGCTCTATTTTTACGGCTCTTATAAATGTTCTCCCAAATATAGAAGATTTTCAATCAATTATGTTTCTATTTTTAAATTTTGCTATTTTCAGAGCCCCAACATCCAATCAGATGCATCCGTGTATTTTCTTCTGATTACTATCTTGGGTTCAAAAATTTCCCGGTGTAATGTGATTATTGTAACCATAGAAAGCACTAAAAGAGTCCGAATCCGTCCAAAACGTTGAGGTATCATCCTTGGACAATATCCACGTGTTTACTAAAATGAAATAAAGTTATCTTCAAGGGTTGTTAGCTTTTTTCAAGGTGTTTAGTAATATGCGAGCTATCGTTCGTTTTTTCAGTTGTTATTTGTCTATTTGATACACGGATCACGCCTGGGACAATATTCTTCTTTAACATCTTTCCTCGGAAAAATATTTAGAGGCCGAAAACGAAAATTCGTGGAATTTGTGAAAATCTACATTTTTGAAACAGACTATAACAAACTTTGTTACTATTTGATCGGTCTAATTATATGTTTGCTTGTCATGAGTAGTCCTGCTGAAGATAACTGCATTACAATTTTAGAAAGTTGGTGTCAATCGTAAACACAGCATACAACAAAGTTTGAAACCCAGAAAATTACATTCGGCCGAAAATTGGTTAAGGCCCAAGAGTTGGCTAACAAACTTAATCATAGCGTAAAATAATTATTTTTGGTGTCAAACGCTGCATTTAAATGTGTAGTACAATAATCACAGGTGACAATATGGCAGATGGCAGAGTTTTTAAACGGAGAGGTAAAATGTTAATAATGTGAATAATATGCTTCGTGGAGGAAAACGTGGACTTAACCAAATTGATACATCAAATGAACATAATACATCCAATATTCCAAACCAGAAGCAAAGACGCAAGAAGAAGAAGAAAAAGAACAAACCTACAAACATTCCATCGGACGAGAATGTAAACAAAGGTGAAAACACAGGTGCTCGTTTAAATGACAGTTCAAACATAAACAATTCACCCGATAATATATATAATACAAACAATACAACAACTTCTAGATACAACACTGACTTTATAATGTTTTCTGGAAATCCGAATCCGATGTTCCAACAGTACTGTTCAACTCCAAATCCAAGCATGATGTACCCAATCCCGACTCAACATACACCACCCCTTGCCCATCAAGTACCGGCGAGTTCAGATCATAAACCGCCATGGGTAGATGAACTTTTTAGACGAATGGATAAATTAGAAACAAAGTTAAGCAAACTTGACAAGATTGAATCAGCCGTTTCGATTGTAAGTGGTAAAGTTACGTAACTTGAAAAGGACGAAAGAATGGACCAAGTTGAAAGAAGTGCCCAACTGCTCAGTGACGAGTATGTCAAGCAGAAACAAAATTTCACAAAGGTTAGAACCGAGATAAGCAATATTACAAAACAGCTAAAATCATACACATCTGCTGTTCCAGATCTAGGAGAAGCGTTAACCGACATCAGGAAAGAAAATGAGAAACTGAAAAGCGATCTAATAGATGTCCAAATGAAGTCTATGCGTAACAACTTACTTTTCTTCAACATAAACGAGATGGAAGGAGAGAACTGTGTCGAAGTTATTAAAACTTTTTGTGAAAATCAACTTAGAATCGACGATGTCCCTACCAAAATTGGGGTAACTGAAGCAAACCGCATTGGAAAAAAGAGTCACAAAATTCGCCCAATATTGGTTAAATTTGCCAATTTTGAAAGCAGAGACATTGTTAAAAGAAAAATTTGAAAGGAACAGAATTCGGCATTTCAGAGCAACTTCCATTGGAGGTCCAAAAGAGCAGACGAGATCAGCTTCCTATCCTTAAAGATCTGCGAGAGCGTGACATTAAGGCCTACTTTGTCAGAGACCGTATTTTTGTGTGTGGTAAAGAGTATGTACCATAGGACAGGTCAAGAGAACAATCGAAAATAAAATGTTTAAGTTGGAATGTTCACGGATTAAATTCTATTAGAGATGACAATGATTTTAAACCTAATAATCAATTACGATATTTTATTTTTCAGCGAAACTTAAATAATAAATCAGAACTTTGTATTGAAGGCTTCAAAAATGTAGTATGCCTTTGTAGAAATGTTAACATAGGTACTAGAAATGAAGGAGGAGTAGCAATTTATTGTAAACCCTTTTTATTGGATGGCTTGTCTGTAGAAAAAATACACAATGAGGGTATTATTGTATTAAAATTAGATAAATCATTTTTTAATATTGAAAATAATGTTTATGTATGTTTTGCTTATATACCACATGAGAAATCTAACTTTTATAACATTAGTGACTTTGATTTTCATGAAAATATTGAAGATATTGTTATGTTTTATAAACACAAAGGTACTGTATTAGTCTGTGGTGATTTAAATAGTCGCATAGGTGTACTTAGTGATATATTGTCATCTGATAATTTAGATAGATATGTTGAAAGTGTTGAGCATATGAATACCCCTATGATCTCCAGTCAATGGACAAAACCGTTAATCCCTTTGGCAGAAAACTACTACAACTTTGTTTTAACACCGGATTGAATGTAGCCAATGGTAGACTTTTTAAAGATAAACACGGTCACTTTACCTTCTGTACCAACAATGGACGTAGCGTAGATGACTATCTTCTATTATCACCTAGCAATTTTGATATTCTTAGTGACTTCTCTATCTTACAGATGAATGAATTTTCCGATCACGTGCCCGTTTTTTTCGAATTCAATTTCTTTAAACCGACTCAGGCTCAAAGGGATACTCCCGAGGTGCATAGATTCATTAAATGGGACATAAATAAAAATGGACAATACCTACCAGCGCTCCAGAAACAACAAAATAGATTATTGAATTTGGTTAGTGAATTGAATAGTGAAACGGACATAGATAATGTAATAAGGGAGATAACGAACACTATATGTGACTGTGCATTTAGAGTAAATGGAAAATCGACTATTAGCCGCAAAGACAATGTTCCTGTCCGCGAGGTTCCGCAAAACGATTGGTTTGACGCGAAGTGTGCAAAAGCCCGTGATGCGTTTCACCGTGCTAGAAATTTTTATTACCGGCACCCTACAGATTGTAATAGACATTAATCTATAGCCGCTCGAAATCAATTTAACAGCCTTAAAAGAAGAGCCAAATTTCAATACAAGAAAAGAAGAGAATTAGAACTTTGTAGTGTTGCAAAGACCGAACCGAGAAAGTTTTGGTCAGCAGTCAGGTCAAAATCAAGACAAAAGTGTTCGATTGAAAGTGACATTATGCTTAATCACTTTGAAACTATTCTTGGGTCCGAGTCACCGTTGTTATGTGACGAGATTAAGAATCTGTTAGATAACACAAACTTGACACCAGATACTATTATTGATGAACTTGACTCTGAGATAACGGAAGACGAAATTATAGCTGCAATCAAGAATTTAAAATCCGGTAAAAGTGGAGGAAATGACAACATTATAAGTGAAATGATTACATCTTGTCCACCAATTTTTGTGTCAATCTTTTATAAACTGTTTAATGCATTATTTCTTCGTGGAGTATATCCGAAAAGTTGGACTGAGGGTACCGTTATTCCGGTTCCTAAGAACGGAGATCTAAGCGACCCGAACAATTATCGACCGATAGTTTTAGGAAGTATTCTATCCAAACTTTTTACAAGTATATTGACTAAACGCTTACTTTCGTGGTCTGAGGAGGAGTCAAAGTTAATAGACAATCAATTTGGTTTCCGTCCGAATGAATCAACCATTGATGCTATATTTACCCTACATGGACTTATCTCGCACCAGCTTGGAATTAAAGAAAAGCTTTATTGTGCCTTCGTGGACTTCCGTAAAGCATTTGATAAAGTGGACAGAAATATTTTGATATACAAACTTATAAACTCTGGTATCAGTAGCAAATTTATATCCGTTGTAAAATCTATTTATGACTCAGTAACGTTACCAATCCGTTCTGGTGGAAAACTATCAGACTCTTTTGAAAACCATCTGGGTGTTAAACAAGGAGAACCCCTTTCTCCCCTTTTATTTTTATTCTTCATAAATGACATTTTAAGTGATATGACCGTTGGAGCAGATGAAAACTGTGTATCTCTAAATGGTCTTCTAATCTATCTCATTCTATTTGCCGACGATACAGTTCTTTTTGGAAAATCTTCCGATGTCCTTCAACAACTTCTAGACAAACTTTCGCTTTACTGTAGTAAATGGAATATTGAAGTCAACTCGGATAAGACAAAAATTTTTGTATTTCGAAATGGCTGGAGACCCATCGCTGAACACTTTTATTTCAATGGTACTATGCTAGAAATTGTCAATTCGTACGTTTATCTGTGAGTTTTACTAAGTTCGAGTGGAAAATTTTTACAAACTCAGAAGCGCCTCGCTCAACAAGGTGGAAGGGCTATGTCATCATTACTGTATTCATTCAAACAACTGTACATTACCACGGAACAAAAGATGAACTTATTTGACAGTATGGTTGGATCGGTGCTAAGTTTTGAATCAGAGATCTGGAGTTTCCATAGTGCTAGAGAGATAGATTTTTTATTTAACCGTTTTTGTAGATTTGTACTTAAACTGAGTAAAAACGCACCGCTATCATTTTTATATGGTGAACTTGGTCATTATCCTATGTATATTCATAGACATATCAAGATTATTAAATATTGGTATCGCATTTTAACCTTAAAACCTCCTCTTGTATATGATGTGTATAAACTGTTACTGAATGATGCAAATAATGGTAAAAAGAATTGGGTTTCTAATGTTAAAGACTTGATCTGTAACTTAGGTTTTTATAATTTAATTATGGATTTTACAAAACACTGAACTCTTTTCTTTGGAAATTGTACAACAACGTATTAAAGACCAATTTTTACAGTCTTGGTTTGCTAGTCTTGAAGAATGTACTAAGCTTGTTATTTATAAACAGTTTAAAAAAGAATTTTATCTTGAGAATTATTTAGATTTCCATGTAAATGTACAACTTTTAACTAAACTGAGAAGTGGAACGTTACAATTGCTTGTAGAAACTGGTAGATACCATAATGTTGAAAGGGTTAACAGAATTTGTGTTTTATGTAATATGAATGTTGTCGAAGATGAGTACCATTTTGTATTAGTGTGTTCAAGGTATAGATATTTAAGAAATCTGTATGTGCCAAAGTATTATTGTTCTTGGCCAAATCTTCAAAAACTCTATAACTTGTTAAAATGCTCGAACAAAAAATTAACAAACCAATTATGTAACTGTGTTTTTAAAGTCAGCCTGGAAAGTTAGAGCCGAGAATATTATTTAGACTTCATTGTGTGTGTGTGTGTTCTTCTATATTGATACAATAATGTTTATACTGATATGTATGTTTTCTCTGTATTCGCTATTGTCACTAAATGTATATATTTTTTGTTGCTATAGCATGTATATGCTTTCTGCAAATAACGCTATTCATATTCATATTCAATTTTCTTGCTAAAAAGCAGTAGCAATCGTTAATTAACAGGCCTTACAAACTCCTCTCTGTAGCCCACCCTTAGCTAGTTTTCCTATTGAGAAATGCGTATTTTCAGAAATAGACTATATTTTTTTAACACGTCGTTTTAAATGAACAATCTGTACATATAACTTGTCATTCTGTGACAACACATGTGAAAATTAACAATGGATTAATGAATCAAGTATAATGAAAAAAATCCAGTCTACCTATAGGTTACAATAAACCAACTATTTAACATTGCATCTTCCATATGGGGTACCTGCAATTAAGATTTTATGTGTGAAATTCCTCTCAAATTAAACCCCCGAAAACAGTTGCATTTGTACATTATTAACAAATAAAAAAATATAGGTCGTGCGGCAAAAATGACCGACAATTTTGGGTGAAAAATCAGCACTGAATGAAACTAACAACTGTCTAACCTCCTCCCTTTTTGGAAAAAAGCTCTATTTTCCTGGCTCTTATAAATGTTCTCCCAAAAATTTCCCGGTGTAATGTAAACAAATATTCAATACTAGATACCTGCTGTTATGAAAGACAACTCTTGAAAATGGGAAGTAACTCTTGTATTCCGAAAATAGGGAATTACATTTCTCTAATTTTGACGTAATATTTCAACTGCTTGTGTGGAAAATATAGTTCTCGTCACTTGTCGCAGCAGTTGATTGGTTTAAAATAATAACGTCATAATTAGAACTCGTCATAAACAAAACACCTTCCATTTACCGCGTTTTCAAGTCATGAACGTAAAATTGGGGTTGGGAGAATTTACTTCATTTCGCAAATTTACTACTTTTTAAAATTAGAGAAACAGAATCATACATTATTACTCTTGGATTATCGAATTCCTCCAATCTCGATTGTTAAATTATGGAAATTTAAGTCCTCGCCAAGGCTCGGACTTAAAATTCCATAATTTAACTATATCGATTGGAGAAATCCGATAATCCACTCGTGCTAATGTAAGATCCTATATTTATAATGAGTAAAATAAATTGTATTACATTGGCAGGGGATATTTATTAATTTAATTAATTTATTTCAGTTGCATTTTACATGTATGTGATCCCCCATGTTGACGGTATTAAATCGTATCCAAGTCAGCAGTTTAGATTTATTTTCCCCGTTAATTAATGAAAGGTTGACATTCCACGAGTACCACATGTGTATGTTGTGAATCCCGATTGTTGTTTTAGTAATAATAATTTGTGTCGAGGTCTATCGAGACCACATAATTTCACTCGTCCAGATAAAATTTCCACTGGTCTGGCCATTCGTTTCTTGTTTTAATTATATCATTCTTAATACAGATCATGCCAGTTGCAAAGTATGTGATCACAATGACAGTTTGATTCGCATAAAAATATATCTAATATCAGAATTGACTTGTTACAATAAATGATCTGGTAAAATGACATAAATTTAAGCCTGGAATGGAATAAGTATTTTACTAACCATTGCTTTCATAACATATTGAAACAGGCATAGAGGTAACAAATATGATTATTCATTTAGATTATTTGTTTTAATTTTTAATAAAAAAATATCAGAAGTACAAAGATAATAAAGAAATTGTAAATAAATTCAATATCTAAAACGTGTATTTTAGTGGCATTTAAAATGCTAAAAACCATCATCAACTTTAATTTGAACTGAACATGTCGCATCAATGAGGTCATTTGTTTCATTTGTTCAGCAATTTTTCTAATTTCATTTGAAACGTTCACTTCCGTTTGTTTTGGTCATATTGTTTTTTCTCGTTTTGTCACCCTTTGGGACCCTTATTATTTGACGTTACTTCGTTCGAATAATTTCGTTGTATATAACCACCATTGTTTTTGGACTGTTAATTTAAAACCAATAAAACTTTAACCTCAAGTTTCCTAGAATATTCAGCTTTCCAAAAATAACAAATTTATGTGCGGTTCAAATTCTATATTTGGCAACAGTGAACCAGTATGCTGAATAGTACTGCTTTTACGTGCAACCTCTGAACTGGTTCCTGGTATTTGGTGGTTCTACACCTTCACACGAATGACTGGGCCATGTTTTCATCAATGTTTCCAACATGCTTTCATCAACTACGATATTAATTAATTTTTATCACTGCAAAACCCAGAAAAAATATAAATAAAAAAGGATTTAGATGTGCTTGATTCTAAACTGATTTACTTTTTCTATACATGTATCAAGCATATTACAGATCTAGAATAAATATAGGAAAACAATGACGAAACATTATTGAATAAAATAAAGTCTCTTTTTTAACTAGTCCATCTGACTCGGTCTAAGCTATTATGTACAGGTCGGATATGCAAATTGGCATGTCTAGGACCAGTGGACTTTTGGTTTCATTCAAGATTATGTTTTAAGCAAAATTTGGGATAACTTGAACTTGGCGACAACAATACTCGTATAAGTGAACGAGGACGAATAAAAAAGAATAGAAATAATGTGAACGAGGACGAGTCAAAAAGAATAGAAATAAAGTGAACGAGGATGAGTAAAAAAGAATAGAAATAAAGTGAACGAGGGCGAGTCAAAAAGAATAGAAATAAAGTGAACAAGGGCGAGTCAAAAAGAATAGAAATAAAGTGAACGATGACGAGTAAAAAAGAATAGAAATAAAGTGAACGAGGGCGAGTCTAAAAGAATAGAAATAAAGTGAACGAGGGCGAGTCTAAAAGAATAGAAATAAAGTGAAGGAGGGCGAGTCTAAAAGAATAGAAATAAAGTGAAGGAGGACGAGTCAAAAAGAATAGAAATAAAGTGAACGAGGGTGAGTCGAAAAGAATAAAAGTATATTGTTGCAATAAGAGGCATTCTAAAGACAAAATAATCAAATAGAATGATTTCCATAATTGGAGTCATTAATAGTAACAGATCATTAATAATGGAATTACAACATGTTCGTCTGGGTACTCCAGCTTGCAACTGGACGCTATAGCTGAGAAATTGTTGAAAGGCGTTATATCTAAAATTAATGTCTTCTTCAAGTCATTTGCAGTATGTTGCACCATTTATAAAAAAAGTCGTTAGTACTGAGGAAGGTTGACACTCTGTTACTGCATGATTTAGATTTTATTTTAGTTAATAATGTCTTGTAAAATTTTATATCTTTTTATTGTTTGTGTATAATTGTGTAATTGCATTGCCATCAACCCCTAGGGGTATAAATGTGCTTTCGGAAAGGTATAGAAAGTGATAAAAACGAAATGGGTGCCTCTTCCCAGTCTGAAGTAAAGATCAAAGCATGGGTAAATGAAAAAGCAAACGAATTTAATGCTAATATAGATGGAAACAAGCTCCTTTTACTTGAAGAAAAGTTGACTGAGTATGTGTCCAACGCAAAAGCCATGGACATAGAAACCGTCAACTCGCTTACAGAAGAACTAGGAAGCATCTTTTTAGACTCGGCAAAGTCAACATTTGGTACATTAAAAAAACACGGCTCAAAAAATATAGTTTCAAAAAATGACAAGCCATGGTTTGATAAAGAATGTAAATCTGCAAGGCAAAATTTTAGAAGATGTAAACGAAAGTTTAAATCTAGAAACACCGAGCACAATCGGTCTAGCATGGTAAATGCGGAAAAAACATATAAAAATGTCATGGACGATAAATACAAAAAATACTGTAGCAAACTTGCAAATGACCTGAAAGATGCTTCTAAGTACAATCCTAAATATTTTTGGAAAGTTATGAATGGTCATAAAAAAAAAAGAAACAACCAAATATAGAGTTAAAAACATTATTTGAATTCTTCAAAGAATTAAACACTTCTGAAACTGGCGAGGATGCTGCAAGATCTATTCTGGATCCTACATCAGAAAACATAAATGAACATATAAATGGGCGTATAACACAAGAAGAGATTATGATATGTATTTCAAAACTGAAAAATGATAAAGCTTCTGGTGAAGATAATATTGTTAACGAATACATTAAATGTACGTCACATACATTCATAAAAGTGTATGAAAAATTTTTCAACATAATTTTTGATACCGGAATCTTACCAAGCTCTTGGTTAACAGGGGTTATTAAACCAATTTACAAAAATAAAGGGAATGTAAATGATCCCAAAAATTATCGACCCATAACAATTGTAAGCTGTTTGGGAAAACTTTTTACCGCCATCTTGAATTCCAGACTCACTGAGTTTTCTGAACAATTTCAATTAATGAAAGAAAACCAAGCAGGATTTCGTCCAAACTATTCAACTATTGACAATGTATTTACAATTTTTTCGTTGTTCCAATTATTTAAATCAAAAAAGAAAAAAATGTACTGTGCGTTCATTGACTTTGAAAAAACCTTCGATAGGGTTTGGAGAGAAGGTCTTTTTTACAAAATGTTACTAAATAATATAAATGGTAAAATGTACAATGTGATTGTTAACATGTATTCTAACATAAAATCTTGTCTATCATACAATAATGAAATTTCTGAGTATTTCAGTTGTGACAATGGAGTAAGACAGGGAGAAAATCTGTCACCTTTTCTGTTCTCTCTTTTTCTGAATGATTTAGAAAACTTTTTGATGACAAAAAATGTTAATGGTCTGCAAAGTATTGAATGTGATATAGAGGAAGGATTAGATTTGTATTTAAAAATATTTATACTTCTGTACGCCGACGATACTGTTCTATTAGCGGAGTCGGCAGAAAATCTCCAAAATCAGTTAACTGCATTTGGTGAATATTGTGATACATGGAAGATGAAAGTAAATGTAGATAAAACTAAAATAATGGTATTTGGCATGGGAAAATTAAATCCAAACGTTCGATTTTTGTACCAAAATATTGAATTAGATATCGTCAAGGACTTTAATTACCTCGGGGTTATCCTCACAAAAACTTATAACTTTGATTCAACGAAGAAACAACTCGCAGACAAAACACTAAAGGCCATGTATGAAATTCTAAAACTTGGTAGACTATATAAATTGCCCTTAAAAATTCAACTTGGCCTATTTGATAAAGTTGTAAAACCAATTTTGCTATATGGCTGTGAGGTCTGGGGTTTTGGGAAAACTGATATACTGGAAAAAATACACCTAAAATTCTGTAAAATACTACTAAATCTGAAAATGGCGACTCCTACCTACATGATATATGGAGAACTTGGCCGATACCCGCTAGATTTGGATATAAAATTACGAATGGTATCATTTTGGGGAGGACTTATAATGGGTAAACAAACAAAAATATCAGTTGTACTGTATAAGCTATGTAAAATTTTCTATGAAAGACAACAAAGTGCATTTTTTCCTTGGTTAAAATATGTACATAGAATTTTTAATGAATGTGGGTTTACAAATATATGGAACAATGAGGTTTTTATGTCAGTTGATAATTTAAAAGTTATTATAAAACAACGACTGCTTGACCAGTTTATTCAAAATTGGCACACGAAAATTAATAATTCTCCAAAAGCAACAAATTATAGAATCTTCAAGACAAAATTTGGATTTGAAGATTACCTTAGTATTTTAAACACGTCAGATGCAATAAGAGTGTGTAAATTCCGTACAACAAATCACTATTTACCTATTGAAACTGGAAGATGGAGAAATGTTGATAGAAATGCAAGACACTGTAATTTATGTATCTGTCCAAAAATTGGTGATGAATATCACTATATACTGGAATGCGCATTTTTCTCAGAGCAAAGAAACCTGTATCTTCCTAGATACTATACCACGCGACACAACACTTTTAAATTTGGTGAGATAATGTCTACCACAAAACAGTCGTTGTTAAGAAAACTGTGTGATTTCATCAAACATATTTGCTGTTGTTTCAGTGCCCCTGGCTAAAACCGCATGCGCACAGTTTTCTTAGTTGTATATATTGTAAATAGTTTGTATGTGTGTTTATACTATTACTTGTGTATTTTCTCTGTACCAATGTAGCGTTGGCTTTACGAGAATAAAGATAGATATATATAAATATTTTTTACCAGCATTCAAACAGCATGTTGGCTATACGAGATGAAGAAAGATAGTGCTTGTTTACAATATTCCTTACCACATAAATCCTTTAGATTTGAATTTTTGTAAAGAATTTATATTTCCACCTCAGAATAAAAAGAATTCAACAAGATGCCCAATAGTCTGAGATCATTGCAATTAGCAAATTATCCAAGTCAGTTTTTGATCTGGATTTCATTAGCACCCTAGGTAAATACTTGTCATTAGCACATTTTATCATCCTTATAATGAAAATACAGAACGAAAGTTATATGTGATAATATATTATTTTAAAAAAAAGGAATGTATGTGCGTTTTGTTTTGTTTTTTGTTTTTTTTTTTTTGTATTGTGTATGACTATTCATGTACGTCCTTTTTATTAGGACCCCTGGTTTCTGTTTAATGACTAAACCAAATTCCCCCAAACTTTCACTTAAATATTAAATATTCATATTTGTTGTGTCAGTTTCATTATACCCCATTTAGAATGTCCAGAACACAGTTATTCGTAAAGTATCTTATGATTCCGAATAGAAGAATTTATCTGTTTTTTTTTATATATTCCTGTAAATATACACTTCAGTATTGTATAATATTAGATAATATTTTTGTTTGTTTGTTTGTTTGAATAATGTTTAACGCCACTTTCAGCAATTTTTCAGCTATTTCATGGCGTCCAGTTTTTATTGGGGGTGGAAGCCGGAGAGAACCCCCGACCTTCGGTAGGAAAACTGGCAATCCTTGTCAATTAAGATTGGAGTCGAGTACACCCAGCCCGCAGTGAGACTCGAACCCGCAACCTCAGTGTTGGCAGACCACGTGATTATCAGTGGACGAGCTACCTTAACCACTCGGCCACCGAGGCCCCATTTAGAGATAATAAGTATAATCAGGCTTTTAGTGCGTAAATCATTCAAAATCAGTTAAATGGGACAATTCAATAAATTCAGTGTCCTTCCTTAATGGTAATGAGTATACTATAGTAAGTTTCGAAGCGGTCATATAGCGGTTGTTTGGCTGACAAATAAAAACTGCTTACCGCGCTTGGTCCAGCTTATGCTCCTTTTGTAGATTCAATAATGTGTAAACTGACAACAACAATTATGTCTAAGTGATAGTCGGCGGTTTGAAATGTGGTGGATTTTTTCACTTTGACAGAGCACTTTTGTATAGTAAAGTTTGGCCTAAATGACAACGGAAGTGTATGTTTGGAAGTGTCAGTTGTTATCTATTAGAAATCCTTCGGTCATGTCGTCTGCAGTTAAGGCGGTAGACTTGCTACAAGTCCCTTTGAAATTTTTTTGCTATTAGAGAGATAGATTTCAACATTTCTTATATTATCCACAAGTTGATAGTATAGGAAATGTTGATAATGAAGGTGTATCTCTCTAATAGCAAAGACAAAGGGACTCGTGGCAAGTCTATTAAGGCAGGAAAAGTTTCGCGGTTTGTCCGAATACCATTGAACGTTACGAAACCAGACAATCTTTTTAAAAACAACGCTAGGTCCCTTTACAAACTCAAATGGCTGACTTCCTATTTAAAATTGCCGTAGCAAATGTCAAGGACGATTTTGGACATTTCAACAACAAAGGCATAATATAAAATATGACGTGTTATCGCGTAGAATTTTTTCAAATTGGATTTTAGCGGTATAAAGGTACAGTATGGAATAATTAAAAAATGCAAGCAAAACGCTGAGCGCATGGGGGGTGTAACTTTTAGTATAAGTATATAAGTCTGAACGCCTGTTTCGAATTAAAATATGCATTACATTTTTAGTTTCAGCTAATAATTTGGCATTAATTCACCATTTTCTACAAATTTTGTTCACACAAAGTGCAAAATTACGACAAAAACACATGTCCCGAAATAAATTCATTAAAATCATTTCATTCCTACAAGAAATATTCAACATCATAATACCACTAAATAATTTGGTTATAAACCTAAAAATCGTACTATGAAAGAAAAATATGAAATGCTTTGTCCCAGATTTTTGTGTGACGTACGTTACAATTTTATCCTATAAAAAATTATCCTGTATTGTTAACAAAAATATTTGTCTGTTTAAATGTGGCATTTATGGAATCATAAATACGTAAACCTAAAGGAGATATATGTTTTCCAGAGCAAAAAACACTTTTTTTTCTCCAAATGACCAAGTTTTGATAAAATACGAAAATTCCATTTAAAATGTGATTTACGTTACTACGTATACAGATAAAACTAATGGGAGAAGCAGGCCAAAGTTAAAGGTATAGACGCAAATCACTGTGATGACCAAAAAATATTTTTGTTTCAGATCATGGGGGAAAAGTAGAGCACAGATCCAGAAGGAATATAGAGAGCGAAAGAAAGCCAAATATGGGGACAAATATCTACAACTATATATCTATATCTATCTTTTCAACAATTTTTGCCAATTAAATTCCGAGTTTTGTCGAGTTTTACGTTTGCGAAAAATCACCACTTTTGTTTTGCTTGGGTTAATCTTAAGTTTCCAAAAGTTACAGTATTCCTCAAACTTTGACAACGTATCTTTTAACTTATCAGGACTCTCAGCTAATAATATAGAATCATCGGCGTATAACAATGCAAAAAGACGTACATTACATTGTATTTCGCTCTCAATAAGGTTATAAGCTATCTCAAGACCTTCAACATTATTTTTAATATAAAAGCCTCCTAAGTTATTCAGAAAAATGACAAACAGACAAGGTGACAAGTTTTCCCCTTGACGTACACCAATTTTGCATAGGAAAAAGTCTGCGTTCAGGTTTCCTTGCTTAACGCAAGACTTAGTATTTGGTGCATATTTACAATTACAGGAAGTATTTTGCCCTTTATCCCACTGTCAATAAGTTTTTTCCATAGACCCACATGCCATACTGTATCGAATGCTTTTTTTGAAGTCAGTAAAAGTACATTAAAGTTTTTTGCCTATGCTTAAATATAATTGTACAAGTGAATGTAAACAAAGAATGTTATCTACAGTGGAGTATCCCTTTTTAAATCCTGCTTGAGATTTTGTGATAAGCTCTGAGTAGTTTGCAAATTCTTTAAGTCTGGATGAAAAAAATGTATAAAAGACTTTCCTAAATTTGAGATAAGTGTGATAGCCCTATATGAATCAGGGTCATTCGGGTCACCTGTATTTTTATAGATAGCCTGAATGATCCCGATGGTCCATATTTCAGGAATTAAATTCCATGACCTAAATTAATATTTAACAGTTTTGTGTAAACTGGTAGAAAGTACTAATATGTCTCCTTGATATATTCATTCACAATATCATCTATTCTCGGTACTTTAGAGTTTTTCAATTTTTTTTAATGGCAGAAATTATTTCATCCTCCCTAACTGGGTTGTTTGATATAGAATGATTATAGTGAATTACGTTACCATTGTCACGGAGACATTTTGGTTGTTATTTTTAGTGTTGTAGACTAATTTGCAATTTAAGATTTCTAATGTGCATGTATTTAAGATTTTTTCAAACCATGTTTGCTATAATTGTTTGAAAAATGTATCTTTTATTTGTTCCTATTACAATAAAGGCCGTTAAACCTGACATTTTTATAGACTTATGAAATGCAAATTCTAACCAAGGCAGTCACTACACTTCAAATTTTTAAAAATAGTTCAAAATAATTTTTTTAAGTGGATACTGGGAATCACTATGCTTTCATATGAATTGTATTTACCAAAAATGCACTCATTTTTGTCGGAGGGAAAATTCTAGGTCTTTGTGATTTACGTTACAATAACAGACATAGGTTACGCGTGAGCCAAAATGAAAATACATCGTCTGTGACCCTTTCTTAAAATTGATACTCAATAACCTTATTCCTAATGAACTATTTCTCCTGCAATAAATCCTTTCAAGGGGCTGAAAACAAATTAGATGACTTTGATTAAAAGGTCTTTTTAAAGTGACATAAAATTCATTTAGAAAATTATGTCATACACACTAAAAACCAGTCTCGACGAATCTTAAAATAATAAAGACTTGTCCATTTGTTTATTTAATGCTTTCAATATTACCATATTTCAGTCTGACAAATGAAGTTTATCCATTATCACAACATTGTTGGTACTTTTCTCTTCGGGTTTATACCAATAATGTTTGTAACGTAAATCACATTCCATTCATTGGGAGGTATGTTCCAGTGGTAAAAATTTTAAATTCCGATATAGTCCAGCATGTAACCTTTTATATCCGAGTAGCAAATATATGTTAGTTTTGATAAAAGAACTTTTTTCAAAGATTTTTATATAAAAAAATTATTTAAAAAAGTAGTTTTTTCCCCAATTTGTCCCATTTTACTGTTTTTGAATTAAATAGAAGTTAAAGTGTCGTATTATAATAAAATAATAATAGGAGCAAATCTGAAATAGAGTTATATACAATATCAGTAAAACTAAAGAATACTAAAACACCGCACCTTTACTCTACACAATGTCGCAGTTATAATGACCTGTCAACTCTGCTGGTCGTGGCATGGAGATAATTAACACCTTAACTGTATGTAAACATGGAACACCACCTGGCTACACGTAGTTGCCTATTTCATTTAATTCCCCTGTGAACCACAATAATCAACCAGTAACATGAAAATGATGATATATTTGCGATTTTTTAAAGTAATTAATGCGGATCGTATCGAGTGTTCAAAAATACAGTATGAAAAGATTTGATCTGCCCTTTAAAATGTTGTACAACATGTTTGATACATAATTAAAGCGAAAACAAAGTTTTACACATTTAAAAATTTCCTAAGTATTTTTCTTGAACAACAGGCTTCATTAGTGTTTTTCCAACATATGACAATAATAAATAAAAAAGTTTGTCATTAAATATGTAATACATGATATTTAGAGAAATATTGTTACATAAGCGCCAACAGAATATTTGGAATCTATTTCGAGAAAAACCTAATTGTGTACTAATATTCACATGAAAACAAAAAAAAAATCTTGTTCTGTTACTGCTATCCAATCTAGTTTACTAACACTTAAAATGCAATTTAAACGACCTTTTTTGTTTTAGTATAAACAAGCATTTTCTTGTCTAAATTTATTGTTTTATTATATAAATAAATAAAAAATATACAACCTACAAACCCTAGAAATTAACAAATGTTAAGAAATGAACAAAAAATGAGTCTTTGTTCCTGTGCAAGAAACACTCTCCTCTTCTTAACTTTGAATATAAATTGTGTTTATCAACTCAGGAGATTTTGTAAAATAACGATTTTGATCAATTACTTGTATGTACCAAATAGTGTGTTCTCATTCAAATATAATTATTCGTCTTAAAAAATAAACGTGCGATGTCGTAAAAATGAATTTACGAAATGTCATGTTATTTTATTTTGACGGTTTCTTATATAACATTTAAGCTGTGAAAGTTAATAATAATTTAGGAATGTAAAAAAAAAACAATTCTGACTTACGCCTTATAATATCCACTAGAAATTCATATCAAAGTTCGATATTAATTATTTTCCACACTTGTCATTGATTTATGCAAACCAAGCACACTTATCAATATATTTATCTGTTACATATAAAATCTTCATAGTCTTCTTTTTTTTATTATAAATATCAAATTTTTTACACGTTTCGTGAAGGGACCGTTGATATTTTTTACCGAGTCTTTGTATCAGACGTTTCGTGATTTCCTACCAAGTCTCTGTATGAGACATTTCGTAATTAGACCTTTATTATTTCCTACCGCGTCCCTGTATCAGAAGTTTCGTGATGGGACCTTTATTTTTTTCAAGTCTCTGTATCAGAAGTTTCGTGATGGGACCTTTATTATTTTCGAGTCTCTCTATCAGAAGTTTCGTGATGGGACCTTTATTATTTCATACCGAGTCTCTGTATCAGAGGTTTCGTGATGGGACCTTTATTATTTCCTACCGCGTCTCTGTATCAGAATTTTCGTGATGGGACCTTTATTAATTCTTACCAAGTGTCCGTTTCTTATTTTCTATTGAGTCTCTGTATCAGACGTTTCGTGATTTCCTAACCGAGTCTCTGTATCAGACGTTTTTTGATTTCTTACCGAGTCTCTATATCAGACGTTTCGAGATTTCTTACCGAGTCTCCGTATCAGACGTTTCGTGATTTCCTACAGAGTATCTGTATCAGACGTTTCGTGATTTCTTACCGAGTCTCTGTAGCAGACGTTTCGTTATTTCTTAGTAAGTCTCTATATCAGACGTTTCGTGATCTCTTACCGAGTCTCTGTATCAGACGTTTCGTGATTTCTTTCCTAGTCTCTGTATCATACGTTTCGTGATTTCTTACCGAGTCTCTGTATCAGACGTTTCGTGATTTCTTTCCTAGTCTCTGTATCAGACGTTTCGTGATTTCTTACCGAGTCTCTGTATCAGACGTTTCGTGATTTCATACCAAGTCTCTGTATCAGACGTTTCGTGATTTCTTTCCTAGTCTCTGTATCAGACGTTTCGTGATTTCCTACCGAGTGTCTGTATCAGACGTTTCGTGATTTCTTTCCTAGTCTTTGTATCAGACGTTTCGTGATTTCTTACCGAGTCTCTATCTCAGACGTTTCGTGATTTCTTACCGAGTCTCTGTATCAGACGTTTCGCGATGGGAACATTTATTATTTTCTACAGAGTCTTTGTCTTTGTTATCATTTCTCCTTTTGTTTTTCCTCATATTTTTCTTTAATTTGATTGTTTGTCACATGATTGTACGTTTTGTTTAGGCATTTGGTATTTCATTGCCATAAAACGTTTCTGCATTTGTGTGTTTGTTATAGCATTACAGTTTAGGGGTGATTAATTAATTAGCTAACGTGGAACAAAACTGTGACTGCAAGTGGAAAGGTATCGATAAATTGTTAGGAAGGAGAATTAAGTCTTTTGTAGCTGCTACAATGTGTACTGTTTTCAAAATCTTCAAAAGAGTTCTTTATCGTGCAAGATCTTGGCTCTCTTAGAACCTTACTATGATGGCCCGACAACCCTTAAACGAGAGAGCTACTCGGTACGCGCTGGACAGCACTGTGGGAAAGTACTGGAAACCCTTACAGTATGGTTCCAGTAAAATATTTGATCAGTAAATAATATTTATAGAGGGGACTGATTACATGTAATAGCAGTCTAATAGTAAAGAAATCAGGTGTACACAATATTTTAATTTCAAGAGAGAAGAAAAGAATACAAAACGTTTATTTGGTTTTCTTTGTTTCCAAAGTTAGGGATCAATGTGTTCTGTATGTTAAATAGTTAATATTTGTTTAAGTTATCTTACCAAATAGGAGTGTTGATATTTTCTATTAGTGTTATTTCATAGCAAATAATCTTTAAAAATTTAGAGCTTCGTAAAATATTAGGTCAATTGTACTATTAAATTGCTGTGGAACTGTGTCTCATTCACCATTTAGTGTATTCATATTGGTTTCCTCTATTACAGTACACTGGACCCATACTGAAAGGGTTCCCAGTGCTCGACCCACAGAGCAGCCCAGCGCGTTCCCGGGTGGCGGATAAAGGAGACCCTCTCGTTGGGGGTTGTCAAGTCATAATACGGAAAGCCTGGCCGTTAACCGTAGTGGGTAACGTGTTTGGAAAGTGCCACGCTTTCTGCACGATTAAGACCCCTTTTGTAGATTTCGAAAGAATCGGCTCATTGTAGCCGCTACAAAAGGCTAAATTTTCCGACCCTATTAATAACTTCATACTTTTCCAGTGGCAGTCTAAATTGTGTTCCCTGTGTCCCATCCCACCCTTTTTCCGTTGATTTATTGTTTGTTAACTTATTCTCGTCCTGAATATAGCTGAAATACTGCTCGCTGGACGTAAAGCAAACATCCAATTAATCAATCAATTAAACTATTACAGTACAGGAGTTATCAGATCTCACACTGCAACGAGTGCTACATGTAGTATATAGGTGAGATAAAAAATGAACAGGGTGCAACTGTTTATAGGTTATGAACACAGAATGTACTAACTATATCAAACAATTTATTATACTACTTAATGCGCCCGTCTTAGAAATGATAAAATTACATGATGAATGGGGTGTGTAATAACAACTGTAATTCAACAGATACCCGTTTTTACCAATCATACTGTATATTACGCCAAAGTCAAAATGGGGGCGGGGGAGCTAAACCACAGAACAACCTTTTTGTTGTACTTAACGATTTTCAAATTAATCAAATACGCCGGATATTTGTGTATCGTGTATAACATAAACCTATGGTTAGTTTACATATCAAAACCGTTATTCAGTGTTTATAAGACCGACAAACAAAGGTCAATAACTCCTGATGTTATTTTCAACAACCTTCCAAAATACAACAAGCATGCGCAAAAGTAACCTGACATCACCACTGTACGGAAGCGTATTAGTGCCAAAAAATATTTATTTATTTTTTATTTTTTACACTTTAATCTGTAAATTTTACACTTTAATCTGTAAAATTTACACTTTAATCTATAAATTTTATAGAATAATCTGTAAATTTTATATTTTGTTCTGCAAAATTTACACTTTAATCTGTAAAATTCACACTTTAATCTGTAAAATTCACACTTAAATCTGTAAAATTTACAGAATAATCTGTAAATTGTATACTTTATTCTGCAAAATTTACACTTTAATCTGTAAAATTTACACTTTAATCTGTAAAATTTACACTTTAATCTATAAATTTTACAGAATAATCTGTAAATTTTATACTTTATTCTGCAAAATTTACACTTTAATCTGTAAAATTTACACTTTAATCGGTAAAATTTAAACTTTGTTCTGTAAGTTTTACGGTTAAATCTGCCAGATGTAACCTGGCCTTACGTCATCTATACGTCACTACACGCCATTGCATTCCAAAGATGGAGGCGTTTTTAAGAAAAAGAGGGGTAAAGGAAGAAACGCTTAAAAAGCTCAAAGATCAAAAGGGAATTGAATTTCCTTAATAGCAACATTACCACCCTTGACAAGCTAGTAGCCTGCAAAGTCAGACGATTTTTAAAATCAATTTATTTAATTATAGTATGTTGCCCGTCACCGTATGTCTTATCCAGTCCGACTGAATAAGTCTTGATAGTGTACGGCTGTGATCTTATTCAACTTTTGATTGGACCACTACTGTTAATTTTAATCTCCCAAGCAAAGGCGGATCCAGAAATTATTGAAAGGAGGTTCCACTAATATTCTACTGTATTCAGAAGACGAAAAACGAAAAGGGGGGGGGGGGGGGTTCCAGGTCAATTTTGCCGAAACTCTCCATTGAAATAAAATTTGAAAACACCAAATACTAAATCCTACAAAACTATAAACGTATACATATTTCTGGATACCCTGAAATATTCTTTAATACTCTAAATTATACGATGCACGATACTACGCTGAACGAAATTATACAATATATTTACAATGAGGCTCTTCGTGGGTTTCTTGATTACCTGATTACGGGGCATTTTTAAGGTGATTACTTTAAAAGAGTCTTTTTAATTGATTATATGATTCCAACACCCCCTTTTTGACGTGATTTTCAGTAAATAATTAATGATTACCAACGAAAAATCTTTACGATTACTTGATTCAATAAAGTAATTTCTCATATAAATGTAACTCAACAAAGTGTTATGTTTTATAGATAGACGAAGACGCTGCTAATGGTATGACGGATTCTGACTTGGAAGAATATCTTCCAAAGGAGATCGATTTGCTTTAAAAGACTTTCTTACGCAATTGCAAAAGAAGCCTAAATCAAAGAAGGCGAGTCTAATGGATCGCTTGAAACATAGGTTAAATTGTAAGAACCTTACAGAAGCCTCCGAGGAAGAACATGCACCTAAAAAGATTCAAAAGCTATCGGCAAAAAAAGACGTGCATAAAGTGCATCTTGGGTGGTACCATTTCGATGAATCAAAAAAGATGTTTCTTCATGTGAGAGCTAAAGCTGGAGGGGGTAAAAGAACTATGATGCTACATAAAAGTATGAACAAAGAATCAATTATAAAAGAATGTCAAGATCTTTTCTATCCAAATGGAAAGAGTCAACATGGGGATCTGAAGAACATGAATGTTGAGTTAACGGATTTTCAGCTAAAACCACTAGAAAATGAAAATACAACTTTGGCTGATATTATTGATACGTCAAAACTTCAATTCATTCATTTTTATTTGCGAACAAGAAGAATATCAGAAAATAAAGCAGATTCTGTAGATGAAAGCGATAAACACGATGGCGATACAAAGTCTATAAAATCAATCAACCGTCAAAGTGTCATTCAAGTCGATATGGAGAATGATGACTCCTCTGCTCCAGGTACTAGCGGTACATCCTCTGCTCCAGGTACTAGCGGTACATCCTCTGTTCCAGGTACTAGCGGTATAAATGGAGCCATATTAATTGCAAATGTTCACACTTCCGAGAATGAAGATGATACATCTTCTCTTCCAGATCCCTTTCAACCAGTTTGGGAGGATACTTTTGAGGAGGTAGCATTCACTCATACTGCGCCAATTGCAAACACTACTAGTACTACTCGAGAGCCTAAAGATATTAAGATCGTTGTTCACAGGGGCAAGTTCTTAGAGAACTCATCACATTTTTCAAAGAAAGAACTGATATTGATTTTGAAAGAGACACTATTACAGCCACATTAATCCTGCCAAACGGCGAAAAAGAGCAGGCGTATGATGATGGCGGAGTTATGAGAGATTTACTCACAGAATTTTGGAGCGACTTCTATGAGCAGTGTACTACAGGTACGAGTCTTAAAGTTCCCTGTCTTCGACATGATATGGAGGCGTCAGATTGGAAAGCGGTCGGAAGAATAATAGCTTTAGGGTGGATTTTGCAAAAGGTTCTACCAATTCGACTTGCTCCCAATTTTTTGAAATCTGCTCTGCATGGTATAGCAAGTGACACACTCAGAGAAGAGTTTCTCCAGTTCATTCCACAAAGTGAAAGTAGTCTTCTTAGTCGTGCACTAGAGAATGTAGAAAATGTCGAATTGGACGAACTAATTGAAATTCTTTAAACTCATGAGTGCAAAGTAAAAGTAACAAAAGAAAATCTACCGTCTGTCATAGACCAAATAGCTCACATGGAAATGGTCCAGGAACCAGCTTTTATACGAGAGTGTCTTTTTGAAGTTCTAATATCGTATGAGCTAGCAATGAATGTGGACGAGGTGTTTACAAAAATAAAACCAACATCAAAGAAACTGATTTCTTCCCTAGAATGTGAGGAACCAGATTCGGATGCCTTTAAGCAATTCAAACGATATATCCGCGAGATTGACATGGATTCAAGAATGCTCCGTAATTTACTCAGATTCTTAACAGCCAGTGATCTTATGTTGTACGATTCCAATGGTTGCTATTTCAAAATAAAAGTACGAATAGTTGATCTCGACGGTATTGCAAGACGACCAGTAGCACATACGTGTGGAAGAGTGCTTGATTTGCCCAGATTGTACGAAAGCTATACAGTTTTCAGAAGCGAAATCAATGCCGTGTTGAATTCAAACATATGGATCATGGATTTTGCATAATCGAATCTTAGATTTTATTTAATATTTTGTTTTCTTACATCATGAAGAACATGGTTAGGACTAAAATTCATTTACTATAAATAATAAACATGCACTATAATGTTTTCTGTTTTGAATAATGCTTAGAATAAAAATAATTAATCATTTTTATTTCGTACGTCTTTAGATTACCTGTCCAAAAAACAAGCCACGTGTGACCAAATGCATAACTAAATGTGGCTGGTTTTTGGGGTATCCTCTACGAAGCTATTGTTTGTTTTTTTATTCGGCAAAAACATGTCTGCGCTAACGTTGTCAATTATCATTTTATAAGAGTAATAGATCATTAAACATCAAAAAAGTAGTTTTTAGCTCAGTGACCCACATGGTCATGAGAGCTATTGTCATAACTTGGCGTCTGTCGTCCGTTAACTTTTCCGTTAAATATTCTCTTCTCTGAAACCACTAGAGTATTGTTCGAAATTTTGCAGACATCTATTTGATGCTCTCTACCAATTAATGCAATGAGAATTAGTATTTGAGCAGCTACATGTTTACACCTGGAAACAAGTTTTTAATTTTAAAAAATAAATCTCACAGTTAATCCGTTTTGCCAGGATGAGCACTCGAGTTCTTTGATTTTGTGACCCGCCTGATCGTTTATCCGGTCAACCTGTGGTAAACGAATAGCATGGGGCCAAAAATGTCTATAATGAAGGTAACGTGGACAAAAAGTCCTACTTTCAATGCAAAGAGTATAAGGGTCGAGTACCCGTATGTTAAAATATAATAAGCCAATATTCTGGCACCATAGAATGATTACTTGACAATGTAAATGTATATATAAATATTAAAAGGAATTTCCGTTCGGACAAAAAGTCTAAACATTCTACGTGGGTTTTCCAGTGTGTTGTAAGTCCTTAATTTCTTGATAAATCTTTTGCACAATATTGTTAGATCGCAATGTCGGCATGTGCATAATGTCAGGAATTGTCGTTCGGACAATCCCCCTAATTCACATTGTTTAAATACCCTTTTTCTTTATCTACTTGAATCGGAATGGTTTAGTTCGTATGTTACTTCCACGAACTCGGTACCAACGGTACTTTGATATGTTTATTTACTTACATGTATCAACCACAATGTATATTTGACAGCTAAGGATGTTCGTTTTAATAAATAGGTTTCAAATTTGATGCCTTAAAAGAAAAGATTATAGTTAAAGGTATAAAATAAGCAACACATTTTGATAGGTTCGTGACCTCGTTTTCAAGATAATTGACGTAAAAGTTTTGGCGGGAAAAGGTTTTCTCTGACTTTTTCCTAGGTTTAGCATTAGCACTATTTAGCTGTTAAAAACCATGACAGAATGAATAGGATTTGATAAAACTTTGTTTATCACTTCTTTATGACATGCTGAAGACATTAATAAAAAGAAAATAGGGAGTTCGTGGCAAAACTTTTAACCCTATTTTGATGGTAAAAAAATGAGGATTCTGAAAAAAATCACAGAAATAGCAAAACAAGACCAGGGAGCATCATTAACTTAAAAAAACACATACGTCTGAAGCATTTTAGTCATTGCAAATGACTTTGATGGACACAAAAATATATGTTCTTCTGATGTAATTCATTTAATCTCAAAGAAAACAAAGAAATTAAAACAATTTAATAAAAAACAATCCAAGTTTACAAAATCAATTTATATCTGAAAGTACTAGTATATGACATGTGATGTCCATGATCCCCTTTGTTTAAAACCTGGAAGTATATTGCAGTCATAAATTGCTTTTGATGTCCTCTCTAAGAAATAAATACAGATCCCTCATACTGTTATGATCCTGAGGCATTGTTATGTTATTTTCTTCCATTATACATACACACAAATCCTCGATTAGTTTAGAGCACGGTACATGTGGAAGGGGTTCAATTTCAGTGTCACAAATATTTAGCTCATGTTCATCTATTTCCATGCCATAGTCAACGGTATCAAATGTACGCGGAATATGATGAAGTAGAAATGGTCGACCATATTTGTTTGTACCTTGTCTATATCGCCGTATTCTGTGTCTGTTCCAGATAGAACTGATTTCGTCTAAAGTGTCCTAAAATTAAACCAATAAATTATTTAATTAATGCAATTTAACGCTTAGACATTAAGACCTTTTTAGCTCAATTAATCCTATTGCTATCATATAGGGTTCGTCTTTCCGTCCAACTGTTCAAAAATTTTCTTTAAAACCAATTTGCCAAATGCAACCAAGCTTGGTATGGCTGCATTTTTAAATGGTATAAAACTGTCGTTTGGATTTTTGATTCGTTAAAAAACATATGGTAACCCTTGCTATAAATAAAAATATACTAGATAAAAAGTGAAGGTTTTTAAGCTCTTCAGAGTAAAAAGCTCTTCAAAATCTGATCCGACGTAACTCTCAGCTGATAGAGCTATATCAAATGGTAAATGTCATAATTTGGCCAGTTATCTTGTTTAATAGGACAATTAAAAGAGATCATTATTGTTCCCTTACTATAACTTTACTATTACTTTACACTAAATTTGTTTCAATAGTTGTGGAATATGTTGTATCTTAGCAGTATAGGAATGTTGTTGTTTGAAATAGTGCCACTGGTCTCTCCGCTTGAGAAAAGAGTGCCAAAAAGGGACATTATTGTAAATTTGGTTTCCACATTTTAACTTAAAGTGTAACTTGAAGGATTTAAGTTGGTTTTTTATTTATTTATGTGACCCACAAATTAACTGGTTGTGTTTCAGTATCCATATTCACTCCACCATATACTTAATGTGCCAAATATAAAGTTTGTGTTCTACATGTTGCGATCGTATCAGCTGCTCTCGGAAAAGAATTTTATTTAGCGATAAAAATAACATGTAAAACTAAATTGTACATGAACCTGTCCTAGAAAACAAAAGCGGGATATTTCTTGATCTAAATATTCTCCGTCATGAAAACCATCTTCAGCAAGCTTTTGGAAAAAGTTCATCCAAAACTGGATCCCTTGTCTGCGTACCATACCCCACAAACTCTCTATTCTCTGGTTATTTATGCTTTTGCCATACAAAAATGTTCTCTCTTTGGCATGTTCATCCTCATGGTTACGCCGAAGAAATTTTTGTATTGTTTCAACGTGAATATTTTCGGTTCCCATATCAGCTCTAATACGTCTTGGGCATGCTCCATACTTTCGTAAACTCTCTATATAATAGTGTG
This sequence comes from Limnoperna fortunei, assembly GCA_944474755.1. Taxonomy (NCBI): domain Eukaryota; kingdom Metazoa; phylum Mollusca; class Bivalvia; order Mytilida; family Modiolidae; genus Limnoperna; species Limnoperna fortunei. Next base: position 22,828,190 of record OX104125.1, read on the forward strand.
CAATGATATTTGGGTTTTTATTAGATACACCAGCATTTAACCATATGATTTTTCGAGAGAACCCTTCTATACAGCCGTGAATTTTTATTCCATACCGTGAAAGTTTATCATACCCGTCAATGTGCCATACCGAATTTGGACCTCTAATGGAATATGCTCTTCTTCTGAGTCTTCTTTTTTTCCTGTATTCAACACCTTCAGGGTCAATAATTTGCAACAAATAGCGAACCGTCTCTTGGTCCACAACCAATCCCCTATCTAGACACTTCATGTGCATCCAACGATACCCATTCATTTGCCCGTGAGTTTCACATTGTTGAAGTAAAAACGATGCAATCTCTAAAATGTCACTTTTAAACTTACGACGATAAAGTCCTAAATTTTTCGTCAATCTTTTAAGCGTACATACCTATGTAATGTCCATGTAATTCTTCTAAACATTTTACTATTTCACTGTATATAAGGCCTAATTTGAAATATTCTTTAATCAAAGTTTCCCGGTCCATCTCTTCACTGTCATATATTTGACTATCTTACTGTATTTAAGGCTAAATTAGAAATATTCTATAATAAAAGTTTTCCGGTCTACTTATAACTAATGTTATGGAAAGAAATGGCTTTTTCAGAATCAGCAATATCTATATGTATAAAAAGTACACATAAAAGTGAGATTGTGTTAATTTTATATGTTCAGGTGAAAATTTTACAGAAAAATGTATAATTTACAGAATATTGTGTAAATTTTACAGAATAAAGTATAAAATTTACAGCATAAATTGTAAAATTTACAGATTAAAGTGTAAATTTTGCAGAATAAAGTATAAAATTTACAGATTAAAGTGTAAATTTTGCAGATTAAAGTATACAATTTACAGATTATTCTGTAAAATTTACAGATTAAAGTGTAAATTTTACAGAATAAAGGGCAAATTTTTACAAGATAAAGTATACAATTAACAGATTAATTTACAGATTATAGTGTAAATTTTACAGAATAAAGTATAAAATTTACAGATTAAAATGTAAAACTTACAAATTAAAGTGTAAAATTTACAGATTAAAGTGTAAATTTTACAGATTAAAGTGTAAATTTTACAGCTTAAAGTGTAAATTTTACAGATTAAAGTGTAAATTTTACAGATTAAAGTGTAAAATTTACAGATTAAAGTGTAAAAAATAAAAAATAAATAAATATTTTTTGGCACTAATACGTTTCCGTACCACTGAGCTTGAATGTTACAAATAGTTTCAATACAACATGCAAAAGTGAAGTATGGTTCTTTGAAACCTGTCAAAGATTTTTGTAAATGTGTTAGAAAACAATTACTACTCACAACTACAATAAAGTTAACGTACTTTTACTTTACATCCGATATGTTGTAAATATGACACGAGATTTCGACCTTGCAGTGTATAAGTACAATTTTAACCAATTTTATAACCGTAATCACATCATTCAATAGAGTAGTATTGTAAATTTGTAAATATTATGTGTTTTGTTTAAATTGGGTAGGTGTACGTTTATCGTAAACTATTAAATAATGAAATTGATTTGGTTTACCTGTCCTTTTTATAGTCAATTTTGATCAAATTACTTTTTGTCACAAATGTTATACTTTACAGATATACACTTCTCACAAATGAGACAGCGTGGTACCTATTTTTAGCCGGTTGAGATATCCTTGTCTCAACCCGTGGGTGAGATACGAATTTCACGCTCCGTTTCCCGTAAAAATATATTGTGACTTCAACTGTCGGTTCAGCAATAAAAATGATAAAATATTTGCTTTAGTTGTGTTGGTTTACTACGTTTTTTTAAATATTACCATGAAAACAACATATCTGAGCTTCCATGACCCAATTTATACCACAATATGATAGCGGTAAACATCAAAACAAACACTGTGACGCACCATGTGTACACAGGAGATTACGTTCAGGGTAGATAACTCTATTTGTTTCCATCTTCCAACAGAACAGAACCAGATTTTTTTAACGAATTAGTGAGGAATAGAATCAAACACCGGTGGTAAGGCAAGACGGAAAAATCTCAGCCCCCCCCCCCCCCGCGTGAAAGATTTCTTTTAGTCTCCAACTCGGCAGAGCCTCGTTGGAGACCAGAAATCTGTTCACTTGGGTGTCTGAGATTTTCCCGTCTTGCCTCCCACCTTTATTAGATTCTAGATTTCTTTCTTTCTTTCTTTCTTTCTTTCTTTCTTTCTTTCTTTCTTTCTTTCTTTCTTTCTTTCTTTCTTTCTTTCTTTCTTTCTTTCTTTGCATTTCTATTAATATAAAAAAATAAAAGAAAAGAATCCGACCGAACAGCGACATAATGATGTCCATAGAACTTCTGAAGTGATAACATCGCTTAGGTACAACACACATCAGAATGGCATAATATGAAATTTTTATTCCTTTTTCCATTGTACCCTTTACAAAATGTCTTTTACGATTGAAAATGTACGCTTATACTAAAACTGAAACTGCATAGTTTTAACACATTTAGTATTTTAAAACAAGGATTGGTTTTTATATACTTTATGTATGTAAGCATACATAGAAGTCTTCCTTAGGCGATTGATGTCTGCTGATGATACATATGTATTCTGTCTTTTCTTTTTATAATTAATTAACTCCGATAGCATCTTTATCCTGTACATGTAAGATTTCTATAAGGAACACTTTATGTCATTAGCAGGAAGAAACAGCTGTACAAAATCCACACTTCCTGATTGGCATTAAAGAGAAGACAAATAATTTTGAGAATATTACAAGGTATCCTCCAGTACTATAAGTTTTCCTCCTCGTCCTTGATTCAATATACGTACATTTCGCTCCATTTATTGTTATACAATGCAGACTAATCAGAAACCACAATCAGACTAAACAGAAACCACAATCAGACTTAACAGAAACCACAATCAGACTAAACAGAAACCACAATCAGACTATACAGAAACCACAATCAGACTAAACAGAAACCACAATCAGACTAAACAGAAACCACAATCAGACTAAACAGAAACCACAATCAGACTATACAGAAACCACAATCAGACTAAACATAAACCACAATCAGACTATACAGAAACCACAATCAGACTAAACAGAAAACGCAATCAGACTAAACAGAAACCACAATCAGACTAAACAGAAACCACAATCAGACTAAACAGAAACCACAATCAGACTTAACAGAAACCACAATCAGACTAAACAGAAACCACAATCAGACTAAACAGAAACCACAATCAGACTAAACAGAAACCACAATCAGACTAAACAGAAACCACAATCAGACTTAACAGAAACCGCAATCAGACTAAACAGAAACCACAATCAGACTAAACAGAAACCACAATCAGACTTAACAGAAACCACAATCAGACTTAACAGAAACCACAATCAGACTAAACAGAAACCACAATCAGACTAAACAGAAACCACAATCAGACTATACAGAAACCACTCAATACCCGAATCACTTATTATTGTTTTTTAAATCAAGTTGGCAAAATACTTGATTCAAATCAAAATAAGCACACTTCAGAATCTAACAAGTTCATACAACCTTACAGTTAAGAGTTCAGTGGAAATCGATGAAAACAAGAAATAGCATCCGGAAAACTTTCACTTACTGTAAGTTTGTAGTAAAAAATAATTTTCGAAGAAATTTCATTGGGTGGATGTGCAGAATTACCATGCGATAGCGTTCATAAAGAAATCTTTGCGATTCATTTATACAGCATTATATTATTATGCCAGTTTATCATTCGGATCATCGCTTGGAACAATACACCTTGATATACACCAGGCCTGAGCTACCGGAAGCTATCCCATATTTAAATTATTCATTAGTTCGTTATAATTGTAAATAGGCCTAGATTTATATACACATATATACTCGTTATGATATACATACCATTTTGTCCTGGAAGCTCAAAGATTCATTGTTTTATAACGGTCAAAGGTGTGCAGACTGTATGTATTATATGTAGTAATTTCTTTTTTATAATTGGTTGTTTTGTTGAATGTGCGCATGTGTGGGCATACATGGACGATTTAAAATTTAAGAGGGAGAAAAAAGGAAAAATATGATATAAGGACTTAAAAAAAACTATTAAATAAATATTATTTGACATGTTTGTTGTGAATTGACACATATATGGATGCCTTCGAAATCTAAAGGACAAAGGGGCAGAAAAAGAAAGAAATCACAAAATATCAGCGGCGAAATGACAGGAAACACCGTAGTCTATCCATACACACAAGGTCCAGCTATTTATCCAGTGTACAATGATTCACCCCGCAGACAACAATCAGTTGTTCTCCAAATTTCCTCTATTATACTATGAAGAACTTGATCTTCTCAGAAATCCATGAAAAACACGAAAATGAAGACTGCGAACTAACTGGTAAATTTCAAAAGACCCAAGTTGAATTCTCTGAGCGCATAGAGTCGGGAAAAAAATAAAGAATCACGCCCGATCGTTTGTACATTGAAAACAATCCGTCAAGTGAGTGAAAAGCAACAAATCATGACATCAGTGAACAATTTCCAAAAACATCTTTTGAAAAGGGAACAAAACCACACTATAAATATTTATATTGAACCTTTTTCATTTTTTTCAAAGATTTAAACAAAACCAAACTTGATGGTTATAAACAATCGTGCCGATGAAATCATTTTCATATGCCTTTTTGTACTTGTATTGATTTTGAAAAAGGCCATTGACTTTATTCATAGAAATTTCCTTTTCCATTAACTTTATCAAAATTATATTAATGGAGAATTTCTATGTATTATATTATATCTTTATTTAAGGGTCAAGCAAATACAATACAAATGACATGTTTACAAAACATCAAACCAAGATACACAATATGTATTGAACTTCTGACCAACGAGGATCCTAGCTTCGCAAAATGATAGATTGCTTTAAAAAGTTTCCTAGATACCGGTATGTCACAAGTTCTGGTTGAGGAATAAGAATAAACCTTAACTTATCCAGTGACTGGTTGAAATGGCACAAAAGATCATTTTTATTTTTAGAACAATTCATTTCTAAATTCGAGTTTTTTTACAACGTAGGAAAAAATTATACTCATCATCAACTTCTTTAAATCTCAGAATTTACAGATTCTTTCATTTCTTGGAATATTTTTATATCTACCAATTTCTATATCTAGATTATGATCACTGACCCTAAATTTTGATATTACGTTAAAGTTTGTAGAACTTTGTAAATAGTCTTCACACTTGATTTCATCTTTTTAAATTACTATAAAAAAGAGTAAAACCTGATTTTCAGATTGTGGATATTTAATTCAAATTCTTTACAGATACTATTAACAGAGGTATAAAAAATATATCTTCCCTCCTTATTAAGAGACTTGTTGATGGTGTATTCCTCTTTGACTATAGAGGATTTACATTTTCTGAGTTGATTTTATATAAATATTACACACTTTGACATTTAATAAAGTATTATATTTTATATAATACTTATATATACAAGTCTACAAATTTTGTTTGAATGGTGTTTTAACGCCACTTTCAGCAATTTTTCAGCTATATCATGGCGTCCAGTTTTTATTGGGGAAGGAAGCCGGAGTACCCGGAGAGAGCCCCGGACCTGCGGTAGGAAAACTGGCAATCCTTGTCCATTAAGATTGGGGTCGAGTACACCCTGCCTGCAGTGAGAATCGAACCCGCAGTCGCAGTGTTGACAAACCACGTGATCAATAGTAGACAAACTAGTAAGATAAATTAATGTGAGGAAAAACATGAAAAAAAAGAAAAAAAGAAAAAAAAGAAAAATTGATGAAATGCAAGTACATATAACATTAGATTTGAACTGATGTAAACCTTTTGTTTTGTAAAATCATCGTAACGTTTTAATATTTAAAGAAATCACAACCGCTTTAAAATCGCTTAAGCAAACCATGCTTATTTAGAATTCCTCTGGGTATAATTAAGAAGAGAACTATCATTAGAAGAAACACATTTTAAAGTATAATTACCCGTTTTTAAATTTACTATCAGTATTATTTATCTACGAAGCATGCGTGGATGTTTTTTATTCTTGTGTAAATATTTATTTATTAGCGAATCAACAAAAAGAAATAGGTTCGATAATTCTTACGAAAATCGAATAGACTCTTACTGATGTCTTTCCATTCTGTGTAGGACTGGCACTAAACTTAAGTAGAAAGTCTCTGGTTGAGACGCCATAATACTATCGTATTTGAAGATTGGTGTGAAATTCTATTTAAACAAACAAATACATTCCCAGAATGGACTGAGATGACGGAAAATGTTAGTAGCTTTTTTCAACACATTTCAAGGCTGCAGATGGAATCCTTCAGCATTTACCAATACAACGGAACATTTTTGGCCCATTTGAACGCATGGCAAATGGGTAGCGACATTGATCTTGGAACAGTAAACTTTCTATATTATGAACTGGAAATTCCTTTCCTGTGCCAAACGCATTTCTACATAAAAGTTTGGGGGCCGCGGTGGCCGAGTGGTTAAGGTACCATCAGTTTTCAGGTAGTTTAATTTTCTTTTCTTCTTATTATTGTACACACTAATTATTCTACCTTTATTATTGAGGAAATAATAGTTATTTAGTGTATTATTACAAAAGCATGTGCATTTTTGTTGTTAATGATATTGTGTACTTTCACTATGTATCGAGGAGACAGATTAACATAAGCATTTATTGCTTGTTTCTGAATCCTTGTGTATGACGAATGCTGTTATACTATTAATGATGATTTCTCTTTGAATAAATATGTTTACACTAAAACAAAAGCACACAACTTGAACAATCTGTTCTAGATAAACAAATTTACTGGGTTATTGTTTCTGAGTATCATTGTTAAGTATTTTGAATAATTTTGATAGTAATTTAAATCAAAGTGCTGATGAACTAATAAAAACAATAAATTAATGTTTGCTTTTAACTCCTATATTGGTTCCTTCAACAATATACCTGTTACACTTGCACGTAGTCTGTTTTACACTAAAGTCTGGTACCATGCTGTTAAGCTTACCAGTGCTAGACCCACCGAGCTTCCCAGTGCGTCCCCATGCAGGTGGCAGAAAGACAAAGAACTCTCGTTGGGGGTTGTTAGGTTATACTACGGAAAGCCTGACAGCAACCGTATTGGGTAACTTGTTTGGAGAGTGCCACGATCCTTGCATAATAAAAACCACTTTTCTGGGTCTCGAAAAAGTGTAGCCACTAAAAAATGCTAAATTCTCCCTTAAACATTACTCTATACTTTTTCAGCGACAGCCACAAATTTTGTTCCTATGTCACAATCGGTTTTCCCGTTGATTTATTTCGTCTTTAATATACCTGAAATATTGCTTGCTGGGCGTTAAGCCAACATTTATTTATTTGTTGAACACGATGGTGGGTTTTATTTTTATGATAATCTTTATCTCAATTAAAGGCCACCGAGAAAGCAAGCGTTTCCCATAAAGTAATAAAGGATCTAACATTGGTAGAAGGGCAAGATGGGAAAATCTTAGACTCTCAAGTGAAACAATTTCTGGTCTCCAACAAGGCTCTGCCGATTGGAGACCAAAAGAAATATTTCACACGGGTACACGGGTGTCTGAGATTTTCCCGCCATGCCCTCCAAACGATGTTTGAATCTTTTTCTGTGATGTAAGGGACGCAACTCTTATTAATGACGAGTTAATAACATCAGGTTATATTCCAGAATTCAGATTGCAATATATTTTTAATGATATCCTGAATCAGATTAGAACTTTAAAAAAAATATTAAATATGCCAGATTCGCGGTGTGTAAAATGTAAATAGGTGTAACCTCTATCGATATCCCTTCAATATTGATCTTAGGGAAGTTTTCTATAGTAGAATATCAATGTTTTTACCTTACTTCAATGCATGATTGTTGAATAATTATGGTTAGGTTAACGTACAGCTACCATGGTATATATTGTAGCTGTTAACCTAACCATGGTATATATGGAAGCTGTTGACCTAACCATGGTATATATGGTAGCAGTTGACCTAACCATGGTGTATATGGTAGCAGTTGACCTAACCATGGTATATATGGTAGCAGTTGACCTAACCATGGTGTATATGGTAGCAGTTGACCTAACCATGGTATATATTGTAGCTGTTGACCTAACCATGGTATATATGGTAGCAGTTGACCTAACCATGGTATATAAGGTAGCAGTTGACCTAACCATGGTATATAAGGTAACAGTTGTCCTAACCATAGTATATATGGTAGCAGTTGACCTAACCATGGTATATATGGTAGCAGCTAGTTGACCTAACAATGGTATATATGGTAACAGTTGACCTAACCATGGTATATATGGTAGCAGTTGACCTAACCATGGTATAGTTGGTAGCTGTTGATATAACCATGGTATTTATGGTAGCAGTTGACCTAACCATGGCGTATATGGTAGCTGTTGACATAACTATGGTATATATATGGTAGCTATTGACCTAACCATGGTAATAATGGTAGCTGTTGACCTAACCATGGTATATATGGTAGCAGTTGACCTAACCATGGTATATAAGGTAACAGTTGACCTAACCATGGTATATAAGGTAGCAGTTGACCTAACCATGGTATATTTGGTAGCTGTTGATATAACCATGGTATTTATGGTAGCAGTTGACCTAACCATGGCGTATATGGTAGCTGTTGACATAACTATGGTATATATATGGTAGCTGTTGACCTAACCATGGTATATATGGTATCTGTTGACCTAACCATGGTATATATGGTAGCAGTTGACCTAACCATGGTATATAAGGTAACAGTTGACCTAACCATAGTATATATGGTAGCAGTTGACCTAACCATGGTATATATGGTAGCAGTTGACCTAACCATGGTATATATGGTAACAGTTAACCTAACCATGGTATATATGGTAGCTGTTAACCTAACCATGGTATATATGGTAGCTGTTGACCTAACCATGGTATATAAGGTAGCAGTTGACCTAACCATGTATATATATGGTAGCTGTTGACATAACCATGGTATATATGGTAGCAGTTGACCTAACCATGGTGTATATGGTAGCTGTTGACTTAACCATGGCATATATGGTAGCAGTTGACCTAACCATGGTATATATGGTAGCTGTTGACCTAACTATGGTATATATATGGTAGCTGTTGACCTAACCATGGTATTTATGGTAGCAGTTGACGTAACCATGGTATATACTATAGCTGTTGACCTAACCATGGTATATAAGATAACAGTTGTCCTAACCATAGTATATATGGTAGCATTTGACATAACCATGGTATATATGGTAGAAGCTAGTTGACCTAACAATGGTATATATGGTAGCTGTTGACCTAACCATGGTATATATGGTAACAGTTGTCCTAACCATAGTATATATGGTAGCAGTTGTCCTAACCATAGCATATATATTAGCAGTTGACCTAACAATGGTATATATGGTAGCTGTTGACCTAACAATGGTATATATGGTAGCTGTTGAGCTAACAATGGTATATATGGTAGCTGTTGACCTAACCATGGTGTATATGGTAGCTGTTGACCTAACCATGGTATATATATGGTAGCAGTTGACCTAATCATTGTATATATGGTAGCAGTTGACCTAACCATTGTATATATGGTAGCAGTTGACCTAACCATTGTATATATGGTAGCTGTTGACCTAACCATGGTATATATGGTAGCTGTTGACCTAACCATGGTGTATATGGTAGCTGTTGACCTAACCATGGTGTATATGGTAGCTGTTGACCTATCCATGGTATATATGGTAGCTGTTGACCTAACCATGGTATATATGGTAACAGTTGCTCTAACCTATGGAACGCCAAATTAACATATATTCAATTAATTGTACCTATATCTTCAATCATTTGAAGATATCTTCAAATAAATTGAAGATATCTTCAATTCAATTGTACCTATCTTCAAATAATTAAAGATATCTTCATATCAATTGAACCTATCTTCAAATGAATTATACCTAGGTGCAATTTAATTGATTCATTTGAAGATATCTTCAATTCATTTGAAGATATCTTCAATTCATTTGAAGATATCTTCAATTCAATTACACCTATCTTCAATTGAATTGAAGATATCTTTAATTCACTTGAAGATAGGTCTAATTCCAACATCTCCATAATTCATTTGGAGATATCTCCAATTCATTTGAAGATATCTTCAATTCATTTGAAGATATCTTCAATTCAATTACACCTATCTTCAATTGAATTACACCTATCTTCAATTGAATTATATTATAATACAAATTTGATTAAGTGCAATTGAAGATACCTAGGCACAATTGAATTGAAGATAGGTTTAATTCAATTGAAGATAGGTTCAATTCGATTGAAGATAGGTTCAATTCAATTGAAGATATCTATAATTGAATTGAAGATAGGTACAATTGAATTGAAGATATCTTTAATTGTGCTGAATTGTACCTAGGTACAATTGAATTGAAGATAGGTATAATTGAATTGAAGATATCTATAATTGAATTGAAGATAGGTATAATTCAATTGAAGATATCTTCAATATTTGAAGATAGGTACAATTAATTGAATATATGTTAATTTGGCGTTCCATACTAACCATGGTATATAAGGTAGCAGTTGACCTAACCATGGTATATATCGTAGCTGTTGATATAACCATGGTATATATGGTAGCTGTTGACCTAACCATGGTGTATATGGTAGCTGTTGACCTAACCATGGTATATATGGTAGCAGTTGACCTAACCATGGTGTATATGGTAGCAGTTGACCTAACCATGGTATATATGGTAGCTGTTGAACTAACCATGGTGTATATGGTAGCTGTTGACCTAACCATGGTGTATATGGTAGCTGTTGACCTAACCATGGTGTATGTGGTAGCTGTTGACCTAACCATGGTATATATATGGTAGCAGTTGACCTAACCATGGTATATATGGTAGCTGTTGACATAATCATGGTATATATGGTAGCTGTTGACCTAACGATGGTATATAAGGTAGTTTTTGACCTAACCATTGTATATATGGTAGCGGTTGACCTAAGCATGGTATATAAGGTAGCAGTTGACCTAACCATGGTATATATGGTAGAAGTTGACCTAACCATGGTATATATGGTAGCTGTTGACCTAACCATGGTGTATATGGTAGCTGTTGACCTAACCATGGTGTATATGGTAGCTGTTGACCTAACCATGGTGTATATGGTGGCTGTTGACCTAACCATGGTATATAAGGTAGCAGTTGACCTAACCATGGTATATATGGTAGCTGTTGACCTAACCATGGTGTATATGGTAGCTGTTGACCTAACCATGGTGTATATGGTAGCTGTTGACCTAACCATGGTGTATGTGGTAGCTGTTGACCTAACCATGGTATATATATGGTAGCAGTTGACCTAACCATGGTATATATGGTAGCTGTTGACCTAACCATGGTGTATATGGTAGCTGTTGACCTAACCATGGTGTATATGGTAGCTGTTGACCTATCCATGGTATATATGGTAGCTGTTGACCTAACCATGGTATATATGGTAACAGTTGCTCTAACCATGGTATATAAAGTAGCAGTTGACCTAACCATGGTATATATGGTAGCTGTTGATATAACCATGGTATATATGGTAGCAGTTGACCTAAGCATGGTATATATGGTAGCAGTTGACCTAACCATGGTATATATGATAGCAGTTGACCGAACCATGGTATATATGGCAGCTGTTGATCTAACCATGGTATATATGGTAGCAGCTAGTTGACCTAACAAAGGTATATATGGTAGCTGTTGACCTAACCATGGTATATATGGTAGCAGTTGACCTAACCATGGTATATATGGTAGCTATTGACATAACTATGGTATATAAGGTAGCAGTTGACCTAACCATGGTATATATGGTAGCTGTTGACCTAACCATGGTATATATGGTAGCAGTTGACCTAACCATGGTATATATGATAGCAGTTGACCTAACCATAGTATATATGGTAGCTCTTGACCTAACCATGGTGTATATGGTAGCTGTTGACCTAACCATGTATATATATGGTAGCTGTTGACCTAACCATATGGTATATATGGTAGCTGTTGACCTAACGATGGTATATAAGGTAGTTTTTGACCTAACCATTGTATATGTGATAGCGGTTGACCTAAGCATGGTATATAAGCTAGCAGTTGACCTAAGCATGGTATATATGGTAGCAGTTGACTTAACCATGGTATATATGGTAGCTGTTGACCTAACCATGGTATATATGGTAGCAGTTGACCTAACCATGATATATATGGTAGCAGTTGACCTAAGCATGGTATATAAGGTAGCAGTTGACCTAACCATGGTATATATGGTAGCAGTTGACCTAAGCATGGTATATATGGTAGCAGTTGACCTAACCATGGTGTATATGGTAGATGTTGACCTAACCATGGTATATATGGTAGCAGTTGACCTAACCATGGTATATATGGTAGCAGTTGACCTAAGCATGGTATATATGGTAGCAGTTGACCTAACCACGGTATATATGGTAGCAGTTGACCTAAGCATGGTATATATGGTAGCAGTTGACCTAAGCATGGTATATATGGTAGCAGTTGACCAAACCATGGTATATATGGTAGCAGTTGACCTAAGCATGGTATATAAGGTAACAGTTGTCCTAACCATAGTATATATGGTAGCAGTTGACCTAACCATGGTATATATGGTAGCAGTTGACCTAAGCATGGTATATATGGTAGCAGTTGACCTAGCCATGGTATATATGATAGCAGTTGACCTAACCATGGTATATATGGTAGCAGCTAGTTGACCTAGCTAACAAAGGTATATATGGTAGCTGTTGACCTAACCATGGTATATATGGTAGCAGTTGACCTAACCATGGTATATATGGTAGCTGTTGACATAACCATGGTATATAAGGTAGCAGTTGACCTAACCATGGTATATATGGTAGCTGTTGACCTAACCATGGTATATATGGTAGCAGTTGACCTAACCATGGTATATATGATAGCAGTTGACCTAACCATAGTATAAATGGTAGCTGTTGACCTAACCATGGTGTATATGGTAGCTGTTGACCTAACCATGTATATATATGGTAGCTGTTGACCTAACCATGGTATATATGGTAGCTGTTGACCTAACGATGGTATATAAGGTAGTTTTTGACCTAACCATTGTATATGTGGTAACGGTTGACCTAAAGCATGGTATATAAGGTAGCAGTTGACCTAAGCATGGTATATATGGTAGCAGTTGACCTAACCATGGTATATATGGTAGCTGTTGACCTAACCATGGTGTATATGGTAGCTGTTGACCTAACCATGGTGTATATGGTAGCTGTTGACCTAACCATGGTGTATATGGTAGCTGTTGACCTAACCATGGTATATAAGGTAGCAGTTGACCTAACCATGGTATATATGGTAGCTGTTGACCTAACCATGGTGTATATGGTAGCTGTTGACCTAACCATGGTGTATATGGTAGCTGTTGACCTATCCATGGTATATATGGTAGCTGTTGACCTAACCATGGTATATATGGTAACAGTTGCTCTAACCATGGTATATAAGGTAGCAGTTGACCTGAATGAATGAATGAATGACTTTATTCTCATAAACATATAAAGTTACAGAGAAGATAATAATACATTAATACAAATTAGTAAGATACAGCATGCATGAGATAAAGAATAATATTTAATTAACCAGGAGGGACTTTCACATTTATAATTTTTATAAATTTGCATAGTTTTTCTAATAAAACAACATTTCGTGAGGAGAATAGTTGATTAAATTTTAAAACATTCGGGTTGCTATGACAATATCTGGGTAAGTATTGTTGTCGTTCTCTAACAAAGTATTTACATGACATTATGTAATGGAACTCGTCACCAATGTCTTTGGAGTTACATAGGGCGCAGGGTCTATCGTGTCTGTGGAGACCCTGCCACCTACCTGTCTCCACTGGCAGCCGGTGATTTCCACATCTGTATTTACAAAAAATATATACATAGTTGACAGGTAGTAAAGAGATATAATTCTCTAACATGAAATCAATTTTGAATATTCTATAACAAATTCCTTTTGATGATACATTTAATTGAGAAAACCACTCTTGTTTGAACTGATCTTTTAATCTTTGTTCAACAAAACACAAAATCCATTGCTTATTAAACATATTAGGATTAATCCATACATCTGACAATCCACAATTATCTAAAATATTTTTTATAAAATGTAACCAATTATTTTTAAATATACAATTATAAAAACGTTTACAGATCATTTTATACATCAAGTATGCTATTTTATTTTCTTTTCCATTCAGTAAGCGACACCAATAGTTAATCATACGTAACTTAACACTTATAATTAAAGGATATCTTCCTAGTTCACCGTAAACCATAAAGTTTGGTGTAGATTGTTTTAAATGTAAAATATGTTTGCAAAAGCGTAAATGCACACGTTCGAGAATATCTAAATTTTCAAACCCCCATATTTCAGATCCATATAGGAGGATAGGAGTTACAATTTTGTCGAACATTTCTAGTTGACATTGTAGCGATAGATTGTTTTGTTTACATTTTTTTATAAGTGAATACATAGCTTTTAAAGCTTTTTCTTGTAAGTATTTTTTTGTTTGTAGAAAAGATCCATTTTTTGTAAACAAAATTCCAAGATATTTATATTGACTTACTATTTCGATTTCGGTATTTTGTATGTAAAATTTTGTATTGTTTGATATTCTTCCTTTAGAAAAAATCATTACCTTGGTTTTACTTGTATTTATTTTCAATTTCCATTGTTCACAATATTTTGAAAAAGTATTTAAAAGTAGTTGAAGATCTTCAGTAGTCTCAGCTAATAATATCGTGTCGTCGGCATATAAAAGAAGAAAAAGTTTGAAGTAAATTGATAACTCTTTTTCAATGTCTGAACTAATCGAGTGAACACCTTTAAGGTTGGCATTTTCGAGATATTCCTGAAGGTCATTTAAATATAGTGAAAACAAGACAGGAGATAGGTTTTCTCCTTGCCTGACTCCTATTTCGCAAGCAAATGCATCAGAGATTGAGTCGTTATGCAATATACGAGACTTAATATTTTCATACATGTTTTGAACAACTCGCAGGAATTTACCATTAACACTATTCTGGACTAATTTAAAAAGTAGGGAATTTCTATGTACAAAATCAAAAGCTTTTTCAAAATCTATGAAAGTACAATATAGTTTTTTCTTTTTTGCAAAAAGTAATTCAAATAATGAATATAAAGAAAATATATGACCAGTTGTTGAATAACCGTGTCTAAAACCTGCTTGATTCTCGTTCAAAATACAAAACGATTCTAAATATTCTGTCAATCTCTCGTTTAAAACAGAGGTAAATATTTTCCCAAGACATGACAACAACGTTATCGGTCTATAATTCTGAGGTTCTGATTTACTTCCTTTATTTTTAAAAATTGGGATTATATTACCAGTTAGCCAAACGTCTGGTAAAATACCAGTGTCAAATATTAAATTAAACAAATGCACGTACACGTTAATCATGGAATCAAGAGAGGCCGCGATATATTCATTTATAATCTGGTCTTCGCCAGCGGCTTTATTATTTTTCGATTTTTTAACAGCTTTTTTAATTTCATCTTCAGTAATAATTTGATTTAGATTAGCATTTTCAAATTCTATATCGTTATCAATTACGTAATTATTATTTCCGGATTGATCCTTATTTAGTTCTTGAAAGTAGTTAAATAAACTCGTTATAGATATTTCAGTGTGTTCTCTCTTTTTATTGTTAAATATTTTCCAAAACTCTCTGGGGTTTGACCTTTTTAACGTTTTCATTTTTGCAGCTATTTCTTTATTAAGGTTTAAAATATTTATATCCATTATTTTTTTATAGTATATTTCACTTTGCCTTAGTCGTTCTTTGAATGGAAATGAAATTGAAGTTGCTGATAGTTTTGTGTATTTAGGTGTACTTTTGAATTATAACGGTACTTTTGCCAAGACTCAGCAAAGATTAGCTGAGCAAGGTAGGAAAGCTTTATTTAGCTTGTTTAGTAAAATTACAGACGATTATTATAACCACGAGACACTTTTGTCATTATTTGATACCTATGTCACTTGTATATTGAATTATAGTTGTGAAGTGTGGGGATTTCATAAATCCTTGGATATTGAAAAAGTACATTTATATTTTCTTAAACGTATATTGAAAGTTAAAAAATGCACTGTAAATAATATGGTATATTGTGAATTAGGAAGGATGCCATTGTATATTGACCGCTATTACAGAATTATTAAATATTGGTTGAAATTACTGAGTTCTGAAAACTGTGTGTTGAAAAATTGTTATGAAGATTTATACTTTAAAAGCTGTGTAAAACCTAATGACAAGTCTAATTGGTGTAATAATGTACGAGATATATTGTTTAAACATGGTTTTAACTATGTATGGTATAATCAGTATATTGATAATTATGATTCATTTCTGTTTGATCTAAAACAACGAATGATCTCTAGTTTTTTAAGTGAAGTTAACACATTTATTGAATCTTCACCTAAATGTCAAATGTACAAACTGGTGTATAGTACTCATAGCTTGCAGTTTTACCTTGATAGACCTATTAATTATATTTACAAACCTTTTATATGCAAATATAGAATATGTGCGCATAACCTGAATACAGAAACTGGTCGATTTTATGATATACCTAGAAATGAGCGTTTTTGTACGATGTGTAATCTAAACGTATGCGAAGATGAATATCATTTTATATTGGAATGTACAAAATATAGTGATTTGAGAAGAAAATACATTAAATCTTACTATTGGAGAAATCCTTCAGTTTATAAACTTGTGCAATTAATGTCTGTACGAAACATAAAGGAGTTAAATAATTTTGGTAAATTTTTGTTCCTGGCAGAAAAATGTCGAAAAGGATAGTTTTATATTTCTGTCACACTCCATATATAGTTTGTATTATTGTATATGTATATTATCATATTACCACATGCTAGTTGTCTATATTGGCGCTAATTCCAAAGTTTAATTATTGTAATTCTATAAGCTGTATTGCTTTTGAATAAATAAACTTATTATTATGTAAGAACCATAGTGTTTATACAATCGTTGCGATTTTCTGAGTTCTTTTTTAGCTTTTTTACAGTCTATATTATACCATTTTTTGTTCAATATATTTGTTTGATTATTATGTACTTTTTGATTGACACCAAATGTTCCAAATGTTGTTTTTGCAGCATCTGTCAAAATTTCCGACACTTGCTTAACGACATCATTTATCTCGGCTTTGGTAATTATTTCTTTATTTACTAAATGTAAAGATAAAACGTTAAGTACATAGTCAGTTTGGTTTTTCTCTAGTTTAGATTTATACTCGCCTTCTTTTTCAGTTTTCCATTTCTTTATTTTTTCGTTTCTATGTAAGTTCTTATCTACTTCAGGTGGGGTAGGAATAATGTTTCTCGAGATTTGCATAGATATTGGGGAGTGAATGTCTGAATACAGTTTACTAAATTCAAGAACTTCGAAATCTTCAATAAGTTTCATGTTTTGAACTGTACTGATTATATAATCGACCACACTTAAATTTTTACTTGTTGGTTTTCCGATAGCATCCTTTCCAACTCTACCATTTAGAATAAAAAAATTATTATGTTTACAGAATTCTATTAATTTTCTCCCATAGCTATTTACAATACAATCAGGACTATTACGTTGTTTACATATGTTAAGATTTTCTAGATCTAAGACTTCGTTTGATTCGAGTAGATCAGTAAAGTTATTTATAAAATTGTCTTCAGAATTGTCATTTTCATAGAATTCATTTAGATTACCAGTTCTGCTATTAAAATCACCTGCTAAACAAATATAATTCGTAACTTGACTAAATCTTTCTAATTCTATTTCTATTTCATTAAAAGCTTCTACCGAAGTATAAGCTGTATTAACTGGTGGTATATAAACAATACCAACAATGACGTTTTGTGGTACGTTAAAAACTTGTTTATCGACACTAAACCAGTAAACAAAAGAGCAATCAGTTTCAATAGGTTTTATATTGTGGCGGTTAAGGCCTACAACTAGATGGAGTTACCTGCCTTAGTGGTTAAAAATTATTAATATGGATATTATTTTAATTTTTATTAATATGTATGTGTGATTAGAACTTTAAAATGGTCTTTACAATTGTACTTTGATGTTCAGTGATATTTTGAATGATTGATTATAAGTAATTGTTAATAGTTTTGTAATTTAATGCATGGCATGATACCTTTTTAACTGTTCAAATAGATTTAGATTTATGTTTAAAATCATCTGTATTATATTGCTTTTTATAGAAAGCCAAAGTCTATTAAGACTATTATTATCAAGGCACAAGTCTTTTCAGACTATGGTCTATTTTAGACTTCGCCTTATGTATAAACTATATTTTAACTGCACTGCTATTTTATAGCTTATTTGATATTTTAATAAATGTTGCACCTTTGTACTTCGTCTAAATTTGCCCTGTCTAACGATGAGAGTTCAAAGACTCAGGTCCCTGTGTTCGAACCCGAACAAGTTTTGTTAACAAGGGGTTGTAAGTAAACATGTTCCTGGAGTTGTGAGTTGTTAACACAAAATAGTAGCCACTGGATAAAAATACTGCAGAGATTGCAGAAGCATGGTATAATTTTGGCTTGGCAGCTCACACTCCACGACAATTCAAAACCCCTCCTGTTACATTTTTGGTGGCCAGTGTGGGGACCTGAGGCGAAACTTTTGTTCTCTCATTGGACCAGAGGTGAAACTTTTGTTCTATCATCGAACCTGAGGTGAAATATTTGCTCTCTCATTGGACCTGAGGTTATTGGAATAAAAACTATTTTTAACAATTAAATTGTACATTTGATACGAATTTAAAAGTTAGTTATTTTGAATTCGATAATTTGAAGGTTATAATTTTTGTCATGCCATGTACATGCATTCAATTTAGTATATTTCAGATCAGAGTTTAGCTGATGTATGTATTTAATAGTATCTGACAGTTAGATTTAAAGTAAAACCGTATGTTCATGAAAAGTTTACTTATTAGTTTATATTGTTACACACATGCCAAGTCATGTTATTTTTATACTCATGAAACTGAGATAGATGTGAGATTGTACAGAATTAAATATTCGTAGACCCATAGAAAGGGCTTGTCAATCTTTCATTTTATTTCACGTTTTTGCTTTATTTATACATTGTGTTTATGTAGATGATTAGCTTAGATGCGACTTGATCATTATGGCAGGACTAACATGAATTAAAACGCAAAAATGAGCCTCTGGTTCATGTAGTTCCCAAGGGTCTATATAAAAAGACTGGTCACGGTGTGATTGTTTATTCTTTGTGAAAGTTTCTTAGACATTCATTCTGTCTGTCATTTAGTATTAACAGTTACACAAGCCATAGCACTTTACATTGTATTTCGCTGGACGAATATTCATTGTATATGTATTTACTATTGTTGTACTATTTTGCAGAACTTCTTTTCAGTCCGAGTGACAATATATCTTAATATGAACTGATTGTTCTAAGATGTGAGTGCACGACATCTTTAGAGACTGTGATATAAACTGTGATGATGACCTGTGTTTGACGTTCCTTCTACCTTGTTTTTGGAAACTCATTATACATTCGTTTTTTTAAGGAGGGAGGAATGTGGCGGTTAAGGCCTACAACTAGATGGAGTTACCTGCCTTAGTGGTTAAAAATTATTAATATGGATATTATTTTAATTTTTATTAATATGTATGTGTGATTAGAACTTTAAAATGGTCTTTACAATTGTACTTTGATGTTCAGTGATATTTTGAATGATTGATTATAAGTAATTGTTAATAGTTTTGTAATTTAATGCATGGCATGATACCTTTTTAACTGTTCAAATAGATTTAGATTTATGTTTAAAATCATCTGTATTATATTGCTTTTTATAGAAAGCCAAAGTCTATTAAGACTATTATTATCAAGGCACAAGTCTTTTCAGACTATGGTCTATTTTAGACTTCGCCTTATGTATAAACTATATTTTAACTGCACTGCTATTTTTATAGCTTATTTGATATTTTAATAAATGTTGCACCTTTGTACTTCGTCTAAATTTGCCCTGTCTAACGATGAGAGTTCAAAGACTCAGGTCCCTGTGTTCGAACCCGAACAAGTTTTGTTAACAAGGGGTTGTAAGTAAACATGTTCCTGGAGTTGTGAGTTGTTAACACAAAATAGTAGCCACTGGATAAAAATACTGCAGAGATTGCAGAAGCATGGTATAATTTTGGCTTGGCAGCTCACACTCCACGACAATTCAAAACCCCTCCTGTTACAATATATTTATCCAGATACGTTTTGTAACCTAGGGCGATACCACCTGATCTGTAATTAGAACAGTGTTTTCTGTTTTTATAATGAAAAATAAAATTATTACAATGCAATTCATCACAATCATCTAATTTGGTTTCAGTTAAACAAACAATATCGTGGTCGTCTAATAGTGATTTAAATTCAGGATATAATATCTTATTTCTAATACCACAAACGTTTATTGACAATATGTTAATACAATTTCTATCAACACCTAACCATGGTATATATCGTAGCTGTTGATATAACCATGGTATATATGGTAGCTGTTGACCTAACCATGGTGTATATGGTAGCTGTTGACCTAACCATGGTATATATGGTAGCAGTTGACCTAACCATGGTGTATATGGTAGCAGTTGACCTAACTATGGTATATATGGTAGCTGTTGAACTAACCATGGTGTATATGGTAGCTGTTGACCTAACCATGGTGTATATGGTAGCTGTTGACCTAACCATGGTGTATGTGGTATCTGTTGACCTAACCATGGTATATATATGGTAGCAGTTGACCTAACCATGGTATATATGGTAGCTGTTGACATAATCATGGTATATATGGTAGCTGTTGACCTAACGATGGTATATAAGGTAGTTTTTGACCTAACCATTGTATATATGGTAGCGGTTGACCTAAGCATGGTGTATATGGTAGCTGTTGACCTAACCATGGTGTATATGGTGGCTGTTGACCTAACCATGGTATATAAGGTAGCAGTTGACCTAACCATGGTATATATGGTAGCTGTTGACCTAACCATGGTGTATATGGTAGCTGTTGACCTAACCATGGTGTATATGGTAGCTGTTGACCTAACCATGGTGTATGTGGTAGCTGTTGACCTAACCATGGTATATATATGGTAGCAGTTGACCTAACCATGGTATATATGGTAGCTGTTGACCTAACCATGGTGTATATGGTAGCTGTTGACCTAACAATGGTGTATATGGTAGCTGTTGACCTATCCATGGTATATATGGTAGCTGTTGACCTAACCATGGTATATATGGTAACAGTTGCTCTAACCATGGTATATAAGGTAGCAGTTGACCTAACCATGGTATATATGGTAGCTGTTGATATAACCATGGTATATATGGTAGCAGTTGACCTAAGCATGGTATATATGGTAGCAGTTGACCTAACCATGGTATATATGATAGCAGTTGACCGAACCATGGTATATATGGCAGCTGTTGATCTAACCATGGTATATATGGTAGCAGCTAGTTGACCTAACAAAGGTATATATGGTAGCTGTTGACCTAACCATGGTATATATGGTAGCAGTTGACCTAACCATGGTATATATGGTAGCTGTTGACATAACTATGGTATATAAGGTAGCAGTTGACCTTACCATGGTATATATGGTAGCTGTTGACCTAACCATGGTATATATGGTAGCAGTTGACCTAACCATGGTATATATGATAGCAGTTGACCTAACCATAGTATATATGGTAGCTCTTGACCTAACCATGGTGTATATGGTAGCTGTTGACCTAACCATGTATATATATGGTAGCTGTTGACCTAACCATTGTATATATGGTAGCTGTTGACCTAACGATGGTATATAAGGTAGTTTTTGACCTAACCATTGTATATGTGATAGCGGTTGACCTAAGCATGGTATATAAGCTAGCAGTTGACCTAAGCATGGTATATATGGTAGCAGTTGACTTAACCATGGTATATATGGTAGCTGTTGACCTAACCATGGTGTATATGGTAGCTGTTGACCTAACCATGGTGTATATGGTAGCTGTTGACCTAACCATGGTGTATATGGTAGCTGTTGACCTAACCATGGTATATAAGGTAGCAGTTGACCTAACCATGGTATATATCGTAGCTGTTGATATAACCATGGTATATATGGTAGCTGTTGACCTAACCATGGTGTATATGGTAGCTGTTGACCTAACCATGGTATATATGGTAGCAGTTGACCTAACCATGGTGTATATGGTAGCAGTTGACCTAACCATGGTATATATGGTAGCTGTTGAACTAACCATGGTGTATATGGTAGCTGTTGACCTAACCATGGTGTATATGGTAGCTGTTGACCTAACCATGGTGTATGTGGTAGCTGTTGACCTAACCATGGTATATATATGGTAGCAGTTGACCTAACCATGGTATATATGGTAGCTGTTGACATAATCATGGTATATATGGTAGCTGTTGACCTAACGATGGTATATAAGGTAGTTTTTGACCTAACCATTGTATATATGGTAGCGGTTGACCTAAGCATGGTGTATATGGTAGCTGTTGACCTAACCATGGTGTATATGGTGGCTGTTGACCTAACCATGGTATATAAGGTAGCAGTTGACCTAACCATGGTATATATGGTAGCTGTTGACCTAACCATGGTGTATATGGTAGCTGTTGACCTAACCATGGTGTATATGGTAGCTGTTGACCTAACCATGGTGTATGTGGTAGCTGTTGACCTAACCATGGTATATATATGGTAGCAGTTGACCTAACCATGGTATATATGGTAGCTGTTGACCTAACCATGGTGTATATGGTAGCTGTTGACCTAACCATGGTGTATATGGTAGCTGTTGACCTATCCATGGTATATATGGTAGCTTTTGACCTAACCATGGTATATATGGTAACAGTTGCTCTAACCATGGTATATAAGGTAGCAGTTGACCTAACCATGGTATATATGGTAGCTGTTGATATAACCATGGTATATATGGTAGCAGTTGACCTAAGCATGGTATATATGGTAGCAGTTGACCTAACCATGGTATATATGATAGCAGTTGACCGAACCATGGTATATATGGCAGCTGTTGATCTAACCATGGTATATATGGTAGCAGCTAGTTGACCTAACAAAGGTATATATGGTAGCTGTTGACCTAACCATGGTATATATGGTAGCAGTTGACCTAACCATGGTATATATGGTAGCTGTTGACATAACTATGGTATATAAGGTAGCAGTTGACCTAACCATGGTATATATGGTAGCTGTTGACCTAACCATGGTATATATGGTAGCAGTTGACCTAACCATGGTATATATGATAGCAGTTGACCTAACCATAGTATATATGGTAGCTCTTGACCTAACCATGGTGTATATGGTAGCTGTTGACCTAACCATGTATATATATGGTAGCTGTTGACCTAACCATTGTATATATGGTAGCTGTTGACCTAACGATGGTATATAAGGTAGTTTTTGACCTAACCATTGTATATGTGATAGCGGTTGACCTAAGCATGGTATATAAGCTAGCAGTTGACCTAAGCATGGTATATATGGTAGCAGTTGACTTAACCATGGTATATATGGTAGCTGTTGACCTAACCATGGTGTATATGGTAGCTGTTGACCTAACCATGGTGTATATGGTAGCTGTTGACCTAACCATGGTGTATATGGTAGCTGTTGACCTAACCATGGTATATAAGGTAGCAGTTGACCTAACCATGGTATATATGGTAGCTGTTGACCTAACAATGGTGTATATGGTAGCTGTTGACCTAACCATGGTGTATATGGTAGCTGTTGACCTAACCATGGTGTATGTGGTAGCTGTTGACCTAACCATGGTATATATATGGTAGCAGTTGACCTAACCATGGTATATATGGTAGCTGTTGAACTAACCATGGTGTATATGGTAGCTGTTGACCTATCCATGGTATATATGGTAGCTGTTGACCTAACCATGGTATATATGGTAACAGTTGCTCTAACCATGGTATATAAGGTAGCAGTTGACCTAACCATGGTATATATGGTAGCTGTTGATATAACCATGGTATATATGGTAGCTGTTGACCTAACCATGGTGTATATGGTAGCTGTTGACCTAACCATGGTATATATGGTAGCAGTTGACCTAACCATGGTGTATGTGGTAGCTGTTGACCTAACCATGGTATATATATGGTAGCAGTTGACCTAACCATGGTATATATGGTAGCTGTTGACCTAACGATGGTATATAAGGTAGTTTTTGACCTAACCATTGTATATATGGTAGCGGTTGACCTAAGCATGGTATATAAGGTAGCAGTTGACCTAACCATGGTATATATGGTAGCAGTTGACCTAACCATGGTGTATATGGTAGCTGTTGACCTAACCATGGTGTATATGGTAGCTGTTGACCTAACCATGGTGTATATGGTAGCTGTTGACCTAACCATGGTGTATATGGTAGCTGTTGACCTAACCATGGTATATAAGGTAGCAGTTGACCTAACCATGGTATATATGGTAGCTGTTGACCTAACCATGGTGTATATGGTAGCTGTTGACCTAACCATGGTGTATATGGTAGCTGTTGACCTAACCATGGTGTATGTGGTAGCTGTTGACCTAACCATGGTATATATATGGTAGCTGTTGACCTAACCATGGTATATATGGTAGCTGTTGACCTAACCATGGTGTATATGGTAGCTGTTGACCTAACCATGGTGTATGTGGTAGCTGTTGACCTAACCATGGTATATATATGGTAGCAGTGGACCTAACCATGGTATATATGGTAGCTGTTGAACTAACCATTGTGTATATGGTAGCTGTTGACCTATCTATGGTATATATGGTAGCTGTTGACCTAACCATGGTGTATATGGTAGCTGTTGACCTAACCATGGTGTATGTGCTAGCTGTTGACCTAACCATGGTATATATATGGTAGCAGTGGACCTAACCATGGTATATATGGTAGCTGTTGAACTAACCATGGTGTATATGGTAGCTGTTGACCTATCTATGGTATATATGGTAGCTGTTGACCTAACCATGGTATATATGGTAACAGTTGCTCTAACCATGGTATATAAGGTAGCAGTTGACCTAACCATGGCGTATATGGTTGCTGTTGATATAACCATGGTATATATGGTGCTGTTGACCTAACCATGGTGTATATGGTAGCTGTTGACCTAACCATGGTATATATGGTAGCAGTTGACCTAACCATGGTGTATATGGTAGCAGTTGACCTAACCATGGTATATATGGTAGCTGTTGAACTAACCATGGTGTATATGGTAGCTGTTGACCTAACCATGGTGTATATGGTAGCTGTTGACCTAACCATGGTGTATGTGGTAGCTGTTGACCTAACCATGGTATATATATGGTAGCAGTTGACCTAACCATGGTATATTTGGTAGCTGTTGAACTAACCATGGTGTATATGGTAGCTGTTGACCTATCCATGGTATATATGGTAGCTGTTGACCTAACCATGGTATATATGGTAACAGTTGCTCTAACCATGGTATATAAGGTAGCAGTTGACCTAACCATGGTATATATGGTAGCTGTTGACCTAACAATGGTGTATATGGTAGCTGTTGACCTAACCATGGTGTATATGGTAGCTGTTGACCTAACCATGGTGTATGTGGTAGCTGTTGACCTAACCATGGTATATATATGGTAGCAGTTGACCTAACCATGGTATATATGGTAGCTGTTGAACTAACCATGGTGTATATGGTAGCTGTTGACCTATCCATGGTATATATGGTAGCTGTTGACCTAACCATGGTATATATGGTAACAGTTGCTCTAACCATGGTATATAAGGTAGCAGTTGACCTAACCATGGTATATATGGTAGCTGTTGATATAACCATGGTATATATGGTAGCTGTTGACCTAACCATGGTGTATATGGTAGCTGTTGACCTAACCATGGTATATATGGTAGCAGTTGACCTAACCATGGTGTATGTGGTAGCTGTTGACCTAACCATGGTATATATATGGTAGCAGTTGACCTAACCATGGTATATATGGTAGCTGTTGACCTAACGATGGTATATAAGGTAGTTTTTGACCTAACCATTGTATATATGGTAGCGGTTGACCTAAGCATGGTATATAAGGTAGCAGTTGACCTAACCATGGTATATATGGTAGCAGTTGACCTAACCATGGTGTATATGGTAGCTGTTGACCTAACCATGGTGTATATGGTAGCTGTTGACCTAACCATGGTGTATATGGTAGCTGTTGACCTAACCATGGTGTATATGGTAGCTGTTGACCTAACCATGGTATATATGGTAGCTGTTGACCTAACCATGGTATATATGGTAGCTGTTGACCTAACCATGGTGTATATGGTAGCTGTTGACCTAACCATGGTGTATATGGTAGCTGTTGACCTAACCATGGTGTATGTGGTAGCTGTTGACCTAACCATGGTATATATATGGTAGCTGTTGACCTAACCATGGTATATATGGTAGCTGTTGACCTAACCATGGTGTATATGGTAGCTGTTGACCTAACCATGGTGTATGTGGTAGCTGTTGACCTAACCATGGTATATATATGGTAGCAGTGGACCTAACCATGGTATATATGGTAGCTGTTGAACTAACCATTGTGTATATGGTAGCTGTTGACCTATCTATGGTATATATGGTAGCTGTTGACCTAACCATGGTGTATATGGTAGCTGTTGACCTAACCATGGTGTATGTGCTAGCTGTTGACCTAACCATGGTATATATATGGTAGCAGTGGACCTAACCATGGTATATATGGTAGCTGTTGAACTAACCATGGTGTATATGGTAGCTGTTGACCTATCTATGGTATATATGGTAGCTGTTGACCTAACCATGGTATATATGGTAACAGTTGCTCTAACCATGGTATATAAGGTAGCAGTTGACCTAACCATGGCGTATATGGTTGCTGTTGATATAACCATGGTATATATGGTGCTGTTGACCTAACCATGGTGTATATGGTAGCTGTTGACCTAACCATGGTATATATGGTAGCAGTTGACCTAACCATGGTGTATATGGTAGCAGTTGACCTAACCATGGTATATATGGTAGCTGTTGAACTAACCATGGTGTATATGGTAGCTGTTGACCTAACCATGGTGTATATGGTAGCTGTTGACCTAACCATGGTGTATGTGGTAGCTGTTGACCTAACCATGGTATATATATGGTAGCAGTTGACCTAACCATGGTATATTTGGTAGCTGTTGAACTAACCATGGTGTATATGGTAGCTGTTGACCTATCCATGGTATATATGGTAGCTGTTGACCTAACCATGGTATATATGGTAACAGTTGCTCTAACCATGGTATATAAGGTAGCAGTTGACCTAACCATGGTATATATGGTAGCTGTTGACCTAACCATGGTGTATATGGTAGCTGTTGATATAACCATGGTATATATGGTAGCTGTTGACCTAACCATGGTGTATATGGTAACAGTTGCTCTAACCATGGTATATAAGGTAGCAGTTGACCTAAGCATGGTATATATGGTAGCAGTTGACATAACCATGGTGTATATGGTAGCTGTTGACATAACCATGGTGTATATGGTAGCTGTTGACCTAACCATGGTGTATGTGGTAGCTGTTGTCCTAACCATGGTGTATATGGTAGCAGTTGACCTAACCATGGTGTATGTGGTAGCTGTTGACCTAACCATGGTATATATGGTAACAGTTGCTCTAACCATGGTATATATGGTAGCAGTTTTCCTAACCATGGTATATATGTTAGCAGTTGTCTAACCATGGTATATATGGTAACAGTTGCTCTAACCATGGTATATATGTTAGCAGTTGTCCTAACCATGGTATATATGGTAACAGTTGCTCTAACCATGGTATATATGGTAGCAGTTGTCCTAACCATGGTATATATGGTAACAGTTGCTCTAACCATGGTATATAAGGTAGCAGTTGACCTAACCATGGTATATATTGTAGCTGTTGACCTAACCATGGTATATATGGTAGCAGTTGACCTAACCATGGTATATATGTTAGCAGTTGTCCTAACCATGGTATATATGGTAACAGTTGCTCTAACCATGGTATATAAGGTAGCAGTTGACCTAACCATGGTATATATGGTAGCTGTTGATATAACCATGGTATATATGGTAGCAGTTGACCTAAGCATGGTATATATGGTAGCAGTTGACCTAAGCATGGTATATATGGTAGCAGTTGACCTAACCATGGTATATGTGGTAGCAGTTGACCTAAGCATGGTATATAAGGTAACAGTTGTCCTAACCATAGTATATATGGTAGCAGTTGACCTAACCATGGTATATATAGTAGCAGTTGACCTAAGCATGGTATATATGGTAGCAGTTGACCTAACCATGGTATATATGGTAGCAGTTGACCTAACCATGGTATATATATGGTAGCTGTTGACCTAACCATGGTATATATGGTAGCAGCTAGTTGACCTAACAAAGGTATATATGGTAGCTGTTGACCTAACCATGGTATATATGGTAGCAGTTGACCTAACCATGGCATATATGGTAGCTGTTGACATAACCATGGTATATAAGGTAGCAGTTGACCTAACCATGGTATATATGATAGCTGTTGACCTAACCATGGTATATATGGTAGCAGTTGACCTAACCATGGTATATATGATAGCAGTTGACCTAACCATGGTATATATGGTGTCTGTTGACCTAACCATGGTGTATATGGTAGCTGTTGACCTAACCATGTATATATATGTTGACCTATCCATGGTATATATGGTAGCTGTTGACCTAACCATGGTATATATGGTAACAGTTGCTCTAACCATGGTATATAAAAGGTAGCAGTAGACCTAACCATGGTATATATGGTAGCTGTTGACCTAACCATGGTGTATATGGTAGCTGTTCATATAACCATGGTATATATGGTAGCTGTTGACCTAACCATGGTGTATATGGTAACAGTTGCTCTAACCATGGTGTATATGGTAGCTGTTCATATAACCATGGTATATAAGGTAGCAGTTGACCTAAGCATGGTATATATGGTAGCAGTTGACCTAACCATGGTGTATGTGATAGCTGTTGACCTAACCATAGTGTATATGGTAGTTGTTGACCTAACCAAGGTGTATGTGGTAGCTGTTGACCTAACCATGGTATATATGGTAACAGTTGCTCTCACCATGGTATATATGTTAGCAGTTGTCCTAACCATGGTATATATGGTAACAGTTGCTCTAACCATGGTATATATGGTAGCAGTTGTCCTAACCATGGTATATATGGTAACAGTTGCTCTAACCATGGTATATAAGGTAGCAGTTGACCTAACCATGGTATATAATTGGTAGCAGTTGACCTAACCATGGTATATATGTTAGCAGTTGTCCTAACCATGGTATATATGGTAACAGTTGCTCTAACCATGGTATATAAGGTAGCAGTTGACCTAACCATGGTATATATGGTAGCTGTTGATATAACCATGGTATATATGGTAGCAGTTCACCTAACCATGGTGTATATGGTAGCTGTTGACCTAACCATGGTGTATATGGTAGCAGTTGACCTAACCATGGTGTATATGGTAGCTGTTGACCTAACCATTGTGTATATGGTAGCAGTTGACCTAACCATGGTGTATATGGTAGCTGTTGACCTAACCATTGTATATATGGTAGCAGTTGACCTAACCATGGTGTATATGGTAGCTGTTGACCTAACCATGGTATATATATGGTAGCGGTTGACCTAACCATGGTGTATATGGTAGCTGTTGACCTAACCATGGTGTATATGGTAGCAGTTGACCTAACCATGGTGTATATGGTAGCTGTTGATATAATCATGGTATATATGGTAGCAGTTGACCTAACCATGGTGTATATGGTAGCTGTTGACCTAACCATGGCGTATATGGTAGCAGTTGACCTAACCATGGTGTATATGGTAGCTGTTGACCTAACCATGGTGTATATGGTAGCAGTTGACCTAACCATGGTGTATGTGGTAGCTGTTGACCTAACCATGGTATATATGGTAACAGTTGCTCTAACCATGGTATATAAGGTAGCAGTTGACCTAACCATGGTATATATGGTAGCAGTTGATCTAACCATGGTATATGTGGTAGCAGTTGGCTTACCATTGTATATAAGGTAACAGTTGGCCTAACCATGGTATATATGGTAGCAGTTGACCTAACCATGGTATATATGGTAGCAGTTGGCCTAACCATTGTATATATGGTAGCAGTTGACCTAACCATTGTATATATGGTAGCAATTGACCTAACCATGGTATATAAGGTAGCAGTTGACCTAACAATGGTATATATGGTAGCAGTTGACCTAACCATGGTATATATGGTAGCAGTTGGCCTAACCATTGTATATATGGTAGCAGTTGACCTAACCATTGTATATATGGTAGCAGTTGACCTAACCATGGTATATATGGTAGCAGTTGACCTAACCATGGTATATATGGTAGCTGTTAACCTAACTGGTTATTGGTTATTATCTTCATTATAAATTAGATAATTATTTTTGACAAGACACCCCTTTAATTCAATTGCTTTTTGTTTGTACTTTTACAACAAACTGTCCCACCATATTCCGTGATGGAACACATGTACAACTCTACAGGCAATTGAATTTGCATATATACTTTAAGACTGATTGTCTCCATAGACAAAGCATTTAAAAAGCAACCATGTTTCTATTTATTGTCATTAAAGACCATCTTTTCACCTTAATGATTTTATAACATGAACCTCCAGATATATTGCTTCCTACGACATCCGTTTAGTGCAACGAGATGAATAATATAAAAGACGGAGACGATATTGATTGACTACGGGAAATTTACGGATCAATTCTGGCATACGAAGACATCCTTATGGAACCTTTATTGCGTATACAGATTGTTAAATATTGAATGTTAAAATGATTTTTATCAGAGACTCAGGTGAGAATGGCGGATGTTGCTTTCAACGTTTGATATTGAAGTGGAAAAGCTATTGTTCTGGAAACGCGAAAATTCATGACACATTTCTGTGAATTAATTGTACAACAGCAATTACCATAGCAGCAAAAAAACATTTGTTCATGTCACTTCATTGTGTATATTAAATATAGCTTGTAATTACTGAAGCAGTTCGAGAAAGTAGATTTAAAATTCATATAGTTCGATTAGTCATATAAAAAACTTTGTCGATTTGAAATAATCGAAGTTTAATTACTGAAAACCAGCTTTAGTTTATAAGCAGAGTAGTAATAACCAGAACAATTTAATGAAGGAAGTTGTACTCGGATAATTCGCTATAGATATCTTCGATCTGGAGATTTATCCCGAACGTTTCAGGTATGTAGCAATCATTTTTCTGCAAAAAGACTATTTAGAAGTCATTTTGCGTCGTTTTTGTAGTTTCGTTTAAATGTAATTGTTATTATGTTACCTTCAGCTGTCAGAAAAATTGTATAGCTAGTCATGTCATTGACAACTACTTTATGAAAATAAATATTAATTGACAGTCAGGAATTATGTGTGAACATGCATGATTTCTGATTTTAACAAAATTTCAAATTGTTGGCAAGTTTGAAGTGTGTTGCACATGCTTCTTTTCTACCACGCAAATCTAGGACTTGAATACTAATTGGCTGAGTGGACATTTGGAAACAAACAAAATAATTAAAAACCATTAGACAAACTTATCAGAGTATGATATATCACAACAGAGTTCTTATATTTGCAGGTTGCTTGTTTGTGACAGATAGAATGATTTTTAGTTAACTATATACTTGTATAAGATGTTGAAATCGTAATATTCTTCTAATAGACAAAGCTGGCGTTTTCTGTTTAGTGCAAAGCCTTTACAAATTTGTTAGTGTGAATTTTCTTAAAAATTTATATACTATACTCTATCTTTTATCGAATGTGATAACAAAATACCGAACACCAAGGAAACTGTCAATATGATAGCAACATGTAAAAATATAACAATATTAGAAGTTTTAACACCAGTTAAAAAAGCTATAAGCAACACTTGACACTGACAAACGGCATACTGGTTGTTCAGAAGTTCATTACAAATTGCCAGAATGTATCACATTAAAGTCCATTGCGTTCGGAGGACGTCTATTCAAAGACAATATCGGATCTTTTCACCATTAACCTATAGTCTTACTTGTACCCGCCTTGATATGGCTGATCAACCAACGAATACTGTCTTGCGGAATTCCATCCTATTAGTGTGCAAGAACATGTAGGTCTTGTAGAGTTTGTGGCACTGGTTCACGACTGTGTTCGCTGCGGTCATAATCATTCCACCAATGTTCTAATTGGTTCAAATCTGTTTGTCTAGAGTCGGGGCGTTTTCGTGCTGTCGACCATTGCGTTCAGCCGCTGTTGTATCAAAACCTAATCTATGCAGGGAGCGGTGGTAAGGTAAAAGGAATGTTCACAAGTAGAGTTTTCAGCACGTCTTTTTTTCTTCCGTCTTTTATCTCAAAATTTGGCGTCATATCTCTGCTCCATGAATCGTGATTCAATGATGAACAGGCAGCCAACAGTTTTGCTAGCTTATACGATTACTCGATGCTGGCTTCTCATTCCTGCGCTAAAGTGAGGACGTCTGGCGCGAAAGACTGTTTCTGAATAGCTATGCTTTTTGTGTTGGATGCCTGGGACATTGATCCGGTTTCGGTTACTTTCACAGTCCGAAAGTAAAAAACCGGATTCAGCGATCTTTATCAACATTATGATCTTGAAACGACCAATGGCGATGTTCCGGATATCTGTATCTGTTTTTGACTTATTAAAGCAGGGACGAAAAATAAATTAATGACTTAATTCAATTAAAAGGATAGCTTTCTATTAATATTAAACACTATTTAAGATAAGACATGCATCACACCTAAAACTGCCCTCCTTGTTCCAGTACGCCTTTCTCGTTCAAAATATCACTTGACGGATCCAGTGTGGTCATTTGTAATCAAGTACTTCCCACGTTTAGACCCAAATGGTCGTGTGTGATGAAGTCCCTCACATGTTTAGACCCAAATGGTCGTGTGTGATGAAGTACCTTACATGTTTAGACCCAAAGTGGTCGTGTGTAATGAAGCACCTTACAGGTTTAGACCCAAAGTGGTCGTGTGTGATGAAGCACCTTACACGTTTAGACCCAAAATAGTCGTGTGTGATGAAGCACCTTACACGTTTAGACCCAAAATAGTCGTGTGTGATGAAGTACCTAACACGTTTAGACCCAAAATGGTCGTGTGTAATGAAGCACCTTACAGGTTTAGACCCAAAGTGGTCGTGTGTGATGTAGTACCTCACACGTTTAACTAACGAGGCGGGAGACGGTCCTCGTCATTCCAATATAAATTGACACAATTTGACTCTTTACCACTTTATTTGCATCCGACACGTGTAGCAGACAAAACGAGAGAGTCTGTATATATAAAAGACGAAATAAAAAAACGGAAAACGCAGTTTCCAGATTGCGAAATAAAAGAAACGTAAAATAATGAAAGTATAACTAATTAATCGTAGAACATTTGTACATAATTATCTAAATATCCTGACCATGCCAATCAAGGATATAACAACTTGCACCAAAGAAAAACGAACACTGTTTGTTTAAGATGGTCAGGAAAATTAGTACATTAAGCAAAACACACAAAAATTACAAAAAAATTCAAAAACGATTATAATTTGGCAAGTACAAATTACTTTAAACAAAACAAGCTATTACTTCAAATAAAAGTGTTCAAGATAACCTATCAAGTTTGATGCCACCAGCAGAGACCAAACAAGCTATTACTTCAAATAAAAGTGTTCAAGATAACCCATCAAGTTTGATGCCACCAGCGGAGACCAAACAAGCTATTACTTCAAATAAAAGTGTTCAAGATAACCTATCAAGTTTGATGCCACCAGCAGAGACCAAACAAGCTATTACTTCAAATAAAAGTGTTCAAGATAACCTATCAAGTTTGATGCCACCAGCAGAGACCAAACAAGCTATTACTTCAAATAAAAGTGTTCAAGATAACCTATCAAGTTTGAAGCCACCAGCAGAGACCAAACAAGCTTTTATTTCAAATAAAAGTGTTCAAGATAACCTATCAAGTTTGATGTTACCAGCAGAGACCAAACAAGCTATTACTTCAAATAAAAGTGTTCAAGATAACCTATCAAGTTTGATGCCACCAGCAGAGACCAAACAAGCTATTACTTCAAATAAAAGTGTTCAAGATAACCTATCAAGTTTGATGCCACCAGCAGAGACCAAACAAGTTATTATTTCAAATAAAGTGTTCAAGATAACCTATCAAGTTTGATGCCACCAGCAGAGACCAAACCAGCTATTACTTCAAATAAAGGTGTTCAAGATAACCTATCAAGTTTGATGCCACCAGCAGAGACCAAACAAGCTATTACTTCAAATAAAAGTGTTCAAGATAACCTATCAAGTTTGATGCCACCAGCAGAGACCAAACAAGCTATTACTTCAAATAAAAGTGTTCAAGATAACCTATCAAGTTTGATGCCACCAGCAGAAACCAAACAAACTATTACTTCAAAAAAAAGTGTTCAAGATAACCTATCAAGTTTGATGCCACCAGCAGAGACCAAACAAGCTATTACTTCAAATAAAAGTGTTCAAGATAACCTATCAAGTTTGATGCTACCAGCAGTGACCAAACAAGCTATTACTTCAAATAAAAGTGTTCAAGATAACCTATCAAGTTTGATGCCACCAGCAGAGACCAAACAAGCTATTACTTCAAATAAAAGTGTTCAAGATAACCTATCAAGTTTGATGCCACCAGCAGAGACCAAGGCTCTTTAACTGACTTGCATGCATAAAAAGGTTGACCATTGTGAAGAAATGGTTTCCATTTTCAATATTAACCTTACATGAAGTAACAAATTAATTGGTTATTTCTGGTACAGCACATTAATTTTGCATATAAATCAATGCTACTATCAGGTCATTCAGGAACTTGAAAAAAAATTGACAGTAAACACTTTAGGCTCGTAATAAGTACATGCATAATTACGACATATTTGCCCTGTCAAAATTCTTATATTACAAAAGATCAAAATTTCAAAACAATACCGTGAAACAGTTCATACATATCAACTTTTGTGCATCCAAAATAATGTAAACATTGCAAAAACACGAATCCAGATGTAAAAATCAAAATAAAAAGGTAATTTCAGTTCAATAAATCAATATGAAATATGGCGCACAATAGAAATTATATTTGTTTGTTTAAATATTGCTTAACGCCACTTTCAGCAATTTTTCAGCTATATCATGGCGTCCAGTTTTTATTGGGAAGGAAGCCGGAGTACCCGGAGAAAACCCCCGACCTTCGGTAGGAAAACTGGTAATCCTTGTCAAATAAGATTGGAGTAGAGCACACCCTGCCCGCAGAGGCTCGAACCCGCAATCTCAGTGTTGACAGACCACGTGATAACTAGTAGACGAACTACATTAACTACGCGGCCACCGAGGCCCCTAGAAATTTTAATCCATGTCCATATGCAGAAAATCACACCTTAACTTTCACGAAAGCAATAATATGAACCAAAAAAATATTTATTGATATACAACAGATAACATATCAATCGACGTTCTGTGGTGCTTTTCGGTGGACAAGTTCTTGTGTGAAGTCATTCAGTTGTGAAAATGGAACCCATTTTGGGCTGGCTCACCCTTGAACTGGAGTAGAAATTCCTCAATTTCACCTCTTTTCCTTTGAGCCAACACTCGTTTAACCTTGTCAGTTTTCGAGTTATATACGGAAGATTCTTGAAATCGTTTAGGCGCCGCCCTTTTACGTATTGATTTTGTTGCTTTATTGGCTGATTGTCTTCCGAACTTAACTTATCTACTTGTATTGGTAGCTGTTTTTCGAGTTCGGTCTCTTCGGGACTGTTCGATTGGTTCACTGTGGAATTTTCGGCTGGAATATTTTCTTGCGGAAGTGGTCCAAATATGTCTATCTGCCAAACCTGAAAAGGTTCTGTTGCTGTTTTGTACGATATTATTTCAAACTTTGTGTGGGCTTTAGTCATTTTACGACCTTGACACTCATGAAAGGACCGTACATACTCTGATACAGTTGACGGCAAATTGTCAAAGTAAGAGTACTCGATTATTATATCCGTGGTACTATTTACACCGCCATGTCCACCAATTGGCGGGTCATGATAAAGTTCGAGAACTGGTTTTACTAATTTTTTTGGTAAAACAAGCTGATATTTGCACTTTATATCTACTGTTCTCTTTGATTTTGCGTTTCTTATATGATAAAGTACAGAATCTTTGGAGCAATAATCTGCAGCTTTCAAAATCAAACGACGTACATCTCGTTGCAGCTTTGGTAGAGAGTCATTCTCGAGGTGTTTAATAATCGGAATCAATGAGCTGTCCCTGCGCTGTAGTTGTTTTACACATTCAGGAGAGAAATCGTTGTTTGTAAATAATTTTATACTTCTATAGCCTCTTGATTTTGATCGACATTTGTTTGTGTGTCTACTACATTAACAGAATAAGTATACAAATTAGAATGGCAATCCATTCTGTTTTCGTTATGATTCTTTGTCGTTTCTAAAGCACTATCGTTAGCGTTACTGAAGTTGGGATAGCTAGCTTTTTCACTTTTCGGAACATTTCTTTTATCAATATGTAGCGCAATCTCTAATTTGCAAATTCTGTCAAATGGATCAAGTTCCTTTAAAACACTAACAACTGAAGACATGAAGCTGGAATTGCAATCAATTCCGGCAATAAAATTTTTGTCGTCATTCGAAAACACTTTTCTAAATTCTGGATCACTCAAAATTGAATTTGGTGTGGTCGACTCGTTCACTGAATTGTCCGTACAGTATACTGAATCAAAACAGGCTGTTTAATACTTTTTGGGGACGGATATTCTTGAAGAGCTTTGACGCGTTCGGGAAGGGGTCGTATTCCCTCGCTTGAAATATGATGACCTAACAATATACAAGGACGCTGCGCAAAAGTACAGTTCTTTGGGTTCAACTTCAATCCAGCGGATCGAAACCTTTGAAATACTTCGCTAATGTCTTGTACGTGTTGGTTAAAAGTTTAAGAACAAATAAGAACGTCGTCTATGTAGCAAATGCATGATTTAAATGTTATCCATGAAGAACTTTGTCCATGAGAAGTTGAAAGGAATTCGGAGATGAGCTGAGACCCATTGGTAAACGTTGAAATGTGAATGTCCCAAAGCATGTATTAAACGCGGTAAATTTGGCGCTATTTGGTTCGATTTTCATTTGGAAGAATCCGGAAATGAGATCAATAGACGTTATAAAGTTAGGAGTAAATTCAGTAAAAGATTCCGTCAGTTCTTGCAAGTCGGGAATAGCGTAACTAAATGTTTGTGTTTGTGAATTCAAATATCTAAAATCACAACAAAAACGAAATTGTGACAAACTTGACTCCTGTTCGTATGGTGGCTTTTTCGCCGATGGCGGTCGTTTAGTTACCAGCACGATCGGACTTGTAATTGGAACGTCATCATTTGGGTCAACTGAGCAAA
This sequence comes from Limnoperna fortunei, assembly GCA_944474755.1. NCBI lineage: Eukaryota > Metazoa > Mollusca > Bivalvia > Mytilida > Modiolidae > Limnoperna > Limnoperna fortunei. The sequence goes on from OX104125.1 coordinate 22,866,098, forward strand.
TTATACCTTGTCGGAGTAGTTCGTCAAGGTGATAACGAAGTACTTGCCTTTTATCGGGAGCAAGTCTGTATGGTTGTTGGTACTTAGGTTTTGCATCCGGTTTCAATATAATTTTATGCTATACTAAATCAGTATATCCGAGATCCGGATTGTTCTTCGTGACAAAAATGTCTTTGTTGTCTAGCAACAACTTTTCGAGCTCGGACGTTTCTTCATCGTTCAGTTCAGATTTTTTAAAATTAAAATTCGAGATGAAACAATCTGAATTACTAAAGTCGCATTTCTGTTCTGATTTTAAACTGTCAGTATCGATCTTCGACACGCATGCAGACTGAACGTTAAGGTCAGAAAAGTTCGCATTCTGTATTTTACTATCAGGGCTTTTAGAGTCAACTGTCAAACCTTTGTCAACCGTGTTATTCTTTCGATCCAATAGATCAATATTAGTAACAGGCGTTAAGGGTGTTACTGGCACAGGAACGAGGCATTTTTCGACAAAACTGTCTTCACAGTAGTGTTGAACGCCTACACTATTCTCGTGCCAAAAATTTGTTATGATCTAAAAATAATTCGTCAAGGATACTCGATGAAATTGGAGTGTCAAATTCGTCATCAGATATTGACAAGTTATCCTCGGCGGACGGATTCATCTAAATGTTACACGGCCCAATAAATTAAAGCTATATATAACAAAAATCAGAAAATTTGTGTGAAAGGCAATCCTTTCCACATTTGATCTATTCCTATTTGAAATGGGGAAAAAAACAAGAAATGGACATATGCAAGAAAAAAAATATGAAAAACGTCTGCAGTGGAATTCTGGCAACAAATTTCTTTGTAGCGTGAAAGGCAATCCTTTCCACTTTTACTGCTAACAATATTGCAACTGGAAATTCAACTTTCAAGGAAATAACTTAATACTTATTTTAATAACAATGTAGTTTCACAAGTTTCGTAATTCGAACAAGCCAAAGCTTAGCCAAAGTATTAACCGGATGTATTCCATCTCTGTATAGAGAAAAGTCATATTTATGCATAGTATGTGAAAATGGAGATCGACGCTTTGACTTCAGCAAGTCTTCGCTAAACTTGGGTGAAATTGCATGAAATAGCCTGTTCGACTCCTCAATGTAAAGATTTACTTCATCAATCTGTTGTTTAAGAATTCTGTCGTCTTCTACAAATTTAGTAAGGTCACCCTCATACTCGTTGTAAATATGGTATGTAAGTATGGAATATAGGGCTAACACTAAAAATATAATTTTAACTTGGTCACCACATTGTGTGGTGTATTGGTATATATCTTTTAGACCTTGTTTAAGATCGTCCACTGATGTACTATCTCTCGACGACAAATATATATAATCACCGACCGTCAAATTACAGGTGCCCACCCAAACGAGCAAAGTTATGGACTTCAGCGTTTCTTGCTCTCTCTCTCTCTCTCTCTCTCTCTCTCTCTCTCTCTCTCTCTCTCTCTTTTTAGATTGTCCTTCAGGTATTGAAGTCTATTTTCCACAGAAGCTTCGGCTTCACACCAGAATCTAATGAAGCTCTCAGGATTAACTCGAACCTGATTTTGCAAAGTAAACCCCTTACTGTCACTGAGCAAAACTGGTATCCTCCGTGGAGTTATTAACGGCGGCACCCTTAATTTGTCAATTTGCTTCACAATTTTCCTTGTTAAACACGACATATACACTGTGAATGCTGGGGAATGATTACACTAGATATAATTAATTATATATTATATTTTAAAAATTCTCATCAAATTACCCTGTGGTAAAACGTGGTAGCCATATTTAATTTCAGTTTTCACACACATTATCAAATTAAAATTTCAGGTTCAAAGCGATGTAAAAATTCTGGAAAATGTTAATGTCTCTAGCCAAATTTAGGTTCTCGTTTAACTAACGAGGAGGGGAAACGGTCCTCGTCATTCCAATATAAATTGACACAATTTGACTCTTTACCACTTTATTTGCATCCGACACGTGTAGCAGACTATAGGCATAACAGTAGTAAATGTGTACCAGTAACAAGTTACCAGATTGTGTACCCTACATTAAGTACAGTACTGAATACTTCGTTGTGTTCTGATTTGGTAAATAGTGGTTAAGTACAGTACTGAATACTTCGTTGTGTTCTGATTTGGTAAATAGTGGTTAGATGTGTACAATTTTTTAGCTGTAAGCTCCTGCATCAATTAAGTTTTAAAAAGTGGTAAAATTTTTCTCAGATCTTGCAAGATAAAATTTTGGTAATTTTTTAAACAATGTAGTATTTTTACATTCACTGCATTAGAAATTGCATGTAAAAGTGGGAGCGTCTCAAAATGTTCTAACTAGCGAAAAAAGGAATTGGTCACGGATATATATGCCATATATTTTTTAAATGGAAAATGAAAGTTTATTAATTTCCTAGTCCAGGTAAATGCTGATCAATGTTAGAAAGGTATGCAAATCACAGAAATGTTAGTGTTTTCGACTATAGCAAAAGCATTTACTACTGTGCTACCTATATGTCAGATGATGTTTTGTGGATTTTTATTTCTGAGAGTAAATCAAGGTTATTTTTTGCATAGATTGTGGTATCTCTTGTTGAAACTAACTGAAGGCAGTACTCAAAAAGAAGGTATTGTCTAATGGACACTATAAAAACTGCTAAGTCAGCACTTTTTGCATTTTTCTATATACACATATTAAAAAACCACACACAATCACAGGAAAGTGTTCTCCTGTCTTTATTCCATTTGAACTTTCTTTCTGTATGGTCATCTTTACTTTTCGCAATGAATTGGGCATATTCATGGGCATAAAATTAAATTTCGAAAAAAAAAATAGACCAAAAATAAGGTAAATTTTAAACCGTACTGATCAGTTTGAACTTTGGATCAATTTCTCCCAAAGTTTTGATATGACAATGAAAACCTTTGGCTGAAACTAGATTTTGTCCCCAATTGCTGAACTTAGGGCCACAATTAAACAAATTAATAGGAACAAGTTCAAATTTTTTTAAATTTTAGTCCAAAATAAGCAAAAATAAGCCAAAAATGGTAATTTATTGTCTATAAAAGTGATTATTATGCACATGATTTAACAAAACCTGTTCAACAGATGGTTTGTAAATGCATAATAAGGATCAAAATATCCAACTTAAAAGAGAAAACAGATTTCCTTTACTTAAGTAGAATTTTTTGTGGAAGTTAGTGTTATCAATAGCCTTTGACTGAAATATTGGGACTTTTATTTTGCACTAATTGAAGGTATAAAACAGGTTAAATTAAAATTTGTTCATTTATTTGTACTTGTTTAATAGGTTTTCTTGTCTAAAAGCACCATCTTGTTAATTTGAAGCCACTTTGAAACAATTTAGGGGACAATATGGCATAGTTTAAAAGATGGAGTGGTCAGCTATTGAAAGCCACCATATCTTAGTGTGCCAGCATAGATTGGGCTGGCCAATAGTATAATATAAGGCTAGTGCATTTAAAAGGTATCTGTTATAGAACTTTGATATTATTTTCTTATTTAAAAGTGCAGGGGCAGTGACAGATGTGCAAATTTTTATTCTGAAGATGTCTTCAAACACATGTTATATACATATGCAATTTTTCTCCTTGGGTAGGGCTAAAGAATAGAAGAATTTTTCAAGAACACTTTGAATACCAATATATCTTTTATTGATTTTAATTCAAATATGACCTATGTACTTGATGTAGAAATATTGGCTAAATTGGTTCTCTTGCAAACTTGGTATATGTCAGATGATGTTTTGTGGATTTTTATTTCTGAGAGTAAATCAAGGTTATTTTTTGCATAGATTGTGGTATCTCTTGTTGAAACTAACTGAAGGCAGTACTCAAAAAGAAGGTATTGTCTAATGGACACTATAAAAACTGCTAAGTCAGCACTTTTTGCATTTTTCTATATACACATATTAAAAAACCACACACAATCACAGGAAAGTGTTCTCCTGTCTTTATTCCATTTGAACTTTCTTTCTGTATGGTCATCTTTACTTTTCGCAATGAATTGGGCATATTCATGGGCATAAAATTAAATTTCGAAAAAAAAAATAGACCAAAAATAAGGTAAATTTTAAACCGTACTGATCAGTTTGAACTTTGGATCAATTTCTCCCAAAGTTTTGATATGACAATGAAAACCTTTGGCTGAAAACTAGATTTTGTCCCCAATTGCTGAACTTAGGGCCACAATTAAACAAATTAATAGGAACAAGTTCAAATTTTTTTAAATTTTAGTCCAAAATAAGCAAAAATTAGCCAAAAATGGTAATTTATTGTCTATAAAAGTGATTATTATGCACATGATTTAACAAAACCTGTTCAACAGATGGTTTGTAAATGCATAATAAGGATCAAAATATCCAACTTAAAAGAGAAAACAGATTTCCTTTACTTAAGTAGAATTTTTTGTGGAAGTTAGTGTTATCAATAGCCTTTGACTGAAATATTGGGACTTTTATTTTGCACTAATTGAAGGTATAAAACAGGTTAAATTAAAATTTGTTCATTTATTTGTACTTGTTTAATAGGTTTTCTTGTCTAAAAGCACCATCTTGTTAATTTGAAGCCACTTTGAAACAATTTAGGGGACAATATGGCATAGTTTAAAAGATGGAGTGGTCAGCTATTGAAAGCCACCATATCTTAGTGTGCCAGCATAGATTGGGCTGGCCAATAGTATAATATAAGGCTAGTGCATTTAAAAGGTATCTGTTATAGAACTTTGATATTATTTTCTTATTTAAAAGTGCAGGGGCAGTGACAGATGTGCAAATTTTTATTCTGAAGATGTCTTCAAACACATGTTATATACATATGCAATTTTTCTCCTTGGGTAGGGCTAAAGAATAGAAGAATTTTTCAAGAACACTTTGAATACCAATATATCTTTTATTGATTTTAATTCAAATATGACCTATGTACTTGATGTAGAAATATTGGCTAAATTGGTTCTCTTGCAAACTTGGTATAGGCATAACAGTAGTAAATGTGTACCAGTAACAAGTTACCAGATTGTGTACCCTACATTAAGTACAGTACTGAATACTTCGTTGTGTTCTGATTTGGTAAATAGTGGTTAGATGTGTACAATTTTTTAGCTGTAAGCTCCTGCATCAATTAAGTTTTAAAAAGTGGTAAAATTTTTCTCAGATCTTGCAAGATAAAATTTTGGTAATTTTTTAAACAATGTAGTATTTTTACATTCACTGCATTAGAAATTGCATGTAAAAGTGGGAGCGTCTCAAAATGTTCTAACTAGCGAAAAAAGGAATTGGTCACGGATATATATGGCATATATTTTTTAAATGGAAAATGAAAGTTTATTAATTTCCTAGTCCAGGTAAATGCTGATCAATGTTAGAAAGGTATGCAAATCACAGAAATGTTAGTGTTTTCGACTATAGCAAAAGCATTTACTACTGTGCTACCTATATGTCAGATGATGTTTTGTGGATTTTTATTTCTGAGAGTAAATCAAGGTTATTTTTTGCATAGATTGTGGTATCTCTTGTTGAAACTAACTGAAGGCAGTACTCAAAAAGAAGGTATTGTCTAATGGACACTATAAAAACTGCTAAGTCAGCACTTTTTGCATTTTTCTATATACACATATTAAAAAACCACACACAATCACAGGAAAGTGTTCTCCTGTCTTTATTCCATTTGAACTTTCTTTCTGTATGGTCATCTTTACTTTTCGCAATGAATTGGGCATATTCATGGGCATAAAATTAAATTTCGAAAAAAAAAATAGACCAAAAATAAGGTAAATTTTAAACCGTACTGATCAGTTTGAACTTTGGATCAATTTCTCCCAAAGTTTTGATATGACAATGAAAACCTTTGGCTGAAAACTAGATTTTGTCCCCAATTGCTGAACTTAGGGCCACAATTAAACAAATTAATAGGAACAAGTTCAAATTTTTTTAAATTTTAGTCCAAAATAAGCAAAAATTAGCCAAAAATGGTAATTTATTGTCTATAAAAGTGATTATTATGCACATGATTTAACAAAACCTGTTCAACAGATGGTTTGTAAATGCATAATAAGGATCAAAATATCCAACTTAAAAGAGAAAACAGATTTCCTTTACTTAAGTAGAATTTTTTGTGGAAGTTAGTGTTATCAATAGCCTTTGACTGAAATATTGGGACTTTTATTTTGCACTAATTGAAGGTATAAAACAGGTTAAATTAAAATTTGTTCATTTATTTGTACTTGTTTAATAGGTTTTCTTGTCTAAAAGCACCATCTTGTTAATTTGAAGCCACTTTGAAACAATTTAGGGGACAATATGGCATAGTTTAAAAGATGGAGTGGTCAGCTATTGAAAGCCACCATATCTTAGTGTGCCAGCATAGATTGGGCTGGCCAATAGTATAATATAAGGCTAGTGCATTTAAAAGGTATCTGTTATAGAACTTTGATATTATTTTCTTATTTAAAAGTGCAGGGGCAGTGACAGATGTGCAAATTTTTATTCTGAAGATGTCTTCAAACACATGTTATATACATATGCAATTTTTCTCCTTGGGTAGGGCTAAAGAATAGAAGAATTTTTCAAGAACACTTTGAATACCAATATATCTTTTATTGATTTTAATTCAAATATGACCTATGTACTTGATGTAGAAATATTGGCTAAATTGGTTCTCTTGCAAACTTGGTATAGGCATAACAGTAGTAAATGTGTACCAGTAACAAGTTACCAGATTGTGTACCCTACATTAAGTACAGTACTGAATACTTCGTTGTGTTCTGATTTGGTAAATAGTGGTTAGATGTGTACAATTTTTTAGCTGTAAGCTCCTGCATCAATTAAGTTTTAAAAAGTGGTAAAATTTTTCTCAGATCTTGCAAGATAAAATTTTGGTAATTTTTTAAACAATGTAGTATTTTTACATTCACTGCATTAGAAATTGCATGTAAAAGTGGGAGCGTCTCAAAATGTTCTAACTAGCGAAAAAAGGAATTGGTCACGGATATATATGGCATATATTTTTTAAATGGAAAATGAAAGTTTATTAATTTCCTAGTCCAGGTAAATGCTGATCAATGTTAGAAAGGTATGCAAATCACAGAAATGTTAGTGTTTTCGACTATAGCAAAAGCATTTACTACTGTGCTACCTATATGTCAAATGATGTTTTGTGGATTTTTATTTCTGAGAGTAAATCAAGGTTATTTTTTGCATAGATTGTGGTATCTCTTGTTGAAACTAACTGCAGGCAGTACTCAAAAAGAAGGTATTGTCTAATGGACACTATAAAAACTGCTAAGTCAGCACTTTTTGCATTTTTCTATATACACATATTAAAAAACCACACACAATCACAGGAAAGTGTTCTCCTGTCTTTATTCCATTTGAACTTTCTTTCTGTATGGTCATCTTTACTTTTCGCAATGAATTGGGCATATTCATGGGCATAAAATTAAATTTCGAAAAAAAAAATAGACCAAAAATAAGGTAAATTTTAAACCGTACTGATCAGTTTGAACTTTGGATCAATTTCTCCCAAAGTTTTGATATGACAATGAAAACCTTTGGCTGAAAACTAGATTTTGTCCCCAATTGCTGAACTTAGGGCCACAATTAAACAAATTAATAGGAACAAGTTCAAATTTTTTTAAATTTTAGTCCAAAATAAGCAAAAATTAGCCAAAAATGGTAATTTATTGTCTATAAAAAGTGATTATTATGCACATGATTTAACAAAACCTGTTCAACAGATGGTTTGTAAATGCATAATAAGGATCAAAATATCCAACTTAAAAGAGAAAACAGATTTCCTTTACTTAAGTAGAATTTTTTGTGGAAGTTAGTGTTATCAATAGCCTTTGACTGAAATATTGGGACTTTTATTTTGCACTAATTGAAGGTATAAAACAGGTTAAATTAAAATTTGTTCATTTATTTGTACTTGTTTAATAGGTTTTCTTGTCTAAAAGCACCATCTTGTTAATTTGAAGCCACTTTGAAACAATTTAGGGGACAATATGGCATAGTTTAAAAGATGGAGTGGTCAGCTATTGAAAGCCACCATATCTTAGTGTGCCAGCATAGATTGGGCTGGCCAATAGTATAATATAAGGCTAGTGCATTTAAAAGGTATCTGTTATAGAACTTTGATATTATTTTCTTATTTAAAAGTGCAGGGGCAGTGACAGATGTGCAAATTTTTATTCTGAAGATGTCTTCAAACACATGTTATATACATATGCAATTTTTCTCCTTGGGTAGGGCTAAAGAATAGAAGAATTTTTCAAGAACACTTTGAATACCAATATATCTTTTATTGATTTTAATTCAAATATGACCTATGTACTTGATGTAGAAATATTGGCTAAATTGGTTCTCTTGCAAACTTGGTATATGTCAGATGATGTTTTGTGGATTTTTATTTCTGAGAGTAAATCAAGGTTATTTTTTGCATAGATTGTGGTATCTCTTGTTGAAACTAACTGAAGGCAGTACTCAAAAAGAAGGTATTGTCTAATGGACACTATAAAAACTGCTAAGTCAGCACTTTTTGCATTTTTCTATATACACATATTAAAAAACCACACACAATCACAGGAAAGTGTTCTCCTGTCTTTATTCCATTTGAACTTTCTTTCTGTATGGTCATCTTTACTTTTCGCAATGAATTGGGCATATTCATGGGCATAAAATTAAATTTCGAAAAAAAAAATAGACCAAAAATAAGGTAAATTTTAAACCGTACTGATCAGTTTGAACTTTGGATCAATTTCTCCCAAAGTTTTGATATGACAATGAAAACCTTTGGCTGAAAACTAGATTTTGTCCCCAATTGCTGAACTTAGGGCCACAATTAAACAAATTAATAGGAACAAGTTCAAATTTTTTTAAATTTTAGTCCAAAATAAGCAAAAATTAGCCAAAAATGGTAATTTATTGTCTATAAAAGTGATTATTATGCACATGATTTAACAAAACCTGTTCAACAGATGGTTTGTAAATGCATAATAAGGATCAAAATATCCAACTTAAAAGAGAAAACAGATTTCCTTTACTTAAGTAGAATTTTTTGTGGAAGTTAGTGTTATCAATAGCCTTTGACTGAAATATTGGGACTTTTATTTTGCACTAATTGAAGGTATAAAACAGGTTAAATTAAAATTTGTTCATTTATTTGTACTTGTTTAATAGGTTTTCTTGTCTAAAAGCACCATCTTGTTAATTTGAAGCCACTTTGAAACAATTTAGGGGACAATATGGCATAGTTTAAAAGATGGAGTGGTCAGCTATTGAAAGCCACCATATCTTAGTGTGCCAGCATAGATTGGGCTGGCCAATAGTATAATATAAGGCTAGTGCATTTAAAAGGTATCTGTTATAGAACTTTGATATTATTTTCTTATTTAAAAGTGCAGGGGCAGTGACAGATGTGCAAATTTTTATTCTGAAGATGTCTTCAAACACATGTTATATACATATGCAATTTTTCTCCTTGGGTAGGGCTAAAGAATAGAAGAATTTTTCAAGAACACTTTGAATACCAATATATCTTTTATTGATTTTAATTCAAATATGACCTATGTACTTGATGTAGAAATATTGGCTAAATTGGTTCTCTTGCAAACTTGGTATAGGCATAACAGTAGTAAATGTGTACCAGTAACAAGTTACCAGATTGTGTACCCTACATTAAGTACAGTACTGAATACTTCGTTGTGTTCTGATTTGGTAAATAGTGGTTAGATGTGTACAATTTTTTAGCTGTAAGCTCCTGCATCAATTAAGTTTTAAAAAGTGGTAAAATTTTTCTCAGATCTTGCAAGATAAAATTTTGGTAATTTTTTAAACAATGTAGTATTTTTACATTCACTGCATTAGAAATTGCATGTAAAAGTGGGAGCGTCTCAAAATGTTCTAACTAGCGAAAAAAGGAATTGGTCACGGATATATATGGCATATATTTTTTAAATGGAAAATGAAAGTTTATTAATTTCCTAGTCCAGGTAAATGCTGATCAATGTTAGAAAGGTATGCAAATCACAGAAATGTTAGTGTTTTCGACTATAGCAAAAGCATTTACTACTGTGCTACCAAAACAAGAGAGTCTGTATATATAAAATAAAAAAATAAAAACGGAAAACGCAGTTTCCGGATTGCGAAATAAAAGAAACGTAAATTAATGAAAGTATAACTAATTAATCGTAGAACATAAAAGGGGTCATTATCCTATTCAATGAATGAATTTCCGGTGCATGTCAAAACATGGGAGGATGAAAAAATAGTCCCAAATTCCTCTTTTGTTTCTGCTTTTGCTTCTAACTGCTATTTCTTAAGAGTTGGATATTTTGAAAGGTATGGCATTACTGTAGAACAAGAATATATTTTTTTCCAGTCAATGTCTTTACAGTGGAAGCACTTCCTAAAGTGTGTAATGTGGTACAATGTGACCACAACATTGAAATGAAAGTAGAAAAACCATTCTTAAACTTGAAGGTAAAATTCCGGAAAAAAGTCCGTGGTCACGTATACTTTTGTCTCCATTTTTATGTAATTTAGCATTATATGTGTAATGCCCCATATATGAAATTTTAAGTGAAAGAAAGATTTTTTTAAAAAAAAATTTTGATGTCTCGCCCGTTCGGTTACTTTTGCACAGGCCATCCCAAATGGATAATGACCTCAGACAAAACGAGAGAGTCTGTATATATAAAAGACAAAATAAAAACGGAAAACGCAGTTTCCGGATTGCGAAATAAAAGAAACGTAAATTAATGAAAGTATGACTAAATAATCGTAGAACATTTGTACATAATTATCTAAATATCCTGACCACGCCAATCAACCATATAACATTTAGATCCAAAGTGGTCGTGTGTGATGAAGCACCTCACACGTTTAGACCCAAAGTGGTCGTGTGTGATCAAGCACTTCCCACGGTTAGACCCAAATGGTCGTGTGTGATCAACCACGGTTAGACCCAAAATAGTCGTGTGTGATGAAGCACCTCACACGTTTAGACCCAAAGTGATCATATACTGCACAACCTTTAACTTCCTTTGGGTTTCGTGATACCATTCATCAACGTCGTCCTTTGCCCTCTATTAATACTATACGAATATATTTTTTAAATCGCATTCTAAATAAATGAAATTGAATTATGTAGGCCTTTAATAGTATAGAAAATCCAATAGTTATAATTCACAGAGTCACTAGAGATGATTGTTAAGTCATGCAAATCCTTGTAAGATCACATTGCATTGGATAACGACTCTTTATTTCTAACAATGCAGTCATTATAAAATACGAATATGAAGTGTTAATTGTTTACCCACCTTATAGACTTTTATAACTAGCTCGTCTTTAAAGGCCTGTTTACTTACTTTGTTTGACTCTGTGGTATTGTTAGTAGCGTGCTAATTTGGGTTTAGAAAGGTCTTCTATTCAATACTCAATTGCCCAAGCGCGCATGGAGTTCTTGAGATTGTCGGTTCGATCCCGCTCGGTGACATGCATTTATTTGTATGTGTTCTAAAACAAAATTGTGAATCCTACTTACATATACTTGATTTTATCGTTAATTTGCGACATTCTCTCTTTATGTGTGCCGATCGGTGATTTATCGCGGAGGAACTAATTCGATAAAAAAAGTCCTATTAAAGTTGTTGTTTTAAAAGATTGATTTTGATTTTTGTTTGAACTTTCTTTTATGGATTTCACAAAAATATAATCATCGATAAACAAAATATATTGCAATTGATTTTTGGTAGTGACTTTCTCACGGGGTATCTTAGGCTCGCCCTAATTGGTTCACATGAGACATTCTGTGAGAAAGCCACTACAAAATACAACTGCCTTATTTACTGTATAAATCAATCTACACGAAAAAGTTTAATTTACAAACATTGTGTCATGTCTCGGCACTCAAAAGAAAACAAAAAGAGTTTGAAGTTTTGGGAATAATTTCGTTTAGTACTAACAAAATATCTAATGTTGTATCAGATAAGAATGTGACGATCGAATCATTTAATTATAAAATTTTCATTTGTACGTTTTCTTCTGACGTGTCAATACAAATTAATACACATTACTATTAATTAACTCAATTTTCATCAATTGAAATGTTTGTCAAGTTATGAACTTTCTCTAAATCCTTTGTCCAAATATCGATCAAGTCCGTGAATTAAGAACTTAGAATTTAATGAACTAGAGTTAAGAATTTAAGATTTCGCTGGATCTAATTAAGCGTATACAAATAAATTGTTAATAGGGTAAAAAGATCGAACAAAGTTTGATCCAGTGGGAACTGATAGTTAATGTGCTACAAATTAAATTGACATGGAATGAAAGAAGGAATAAACATGTAAAAACACTAGATCAATTAAATCCCCGAATATCAGTAAGAAGTAACTAGTTAATTCAACTGTGAGATAAAACATCGCGTAAAGCAAGGTGTTTATCAAAGAATTCGAAGTCATTAGTTCGTATAGGTGTGCTTAGTGCAACGTCGAAAGTCATTAGTTCGTATAGGTATGCTTAGTGCAACGTCGAAAGCATTAGTTCGTATAGGTGTGCTTAGTGCAACGTCTTAGTAGTTTTTTGTGTAAGCATGAGAATTTGCATGCATATTCGCGTTGAATATTTTGCTTTAAAAAATAAACAAGAAACTTGACTTATGTAGCTTCGGTTAAATATTTGATTATTTCTGATTGATTGATTGATTGATTATATTTTATTTTTATTCTTAACAGTAGTGTTTGTCAATAAACAGTTCCTGGATTTGATTCTTTACAAGTTACTAATATTTTGTTTAATTTACGTTGAAAATAAAAGGGGTGCTAATACGTTGTCATGGATCTGCTAATTAAGTTAATTTCGGACTTATTGTTAGTGTCTGTTTTCAATTATTTCAGTTTATTTTTTTAACGTTTTTCTGCACCACATATGCGTAACTAATTCAGTTTTGCAGACATGTAAATAATACAACATTAGTTAAATCAATTATTAGGTCTAAATAGAACATGTTTACTTTGAAACGATCATACACGTAGTTTTTGTAGGCATAAACTTTGACCTGGTACCCAAAATTACTTCCGAAGTAGGACCAACTGCAGTGCACTTGGTCCTCTCGTAGCCTTGGTACCCAATATTACTTCCGAAGTAGGACCAACTACAGTGTACTTGGTCCTCTCGTAGTCTTGGTACCTAATATTACTTCCGAAGTAGGACCAACTACAGTGTACCTGGTCCTCTCGTAGCCTTGGTACCCAACACTAATTCCTAAGTAGGACCAACTAGTGTACCTGGTCCTCTCGTAAACTTGGTACCCAATACTACTTCCGAAGTAGGACCAACTACAGTGTATCTGGTCCTCTCGTTGCCTTGATACCCAACCCTAATTCCGAGGTAGGACCAACTACAGTGTACCTGGTCCTCTCGTTGCCTTGCTACCCATTACTACTTCCAAGGTAGGACCAACTACAGTGCACCTGGTCCTCTCGTAAACTTGGTACCAAATACTACTTCCGAAGAAGGACCAACTACAGTGTACCTGGTTCTCTCGTAAACTTGGTACCAAATACTACTTCCGAAGAAGGACCAACTACAGTGTACCTGGTCCTCTCGTAGCCTTGGTACCCAATACTACTTCCGAAGAAGGACCAACTACAGTGTACCTGGTCCTCTCGTAAACTTGGTACCCAATACTACTTCCGAAGAAGGACCAACTACAGTGTACCTGGTCCTCTCGTAAACTTGGTACCAAATACTACTTCCGAAGAAGGACCAACTACAGTGTACCTGGTCCTCTCGTTGCCTTGATACCCAACCCTAATTCCAAGGTAGGACCAACTACAGTGTACCTGGTCCTCTCGTTGCCTAGGTACCCCATTACTACTTCCAAGGTAGGACCAACTACAGTGCACCTGGTCCTCTCGTAGCCTTAGTACCCAAACTACTTCCGAAATAGGACCAACTACAGTGTACCTGGTCCTCTCGTAGCCTTGGTACCCAATATTACTTCCGAAGTAGGACCAACTAGTGTACCTGGTCCTCTCGTAAACTTGGTACCCAATACTACTTCCGAAGTAGGACCAACTACAGTGTACCTGGTCCTCTCGTTGCCTTGATACCCAACCCCAATTCCGAGGTAGGACCAACTACAGTGTACCTGATCCTCTCGTTGCCTAGGTACCCATTACTACTTCCAAGATAGGACCAACTACAGTGCACCTGGTCCTCTCGTAGCCTTAGTACCCAAACTACTTCCGAAATAGGACCAACTACAGTGTACATGGTTCTCTCGTAGTCTTGGTACCCAATATTACTTCCGAAGTAGGACCAACTACAGTGTACCTGGTTCTCTTGTAGACATGGTACTCAATATTACTTTCGAAGTAGGACCAACTACTGTTTGCCTGGTCCTCTCGTAGCCTTGCTTCCCAATATTACTTCCGAAGTAGATTCAAACTTTAACAGCTTTGAGTTGTTAAATTAAGCTGTATGTGAAATTTTTTGCTTTAGCCCCAAAGCATTGATCACCCGAGAAATATTCCAAACTTATAACGGATGTTTGGAATATAATGGCAATTTTTTGTTACTTGTAACGTGATCAGTTTGCCTTCTTGTATTTTTAAAACTGTAATTATTGCAAATTTCGCCTATATGAGCCAAAGTAATTTATAAATAAATAACTAACAGCACAATTATTAAACACACAAATAAATTGTATGACTGGCGCTTCACCTTTACAAAATTAAAGTTTTAAATTTCGTTCTTTTTTCAATTTTGTAAAATAGGATCTAGAAATAACCATATCTTGGACGAACTATTTCTAATACAATGTGTTATTGTTCCCATTCGTCGATGATTTAATATGTTGTTTCAGTCAGTAATAATTTTACTAGAGTAGTTATATTATACACATACTGTCTGTTGTAGAGGGTGTTACGCCAGAGTATCTCACGAGGTGAATATATCAACCGATATATGATCTGTTCCTAACGTTGACAATGCTGGTTCCTGTCCGATATATGATCTGTTCCTAACGCTGACAATGATGGTTCCTGCCCGCTATATATTCTGTTCCTAACGCTGATAATGCTGGTTCCTGTCCGTTATATGATCTGTTTCTAACGCTGATAATGCTGGTTCCTGTCCGTTATATGATCTGTTTCTAACGCTGATAAGGCTGGTTCCTGTCCGTTATATGATATGTTTCTAACGCTGACGATGCTGGTTCCTGTCCGTTATATGATCTGTTTCTAACGCTGACAATGATGGTTCCTGTCCGTTATATGATATGTTTCTAACGCTGACAATGCTGGTTCCTGTCCGTTATATGATCTGTTTCTAACGCTGACAATGATGGTTCCTGTCCGTTATATGATCTGTTTCTAACGCTGATAATGCTGGTTCCTGTCCGTTATATGATATGTTTCTAACGCTGACAATGGTGGTTCTTGTCCGATATATGATCTGTTCTTAACGTTGACAATGCTGGTTTCCGTGTTCTTGACGTTTATATTGCTGGTTCCTGTCCGATGAAGTAAAAAGGGAACATTTTGAAGTCTGGAATTTTAAAAACTTTTATTTGCAGCTGAAATGGAGGATTTTA
Organism: Limnoperna fortunei; assembly: GCA_944474755.1. NCBI lineage: Eukaryota > Metazoa > Mollusca > Bivalvia > Mytilida > Modiolidae > Limnoperna > Limnoperna fortunei. The sequence goes on from OX104125.1 coordinate 22,881,720, forward strand.
TTCTTTTTTTTTTAATTGTAAATTTAAATAAAGTGGTGATGTTAATCCAGTTTTACGATGTCCTACTTCTCTGACCATTTTAACTATCATATAATTCAATTTTTCTTTTGAGATGAATCTGTAATTGATAATGTGATATTATACTGTAAGTTTATATTAATGGAAGTTCAATCTATATTATAATGACCTTGTTTTAGTTTTTGTTTGATGATTATGCAGTTTATCACAGATCTAATTCATTTAATGATTTGCTGACATTTTCCGCGGTCGTTAAAACTTAGATCAATCGAATCTTATTGGATTGCACCGATAATACGCATTGTATTTCTCCTGAACACTTAATTACCTTTAAAAACAGTCATTGAAAGATCAAACAGCAACGACGGTCTTTGTTAGCGTTTGATAAACAGCAACAACAGTCAATGTTAACGTTTGATAAACAGCAACGACGGTCATTGTTAACGTTTGATAAACAGCATCGACAATCGTTGTTAACGTTTGATAAACAGCAACGACGGTCATTGTTCACGTTTGATAAACAGCAACGACGGTCATTGTTCACGTTTTATTAACAGCAACGGTCAATGTTAACTTTTGATAATGTCGGTTAGATGTAGTGTATAATACTTTAAAATAGTGTAAACTCCTCGGGTTTGGATTCGAAAATGAACACATTACTATGGAGAAACTCACGAATAATTTACGTTCCTTGTAGAAAAGCAGTTTTTCCTAATTTAGTAGGGATTTTGTTAGTTCATAGTAACTTTTTGATGAAAAAGTTCCATGCAATCCATACTTGTGAAAGCTTGGAATCCGTTAGCCCTTCTTGGCATATAGCCAAATTCACATTTGACCGAGGCAAACTTTTCTTCTAAATTGTCCCCTTCTGCTTCAAAGATCGTCAAATGTCAGTTCAGGTACCAGCGTAAGGTTTTGAACCCACGTAATTCTGCACTTAAGATTATAATAATAGTTGACGGAAATCGATTAAATAGCTGATTGAAAAACGGTATGCAGGGCATAAATAATGGGATATATTGTATACCACAGAGGGCATAAATAATGGTATGTATTGTATACCACAGAGGGCATAAATAATGGTATGTATTGTATACCACAGAGGGCATAAATAATGGTATGTATTGTAAACCACAGAGCGCATTAATAATGGTATATATTGTATACCACAGAGGGCATAAATAATGGTATGTATTGTATACCACAGAGGGCATTAATAATGGTATATATTGTATACCACAGAGCGCATTAATAATGGCTAATATTAAATATCACTGGCCTAATAAAAATTCGACCAGCGAGGTCTATACCAGTAATATAAAGAATATTGATCTATTTAAACACACAAATTCGCAAATAAAAATGAAATCAGTCGACTGAAATCGGATAGGGTATAATCAAACACATGTAAATACCCCCATGGTGGACCCCACAACTGAAAACAAAAATCACTGATTACTGATCAGGTGATATTAAAATAAAACATAATTGTCCAAACGATTTGTAAATTTGTTTTCCGTGTTTATATTAGTAATTGTTACAATATGACAATTGATTATTACATAGACTCAAAGGAAATTCAATACTTTAATGTGTTTATATTGCAATTGAACGAGGCAATCCTAAAGCGAATTAAGGTTTGTAAACAATGAAAAAGTAGTCGTTTCTGGTCACGTGGTAGCTTAGACCATGAAGTCAAAAGTTCAAGGTTTAAATGTAGAATACAAGGTTTTTACGATTAATGGCCTAAATATAAGTGTATAGAGGCTAATATTTTACCAGTTACTAATGACACTTCAGTAAAGACGGCCTATATGACAGCACGTTCTGGATCCGAAAGATGAAACATGTTGGTTTACGATTACCAAATTTTATGAAAAACCTAAACAAAAACAAAAGCAATCAAACCAAAAACAAAGAAAACAGAAAATATTGAATATTACCAATTAAAGTTATACACAAAAAGATGACCTAATACCAATACATTAAATAGACAAGTACGACAAACGTCGATTGTTCTGTGTAGACTACAAACAAATGTAGTACAGTTAGAACGTAACTGTTTAATTTACTTATTGACCAATGTTGTTAAATACAATTGAAAACGAACAATTATTACGAAATGGCGAATTTGTTACTGGTCATTTATACTGGTCTTCATACGGATAAAACTAGTTAATATGGATTTATACAGTTGTGAGCATGTGCATTGCATTATTTTGAAATGGAAAACAGCAACGTCTGCGGTCGCCCACAACTCTTACAGGATCAGGAAATCAGACAAATCTGCTAAACCAGGGAAAGATGGTAGATATTTTAGTTCTTGACATTACGACAATTGTTAAGATGTATATATAATTCCTTGATTGTATCTAATAATACTTGATCGACATTTATAGTTTTCCTCTAAATGGATTGTGTTGGTAGTATAACTGGTATATGGTGCTGGTATTGACTGGTATTAATATGGCTGATATAAGCAGGTTGATAACATTGGTTAATAAATGTATATCATGAAATGGTTGTTTTATATTAATCCTGTATTATGTCCTCCTACAGTTGTTTTGAGTCTCGTACAGCTGTACTTGGACATAATACAATATTAATATGAAAACAAGCATTTAATAATGCTGAATGGGAAAATTGTTGATAAAGCGGAGATTTTAAGCTACATACAGGACAGTGAACTTTGGTGCAATCACAGAGATGACAAACACACGTTATGCAAACATAAAGCCCGCATTGTAGAGTAACCCAAATATTTTTCATCGTAAAACAAATTAGATTTAATGGAAAGAGAGATATGAAGCAACACGAGAAAACACGGGAATGACAAACAAGTTTAACACGCACTTGTATCAATACTCGGTGAACACAATAGGAAAAGGGATAACTTATACAATTTTTACATCAACAGAGTAGTGCAATAATTTGTCTTCTTAATGTACGGTGTATATGTTAGGCCGAATTTTACTGCCGTTATAATCCGAAGTTAATTTTGTGATTTGTCGGATTAACGGCAAAATTTAGTCCTATTGCTCGTAATGTAGCAAATAAAAAATTCTTCCTTCGGTAAAAAAAAAAAAAACAAAACGCGAGGGTACGATTATTTGTTCTAGTATATATACGTAATCGTTGAACACAGAAAAATATAGAAAAAGTATTAAATAGTCAAATGTCACCAAGGTACCAATATTTACTACGACAGGGAAAATTGAAATAAGATATTGCAAGATTTGAAATATTGAATATCTCATTGTTTGAACATGTTGTTATTGATTCAAAAGCGACAAACGGAAACGCAGATAATCAATAAACTCCTTAAAATTCAAAAATGTAAATTTTAAATACGGTGACAGCTGACGTACATGAGATATAAATAAGAATAATACAACATGTTTACATTTAAAGCTTACATTTTCTCCATTTGTCATATTCTGCACTTGTCTTTAATCTTACATTTTCTATATTTAAAAACTTTAAGCTTACATATCTACATTTGACACTTTAAGCTTACATATCTTCATTCGCACACTTTAAGCTTACATTTTCTATATTTGTACACTTTGAGCTTACATTTTCTATATTTGCACACTTTAAGCTTACATATCTATATTTGCACACTTTAAGATTACATATCTACATTTGCACACTTAAATCTTACATTTTCTCCATTTGTAAACTTTAAGCTTACATATCTACTTTTGCACACTTTAAGCTTACATATCTACATTTGCACACTTTTAAGCTTACATTTTCTATATTTGTATACTTTAAGCTTACATATCTTCATTTACACACTTTAAGCTTGCATTTTCTACATTTTTACACTTTAAGCTTATATATCTACGTTTGAACATTTTAAGCTAACATATCTACATTTGCACACTTTAAGCTTTCATATCTACATTTGCACACTTTAAGCTTTCATTTCTACATTTGCACACTTTAAGCTTACGTTTTCTATATTTGTACACTTATAAACTAACATATCTACATTTGCACACTTTAAGCTTACATATCTACATTTGCGCACTTTAAGCTTACATTTTCTACATTTGCGCACTTTAAACTTACATATTTTCATTTGCACACTTTAAGCTTACATTTTTTCATTTGCACACTTTAAGCTTACATATCTACATTTGCACGCTTTAAGCTTACATATCTTCATTTGCACACTTTAAGCTTACTTATCTTCATTTCCACACTTTAAACTAACATATCTACATTTGCACACTTTAAGCTTACATTTTCTACATTTGTACATTTTAAGCTTACATATCTACATTTGCACATTTTAAGCTTACATATCTTCACTTGCACACTTTAAGCTTACATTTTCTACATTAGTATACTTTAAGCTTACATTTTCTACATTTGTACATTTTAAATTTACAATATCTACATTTGCACACTTTCAGCTTACATATCTTCATTTGCACACTTTAAGCTTACATTTTCTACATTTTTACAATTTAAGCTTATATATCTACGTTTGAAAATTTTAAGCTACATTTGCACACTTTTAAGCTTACATATCTTCATTTGCACACTTTAAGCTTACTTATCTTCATTTCCACATTTTAAACTTACATATCTACATTTGCACACTTTAAGCTTACATATCTACATTTGTACACTTTAAACTTACATTTTCTACATTTGTACATTTTAAGCTTACATATCTACATTTGCACACTTTAAGCTTACATATCTACATTTCCACACTGTAAGGTTACATATCTACATTTGCACACTTTAAGCTTACATATCTACATTTGCACACTTTAAGCTTACATATCTACATTTGCACACTTTAAGCTTACATATCTACATTTGCACACTTTAAACTTACATTTTCTACATTTGTACATTTTAAGCTTATATATCTACATTTGCACACTTTAAGCTTACATATCTACATTTGCACACTTTAAACTTACATATCTACATTTGCACACTTTAAGCTTACATATCTACATTTGCACACTTTAAACTTACATTTTCTACATTTGTACATTTTAAGCTTACATATCTACATTTGCACACTTTAAGCTTACATATCTACATTTCCACACTGTAAGGTTACATATCTACATTTGCACACTTTAAGCTTACATATCTACATTTCCACACTGTAAGCTTACATATCTACATTTGCACACTTTAAACTTACATATCTACATTTGCACACTTTAAGCTTACATATCTACATTTGCACACTTTAAGCTTACATTTTCTACATCTGTACATTTTAAGCTTACATATCTACATTTGCACACTTTAAGCTTACATATCTTCATTTGCACACTTTAAGCTTACATTTTCTACATTTTTACACTTTAAGCTTATATATATACGTTTGAACATTTTAAGCTTACATTTTCTACATTTGCACACTTTAAGCTTTCATATCTACATTTGTACACTTTTAAGCTTACATATCTACATTTGCACACTTTTAAGCTTACATATCTACATTTGCACACTTTTAAACTAACATATCTACATTTGCACACTTTAAGCTTACATATCTACATTTGCACACTTAAATCTTACATTTTCTCCATTTGTAAACTTTAAGCTTACATATCTACATTTGCACACTTTAAGATAACATATCTACATTTGTACACTTTTAAGCTTATATTTTCTACATTTGCACACTTAGGCTTATATTTTCTACATTTGTACATTTTAAGCTTACATATCTACATTTGCACACTTTAAGCTTACATATATTCATTTGCACACTTTAAGCTTACATTTTCTACATTTGCACACTTTAAGCTTATATATCTGCATTTGCACACTTTAAGCTTACATATCTACATTTGTACACTTTTAAGCTTACATTTTCTACATTTGCACACTTTAAGCTTATATTTTCTACATTTGTACATTTTAAGCTTATATATCTACATTTGCACACTTTAAGCTTACATATCTACATTTGCACACTTAAATCTTTCATTTTCTCCATTTGTAAACTTCAAGCTAACATATCTACATTTGCACACTTTAAGCTAACATATCTACATTTGCACACTTTAAGCTTACATATCTACATTTGTACACTTTTAAGCTTACATTTTCTATATTTGTACACTTTAAGCTTGCATATCTTCATTTGCACACTTTAAGCTTACATTTTCTACATTTTTACACTTTAAGCTTATATATCTACGTTTGAACATTTTAAGCTTACATATCTTCATTTGCACACTTTAAGCTTTCATATCTACATTTGTACACTTTTAAGCTTACATCTTCTACATTTGCACACTTTTAAACTAACATATCTACGTTTGAACATTTTAAGCTTACATATCTACATTTGCACACTTTAAGCTTACATATCTACATTTGTACACTTTTAAGCTTACATTTTCTATATTTGTACACTTTTAAACTAACATATCTACGTTTGAACATTTTAAGCTTACATATCTACATTTGCACACTTTAAGCTTACATATCTACATTTGTACACTTTTAAGCTTACATATCTACATTTGCACAATTTAAACTTACATATCTACATTTGTACATTTTAAGCTTACCTATCTACATTTGCACACTTTAAGCTTACATATCTACATTTGCACACTTTAAGCTTACATATCTACATTTGCACACTTAAATCTTACATTTTCTCCATTTGTAAACTTTAAGCTTACATATCTACATTTGCACACTTTAAACTTACATATCTACATTTGCACACTTTAAGCTTACATTTTCTACATTTGTACACTTTAAGCTTACATGTTCTACATTTGTACATTTTAAGCTTACATATCTACAGTTGCACACTTTAAGCTTACATATCTACATTTGCACACTTAAATCTGACATTTTCTCCATTTGTAAACTTCAAGCTTGCATATCTACATTTGCACACTTTAAGCTTACATTTTCTACATTTGTACACTTTTAGCTTACATTTTCTACATTTGTACACTTTAAGCTTACATGTTCTACATTTGTACATTTTAAGCTTACATATCTACATTTGCACACTTTAAGCTTACATATCTTCATTTGCACACTTTAAGCTTACATTTTCTACATTTTTACACTTTAAGCTTATATATATACGTTTGAACATTTTAAGCTTACATTTTCTACATTTGCACACTTTAAGCTTTCATATCTACATTTGTACACTTTTAAGCTTACATATCTACATTTGCACACTTTTAAGCTTACATATCTACATTTGCACACTTTTAAACTAACATATCTACATTTGCACACTTTAAGCTTACATATCTACATTTGCACACTTAAATCTTACATTTTCTCCATTTGTAAACTTTAAGCTTACATATCTACATTTGCACACTTTAAGATAACATATCTACATTTGTACACTTTTAAGCTTATATTTTCTACATTTGCACACTTAGGCTTATATTTTCTACATTTGTACATTTTAAGCTTACATATCTACATTTGCACACTTTAAGCTTACATATATTCATTTGCACACTTTAAGCTTACATTTTCTACATTTTTACACTTTAAGCTTATATATCTGCATTTGCACACTTTAAGCTTACATATCTACATTTGTACACTTTTAAGCTTACATTTTCTACATTTGCACACTTTAAGCTTATATTTTCTACATTTGTACATTTTAAGCTTATATATCTACATTTGCACACTTTAAGCTTACATATCTACATTTGCACACTTAAATCTTTCATTTTCTCCATTTGTAAACTTCAAGCTAACATATCTACATTTGCACACTTTAAGCTAACATATCTACATTTGCACACTTTAAGCTTACATATCTACATTTGTACACTTTTAAGCTTACATTTTCTATATTTGTACACTTTAAGCTTGCATATCTTCATTTGCACACTTTAAGCTTACATTTTCTACATTTTTACACTTTAAGCTTATATATCTACGTTTGAACATTTTAAGCTTACATATCTTCATTTGCACACTTTAAGCTTTCATATCTACATTTGTACACTTTTAAGCTTACATCTTCTACATTTGCACACTTTTAAACTAACATATCTACGTTTGAACATTTTAAGCTTACATATCTACATTTGCACACTTTAAGCTTACATATCTACATTTGTACACTTTTAAGCTTACATTTTCTATATTTGTACACTTTTAAACTAACATATCTACGTTTGAACATTTTAAGCTTACATATCTACATTTGCACACTTTAAGCTTACATATCTACATTTGTACACTTTTAAGCTTACATATCTACATTTGCACAATTTAAACTTACATATCTACATTTGTACATTTTAAGCTTACCTATCTACATTTGCACACTTTAAGCTTACATATCTACATTTGCACACTTTAAGCTTACATATCTACATTTGCACACTTAAATCTTACATTTTCTCCATTTGTAAACTTTAAGCTTACATATCTACATTTGCACACTTTAAACTTACATATCTACATTTGCACACTTTAAGCTTACATTTTCTACATTTGTACACTTTAAGCTTACATGTTCTACATTTGTACATTTTAAGCTTACATATCTACAGTTGCACACTTTAAGCTTACATATCTACATTTGCACACTTAAATCTGACATTTTCTCCATTTGTAAACTTCAAGCTTGCATATCTACATTTGCACACTTTAAGCTTACATTTTCTACATTTGTACACTTTTAGCTTACATTTTCTACATTTGTACACTTTAAGCTTACATGTTCTACATTTGTACATTTTAAGCTTACATATCTACATTTGCACACTTTAAGCTTACATATCTTCATTTGCACACTTTAAGCTTACATTTTCTACATTTTTACACTTTAAGCTTATATATATACGTTTGAACATTTTAAGCTTACATTTTCTACATTTGCACACTTTAAGCTTTCATATCTACATTTGTACACTTTTAAGCTTACATTTTCTATATTTGTACACTTTAAGCTTACATATCTACATTTGCACACTTTAAGCTTACATTTTCTACATTTTTACACTAATCCTACATTTTCTACATTTGCACACTTTAAGCTTACATATCTACATTTGCACACTTTAAGCTTACATATCTACATTTGCACACTTTAAGCTTACATATCTACATTTGCACACTTAAATCTTACATTTTCTCCATTTGTAAACTTTAAGCTTACATATCTACATTTGCACATTTTAAGCTTGCATATCTTCATTTGAACACTTTAAGCTTACATTTTCTACATTTTTACACTTTAAGCTTATATATCTACGATTGAACATTTTAAGCTTACATATCTACATTTGCACACTTTAAGCTTACATTTTCTATATTTGTACACTTTTAAACTAACATATCTACGTTTGAACATTTTAAGCTTACATATCTACATGTAACACTTAAGCTTACATATCTACATTTGTACACTTTTAAGCTTACATATCTGCATTTGTACACTTTAAGCTTACATTTTCTACATTTGTATACTTTAAGCTTCCATTTTCTACATTTGCACACTTTAAGCTTACATATTTTCATTTGCCCACTTTTAAGCTTACATTTTCTACATTTGCACACTTTAAGCTTATATATCTGCATTTGCACACTAAGCTTACATATTTTCATTTGCACACTTTTAAGCTTACATATCTACATTTGCACACTTTAAGCTTACATATCTTCATTTGCACACTTTAAGCTTACATTTTCTACATTTTTACACTTTAAGCTTATATATCTACGTTTGAAAATTTTAAGCTACATTTGCACACTTTTAAGGTTACATATCTTCATTTGCACACTTTAAGCTTACTTATCTTCATTTCCACATTTTAAACTTACATATCTACATTTGCACACTTTAAGCTTACATATCTACATTTGCACACTTTAAACTTACATTTTCTCCATTTGTACATTTTAAGCTTACATATCTACATTTGCACACTTTAAGCTTACATATCTACATTTCCACACTGTAAGGTTACATATCTACATTTGCACACTTTAAGCTTACATATCTACATTTCCACACTGTAAGCTTACATATCTACATTTGCATACTTTAAGCTTACATATCTACATTTGCACACTTTAAGCTTACATTTTCTACATTTGTACATTTTAAGCTTACATATCTACATTTGCACACTTTAAGCTTACATATCTTCATTTGCACACTTTAAGCTTACATTTTCTACATTTTTACACTTTAAGCTTACATATCTACATTTGCACACTTTAAGCTTACATTTTCTACATTTTTACACTAATCCTACATTTTCTACATTTGCACACTTTAAGCTTACATATCTACATTTGCACACTTTAAGCTTACATATCTACATTTGCACACTTAAATCTTACATTTTCTCCATTTGTAAACTTTAAGCTTACATATCTACATTTGCACATTTTAAGCTTGCATATCTTCATTTGAACACTTTAAGCTTACATTTTCTACATTTTTACACTTTAAGCTTATATATCTACGATTGAACATTTTAAGCTTACATATCTACATTTGCACACTTTAAGCTTACATTTTCTATATTTGTACACTTTTAAACTAACATATCTACGTTTGAACATTTTAAGCTTACATATCTACATGTAACACTTAAGCTTACATATCTACATTTGTACACTTTTAAGCTTCCATATCTGCATTTGTACACTTTAAGCTTACATTTTCTACATTTGTATACTTTAAGCTTCCATTTTCTACATTTGCACACTTTAAGCTTACATATTTTCATTTGCCCACTTTTAAGCTTACATTTTCTACATTTGCACACTTTAAGCTTATATATCTGCATTTGCACACTAAGCTTACATATTTTCATTTGCACACTTTTAAGCTTACATATCTACATTTGCACACTTTAAGCTTACATATCTTCATTTGCACACTTTAAGCTTACATTTTCTACATTTTTACACTTTAAGCTTATATATCTACGTTTGAAAATTTTAAGCTACATTTGCACACTTTTAAGTTTACATATCTTCATTTGCACACTTTAAGCTTACTTATCTTCATTTCCACATTTTAAACTTACATATCTACATTTGCACACTTTAAGCTTACATATCTACATTTGCACACTTTAAACTTACATTTTCTCCATTTGTACATTTTAAGCTTACATATCTACATTTGCACACTTTAAGCTTACATATCTACATTTCCACACTGTAAGGTTACATATCTACATTTGCACACTTTAAGCTTACATATCTACATTTCCACACTGTAAGCTTACATATCTACATTTGCATACTTTAAGCTTACATATCTACATTTGCACACTTTAAGCTTACATTTTCTACATTTGTACATTTTAAGCTTACATATCTACATTTGCACACTTTAAGCTTACATATCTTCATTTACACACTTTAAGCTTACATTTTCTACATTTTTACACTTTAAGCTTATATATCTACGTTTGAACATTTTAAGCTTACATTTTCTACATTTGCACACATTAAGCTTTCATATCTACATTTGTACACGTTTAAGCTTACATATCTACATTTGCACACTTTTAAGCTTACATATCTACATTTGCACACTTTTAAATTAACATATCTACATTTGCACACTTTAAGCTTACATATCTACATTTGCACACTTAAATCTTACATTTTCTCCATTTGTAGACTTTAAGCTTACATATCTACATTTGCACACTTTAAGCTTACATATCTACATTTGTACACTTTTAAGCTTACATTTTCTACATTTGCACACTTAAGCTTATATTTTCTACATTTGTACATTTTAAGCTTACATATCTACATTTGCACACTTTAAGCTAACATATCTTCATTTACACACTTTAAGCTTACATTTTCTCCATTTGTAAACTTCAAGCTTACATATCTACATTTGCACACTTTAAGCTTACATATCTACATTTGTACACTTTTAAGCTTACATTTTCTATATTTGTACACTTTAAGCTTACATATCTTCATTTGCACACTTTAAGCTTACATTTTCTACATTTTTACACTTTAACCTTATATATCTACGTTTGAACATTTTAAGCTTACATATCTACATTTGTACACTTTAAGCTTTCATATCTACATTTGTACACTTTTAAGCTTACATTTTCTACATTTGCACACTTTTAAACTAACATATCTACATTTGCACACTTTAAGCTTACATATCTACATTTGCACACTTTAAGCTTACATTTTCTACATTTGCACACTTTAAACTTACATATCTACATTTGCACACTTTAAGCTTACATTTTCTACATTTATACACTTTAAGCTTACATATCTACATTTGCACACTTTAAGCTTACATATCTACATTTGCACACTTAAATCTTTCATTTTCTCCATTTGTAAACTTCAAGCTTACATATCTACATTTGCACACTTTAAGCTTACATATCTACATTTGTACACTTTTAAGTTTACATTATCTATATTTGTACACTTTAAGCTTACATATCTTCATTTGCAAACTTTAAGCTTACATTTTCTACATTTTTACCCTTTAAGCTTATATATCTACGTTTGAACATTTTAAGCTTACATATCTACATTTGCACACTTTAAGCTTTAATATCTACATTTGTACACTTTTAAGCTTACATTTTCTACATTTGCACACTTTTAAACTAACATATCTACGTTTGAACATTTTAAGCTTACATATCTACATTTGCACACTTTAAGCTTACATATCTACATTTGTACACTTAAGCTTACATATCTACATTTGCACACTTTAAGCTTATATATCTACATTTGTACACTTTTAAGCTGACATATCTACATTTGCACACTTTAAACTAACTTATCTACATTTGTACCCTTTAAGCTTACATTTTCTACATTTGCACACTTTAAGCTTTCATATCTACATTTGTACACTTTAAACTTACATTTTCTATATTTGTACACTTTAAGCTTACATATCTACATTTGCACACTTTAAGCTTACATTTTCTACATTTTTACACTAATCTTACATTTTCTACATTTGCACACTTTAAGCTTACATATCTACATTTGCACACTTTAAGCTTACATATCTACATTTGCACACTTAAATCTTACATTTTCTCCATTTGTAAACTTTAAACTTACATATCTACATTTGCACACTTTTAGCTTACATATCTACATTTGTACACTTTTAAGCTTACATTTTCTATATTTGTACACTTTAAGCTTACATATCTTCATTTGCACACTTTAAGCTTACATTTTCTACATTTTTACACTTTAAGCTTATATATCTACGATTGAACATTTTAAGCTTACATATCTACATTTGCACACTTTAATCTTACATTTTCTATATTTGTACACTTTTAACCTAACATATCTACGTTTGAACATTTTAAGCTTACATATCTACATGTAACACTTTAAGCCTACATATCTACATTTGTACACTTTTAAGCTTGCATATCTGCATTTGTACACTTTAAGCTTATATTTTCTACATTTGTATACTTTAAGCTTACATTTTCTACATTTGCACACTTTAAGCTTACATATTTTCTTTTGCACACTTTTAAGCTTACATTTTCTACATTTGCACACTTTAAGCTTATATATCTGCCTTTGCACACTTTAAGCTTACATATTTTCATTTGCACACTTTAAGCTTACATATCTACATTTGCACACTTTAAGGTTACATATCTACATTTGCACACTTTAAGCTTACATATCTACATTTGCACACTTTAAGCTTACATATCTACATTTGCACACTTTAAGCTTACATATCTACATTTGCACACTTTAAGCTTACATATCTACATTTGCACACTTTAAGCTTACATATCTACATTTGCACACTTTAAGCTTACATATCTACATTTGCACACTTTAAGCTTACATATCTACATTTGCACACTTTAAGCTTACATATCTACATTTGCGCACTTTAAGCTTACATATCTACATTTGCACACTTTAAGCTTACATATCTACATTTGCACACTTTAAGCTTACATATCTACATTTGCACACTTTAAGCTTACATATCTACATTTGCACACTTTAAGCTTACATATCTACATTTGCACACTTTAAGCTTACATATCTACATTTGCACACTTTAAGCTTACATATCTACATTTGCGCACTTTAAGCTTACATATCTACATTTGCACACTTTAAGCTTACATATCTACATTTGCACACTTTAAGCTTACATATCTACATTTGCACACTTTAAGCTTACATATCTACATTTGCACACTTTAAGCTTACATATCTACATTTGCACACTTTAAGCTTACATATCTACATTTCCACACTGTAATCTTACATATCTACATTTGCACTCTTTAAGCTTACATATCTACATTTGCACACTTTAAGCTTACATATCTACATTTGCACACTTTAAGCTTACATATCTACATTTGCACACTGTAAGCTTACATTTCTACATTTGCACACTTTAAGCTTGCATATCTACATTTCCACACTGTAAGCTTACATATCTACATTTGCACACTTTAAGCTTACATATCTACATTTGCAAACTTTAAGCTTACATATCTACATTTGCACACTTTAAACTAACATAGCTACATTTGCACACTTTAAGCTTACATTTTCTACGTTTGTACATTTTAAGCTTACATATCTACATTTGCACACTTTAAGCTTACATATCTTCATTTGCACACTTTAAGCTTACATATCTACATTTGCACACTTTAAACTAACATAGCTACATTTGCACACTTTAAGCTTACATTTTCTACGTTTGTACATTTTAAGCTTACATATCTACATTTGCACACTTTAAGCTTACATATCTTCATTTGCACACTTTAAGCTTACATTTTCTACATTTTTACACTTTAAGCTTATATATCTACGTTTGAACACTTTAAGCTTACTATCTACATTTGCACACTTTAAGCTTACATATCTACATTTCCACACTGTAAGCTTACATATCTACATTTGCACACTTTAAGCTTACATATCTACATTTCCACGCTGTAAGCTTACATATGTACATTTGCACACTTTAAGCTTACATATCTACATTTGCAAACTTTAAGCTTACATATCTACATTTGCACACTTTAAGCTTACATATCTACATTTCCACACTGTAAGCTTACATATCTACATTTGCACACTTTAAACTAACATAGCTACATTTGCACACTTTAAGCTTACATTTTCTACGTTTGTACATTTTAAGCTTACATATCTACATTTGCACACTTTAAGCTTACATATCTTCATTTGCACACTTTAAGCTTACATTTTCTACATTTTTACACTTTAAGCTTACATATCTACGTTTGAACACTTTAAGCTTACATATCTACATTTGCACACTTTAAGCTTACATTTTCTACATTTTTACACATTAAGCTTACATATTCTACATTTTTACACTTTAAGCTTACATTTTCTATATTTGTACACTTTAAACTAAGATATCTACATTTGCACACTTTAAGCTTACATATCTACATTTGCACACCTTAAGCTTACATTTTCTATATTTTTACACTTTAAGCTTACATATTCGACATTTGCACACTTTAAGCTTACATATCTACATTTGCACACTTTAAGCTTACATATCTACATTTGCGCACTTTAAGCTTACATATCTACATTTGCACACTTTAAGCTTACATATCTACATTTGTACACTTTAAGCTTACATATCTACATTTGCACACTTTAAGCTTACATATCTACATTTGCACACTTTAAGCTTACATATCTACATTTGCACACTTTAAGCTTACATATCTACATTTGCACACTTTAAGCTTACATATCTACATTTGCGCACTTTAAGCTTACATATCTACATTTGCACACTTTAAGCTTACATATCTACATTTGCACACTTTAAGCTTACATATCTACATTTGCACACTTTAAGCTTACATATCTACATTTGCACACTTTAAGCTTACATATCTACATTTCCACACTGTAATCTTACATATCTACATTTGCACACTTTAAGCTTACATATCTACATTTGCACACTTTAAGCTTACATATCTACATTTGCACACTTTAAGCTTACATATCTACATTTGCACACTGTAAGCTTACATTTCTACATTTGCACACTTTAAGCTTGCATATCTATATTTCCACACTGTAAGCTTACATATCTACATTTGCACACTTTAAGCTTACATATCTACATTTGCAAACTTTAAGCTTACATATCTACATTTGCACACTTTAAACAAACAGCTACATTTGCACACTTTAAGCTTACATTTTCTACGTTTGTACATTTTAAGCTTACATATCTACATTTGCACACTTTAAGCTTACATATCTTCATTTGCACACTTTAAGCTTACATATCTACATTTGCACACTTTAAACTAACATATCTACATTTGCACACTTTAAGCTTACATTTTCTACATTTGTACATTTTAAGCTTACATATCTACATTTGCACACTTTAAGCTTACATATCTTCATTTGCACACTTTAAGCTTACATTTTCTACATTTTTACACTTTAAGCTTATATATCTACGTTTGAACACTTTAAGCTTACTTTCTACATTTGCACACTTTAAGCTTACATATCTGCATTTGTACACTTTAAGCTTACATTTTCTACATTTGTATACTTTAAGCTTCCATTTTCTACATTTGCACACTTTAAGCTTACATATTTTCATTTGCCCACTTTTAAGCTTACATTTTCTACATTTGCACACTTTAAGCTTATATATCTGCATTTGCACACTAAGCTTACATATTTTCATTTGCACACTTTTAAGCTTACATATCTACATTTGCACACTTTAAGCTTACATATCTTCATTTGCACACTTTAAGCTTACATTTTCTACATTTTTACACTTTAAGCTTATATATCTACGTTTGAAAATTTTAAGCTACATTTGCACACTTTTAAGGTTACATATCTTCATTTGCACACTTTAAGCTTACTTATCTTCATTTCCACATTTTAAACTTACATATCTACATTTGCACACTTTAAGCTTACATATCTACATTTGCACACTTTAAACTTACATTTTCTCCATTTGTACATTTTAAGCTTACATATCTACATTTGCACACTTTAAGCTTACATATCTACATTTCCACACTGTAAGGTTACATATCTACATTTGCTCACTTTAAGCTTACATATCTACATTTCCACACTGTAAGCTTACATATCTACATTTGCATACTTTAAGCTTACATATCTACATTTGCACACTTTAAGCTTACATTTTCTACATTTGTACATTTTAAGCATACATATCTACATTTGCACACTTTAAGCTTACATATCTTCATTTGCACACTTTAAGCTTACATTTTCTACATTTTTACACTTTAAGCTTATATATCTACGTTTGAACATTTTAAGCTTACATTTTCTACATTTGCACACATTAAGCTTTCATATCTACATTTGTACACGTTTAAGCTTACATATCTACATTTGCACACTTTTAAGCTTACATATCTACATTTGCACACTTTTAAATTAACATATCTACATTTGCACACTTTAAGCTTACATATCTACATTTGCACACTTAAATCTTACATTTTCTCCATTTGTAGACTTTAAGCTTACATATCTACATTTGCACACTTTAAGCTTACATATCTACATTTGTACACTTTTAAGCTTACATTTTCTACATTTGCACACTTAAGCTTATATTTTCTACATTTGTACATTTTAAGCTTACATATCTACATTTGCACACTTTAAGCTAACATATCTTCATTTACACACTTTAAGCTTACATTTTCTCCATTTGTAAACTTCAAGCTTACATATCTACATTTGCACACTTTAAGCTTACATATCTACATTTGTACACTTTTAAGCTTACATTTTCTATATTTGTACACTTTAAGCTTACATATCTTCATTTGCACACTTTAAGCTTACATTTTCTACATTTTTACACTTTAAGCTTATATATCTACGTTTGAACATTTTAAGCTTACATATCTACATTTGTACACTTTAAGCTTTCATATCTACATTTGTACACTTTTAAGCTTACATTTTCTACATTTGCACACTTTTAAACTAACATATCTACATTTGCACACTTTAAGCTTACATATCTACATTTGCACACTTTAAGCTTACATTTTCTACATTTGCACACTTTAAACTTACATATCTACATTTGCACACTTTAAGCTTACATTTTCTACATTTATACACTTTAAGCTTACATATCTACATTTGCACACTTTAAGCTTACATATCTACATTTGCACACTTAAATCTTTCATTTTCTCCATTTGTAAACTTCAAGCTTACATATCTACATTTGCACACTTTAAGCTTACATATCTACATTTGTACACTTTTAAGTTTACATTATCTATATTTGTACACTTTAAGCTTACATATCTTCATTTGCAAACTTTAAGCTTACATTTTCTACATTTTTACCCTTTAAGCTTATATATCTACGTTTGAACATTTTAAGCTTACATATCTACATTTGCACACTTTAAGCTTTAATATCTACATTTGTACACTTTTAAGCTTACATTTTCTACATTTGCACACTTTTAAACTAACATATCTACGTTTGAACATTTTAAGCTTACATATCTACATTTGCACACTTTAAGCTTACATATCTACATTTGTACACTTAAGCTTACATATCTACATTTGCACACTTTAAGCTTATATATCTACATTTGTACACTTTTAAGCTGACATATCTACATTTGCACACTTTAAACTAACTTATCTACATTTGTACCCTTTAAGCTTACATTTTCTACATTTGCACACTTTAAGCTTTCATATCTACATTTGTACACTTTAAACTTACATTTTCTATATTTGTACACTTTAAGCTTACATATCTACATTTGCACACTTTAAGCTTACATTTTCTACATTTTTACACTAATCTTACATTTTCTACATTTGCACACTTTAAGCTTACATATCTACATTTGCACACTTTAAGCTTACATATCTACATTTGCACACTTAAATCTTACATTTTCTCCATTTGTAAACTTTAAACTTACATATCTACATTTGCACACTTTTAGCTTACATATCTACATTTGTACACTTTTAAGCTTACATTTTCTATATTTGTACACTTTAAGCTTACATATCTTCATTTGCACACTTTAAGCTTACATTTTCTACATTTTTACACTTTAAGCTTATATATCTACGATTGAACATTTTAAGCTTACATATCTACATTTGCACACTTTAATCTTACATTTTCTATATTTGTACACTTTTAACCTAACATATCTACGTTTGAACATTTTAAGCTTACATATCTACATGTAACACTTTAAGCCTACATATCTACATTTGTACACTTTTAAGCTTACATATCTGCATTTGTACACTTTAAGCTTATATTTTCTACATTTGTATACTTTAAGCTTACATTTTCTACATTTGCACACTTTAAGCTTACATATTTTCTTTTGCACACTTTTAAGCTTACATTTTCTACATTTGCACACTTTAAGCTTATATATCTGCCTTTGCACACTTTAAGCTTACATATTTTCATTTGCACACTTTAAGCTTACATATCTACATTTGCACACTTTAAGGTTACATATCTACATTTGCACACTTTAAGCTTACATATCTACATTTGCACACTTTAAGCTTACATATCTACATTTGCACACTTTAAGCTTACATATCTACATTTGCACACTTTAAGCTTACATATCTACATTTGCACACTTTAAGCTTACATATCTACATTTGCACACTTTAAGCTTACATATCTACATTTGCACACTTTAAGCTTACATATCTACATTTGCACACTTTAAGCTTACATATCTACATTTGCGCACTTTAAGCTTACATATCTACATTTGCACACTTTAAGCTTACATATCTACATTTGCACACTTTAAGCTTACATATCTACATTTGCACACTTTAAGCTTACATATCTACGTTTGCACACTTTAAGCTTACATATCTACATTTGCACACTTTAAGCTTACATATCTACATTTGCACACTTTAAGCTTACATATCTACATTTGCGCACTTTAAGCTTACATATCTACATTTGCACACTTTAAGCTTACATATCTACATTTGCACACTTTAAGCTTACATATCTACATTTGCACACTTTAAGCTTACATATCTACATTTGCACACTTTAAGCTTACATATCTACATTTGCACACTTTAAGCTTACATATCTACATTTCCACACTGTAATCTTACATATCTACATTTCCACACTTTAAGCTTACATATCTACATTTGCACACTTTAAGCTTACATATCTACATTTGCACACTTTAAGCTTACATATCTACATTTGCACACTGTAAGCTTACATTTCTACATTTGCACACTTTAAGCTTGCATATCTACATTTCCACACTGTAAGCTTACATATCTACATTTGCACACTTTAAGCTTACATATCTACATTTGCAAACTTTAAGCTTACATATCTACATTTGCACACTTTAAACTAACATAGCTACATTTGCACACTTTAAGCTTACATTTTCTACGTTTGTACATTTTAAGCTTACATATCTACATTTGCACACTTTAAGCTTACATATCTTCATTTGCACACTTTAAGCTTACATATCTACATTTGCACACTTTAAACTAACATAGCTACATTTGCACACTTTAAGCTTACATTTTCTACGTTTGTACATTTTAAGCTTACATATCTACATTTGCACACTTTAAGCTTACATATCTTCATTTGCACACTTTAAGCTTACATTTTCTACATTTTTACACTTTAAGCTTATATATCTACGTTTGAACACTTTAAGCTTACTATCTACATTTGCACACTTTAAGCTTACATATCTACATTTCCACACTGTAAGCTTACATATCTACATTTGCACACTTTAAGCTTACATATCTACATTTCCACGCTGTAAGCTTACATATGTACATTTGCACACTTTAAGCTTACATATCTACATTTGCAAACTTTAAGCTTACATATCTACATTTGCACACTTTAAGCTTACATATCTACATTTCCACACTGTAAGCTTACATATCTACATTTGCACACTTTAAACTAACATAGCTACATTTGCACACTTTAAGCTTACATTTTCTACGTTTGTACATTTTAAGCTTACATATCTACATTTGCACACTTTAAGCTTACATATCTTCATTTGCACACTTTAAGCTTACATTTTCTACATTTTTACACTTTAAGCTTACATATCTACGTTTGAACACTTTAAGCTTACATATCTACATTTGCACACTTTAAGCTTACATTTTCTACATTTTTACACATTAAGCTTACATATTCTACATTTTTACACTTTAAGCTTACATTTTCTATATTTGTACACTTTAAACTAAGATATCTACATTTGCACACTTTAAGCTTACATATCTACATTTGCACACCTTAAGCTTACATTTTCTATATTTTTACACTTTAAGCTTACATATTCGACATTTGCACACTTTAAGCTTACATATCTACATTTGCACACTTTAAGCTTACATATCTACATTTGCGCACTTTAAGCTTACATATCTACATTTGCACACTTTAAGCTTACATATCTACATTTGTACACTTTAAGCTTACATATCTACATTTGCACACTTTAAGCTTACATATCTACATTTGCACACTTTAAGCTTACATATCTACATTTGCACACTTTAAGCTTACATATCTACATTTGCACACTTTAAGCTTACATATCTACATTTGCGCACTTTAAGCTTACATATCTACATTTGCACACTTTAAGCTTACATATCTACATTTGCACACTTTAAGCTTACATATCTACATTTGCACACTTTAAGCTTACATATCTACATTTGCACACTTTAAGCTTACATATCTACATTTGCACACTGTAATCTTACATATCTACATTTGCACACTTTAAGCTTACATATCTACATTTGCACACTTTAAGCTTACATATCTACATTTGCACACTTTAAGCTTACATATCTACATTTGCACACTGTAAGCTTACATTTCTACATTTGCACACTTTAAGCTTGCATATCTATATTTCCACACTGTAAGCTTACATATCTACATTTGCACACTTTAAGCTTACATATCTACATTTGCAAACTTTAAGCTTACATATCTACATTTGCACACTTTAAACAAACAGCTACATTTGCACACTTTAAGCTTACATTTTCTACGTTTGTACATTTTAAGCTTACATATCTACATTTGCACACTTTAAGCTTACATATCTTCATTTGCACACTTTAAGCTTACATATCTACATTTGCACACTTTAAACTAACATAGCTACATTTGCACACTTTAAGCTTACATTTTCTACGTTTGTACATTTTAAGCTTACATATCTACATTTGCACACTTTAAGCTTACATATCTTCATTTGCACACTTTAAGCTTACATTTTCTACATTTTTACACTTTAAGCTTATATATCTACGTTTGAACACTTTAAGCTTACTTTCTACATTTGCACACTTTAAGCTTACATATCTACATTTCCACACTGTAAGCTTACATATCTACATTTGCACACTTTAAGCTTACATATCTACATTTGCAAACTTTAAGCTTACATATCTACATTTGCACACTTCAACTAACATAGCTACATTTGCACACTTTAAGCTTACATTTTCTACGTTTGTACATTTTAAGCTTACATATCTACATTTGCACACTTTGAGCTTACATATCTTCATTTGCACACTTTAAGCTTACATATCTACATTTGCACACTTTAAACTAACATAGCTACATTTGCACACTTTAAGCTTACATTTTCTACGTTTGTACATTTTAAGCTTACATATCTACATTTGCACACTTTAAGCTTACATATCTTCATTTGCACACTTTAAGCTTACATTTTCTACATTTTTACACTTTAAGCTTATATATCTACGTTTGAACACTTTAAGCTTACATATCTACATTTGCACACTTTAAGCTTACATTTTCTACATTTTTACACATTAAGCTTACATATTCTACATTTTTACACTTTAAGCTTACATTTTCTATATTTGTACACTTTAAACTAAGATATCTACATTTGCACACTTTAGGCTTACATATCTACATTTGCACACCTTAAGCTTACATTTTCTATATTTTTACACTTTAAGCTAACATATTCTACATTTTTACACTTTAAGCTTACATTTTCTACATTTGTATACTTTAAGCTAACATATCTACATTTGCACACCTTAAGCTTTTATTTTCTACATTTTTACACTAAGCTTACATTTTCTATATTTGTACACTTTAAGCTTACATTTTCTATATTTGAACACTTTTAGGCTTACATTTGTAAATTTGAAGCTTACATATCTTCATTTGCACACTTTAAGCTTACATATTTTCATTTGCACACTTTTAAGCTTACATATCTTCATTTGCTCACTTTAAGCTTACATTTTCTACATTTGTACACTTTTAAGTTTACATTTTCTACATTTGTTCATTTTAAGCTTACATTTTATACATTTGAACATTTTAAGTTTATATATCTACATTTGTACACTTTTAAGTTTACATTTTCTACATTTGTTCATTTTAAGCTAACATATCTACATTTGTACATTTTAATCTTACATATCTACATTTGTACACTTTAATCTTACATGTTCTACATTTGTACAATTTTAAGCTTACATTTTCTACATTTGTTCATTTTAATCTTACATATCTTCATTTCCACACTTTAAGCTTACATTTTCTACATTTGTATACTTTAAGCTAACATATCTACATTTGCACACTTTAAGCTTATATTTTCTACATTTTTACACTAAGCTTACATTTTCTACATTTGCACACTTTAAGCTTACATTTTCTCCATTTGTACATTTTAAGCTAACATATCTACATTTGCACACTTTAAGCTGACATTTTGTACATTTTTACACTAAGCTTACATTTTCTACGTTTGCACACTTTAAGCTTACATTTTCTACATGTGTTCATTTTAAGCTTACATATCTACATTTGTACACTTTAAGCTTACGTTTTCTACATTTGTACACTTTAACCTTACATTTTCTACATTTGTATACTTTAAACTTACAATTTCCACATTTGCTCGAAATTAGAAAACTCATTTAAGAATCTTACAGAGCGATAAGAATGCGTATTTATTTATAAATGAATTTTTAGGGTTGAACAAAGGCTAATACGAGTTGCAAGCAGATATTTTTCGCGGAGAAAGAGGAAAACATATCCGACCCTGAAACTACAATGTATTTCAGATCAGATTGTAAACAGAGCAACCAGTTTGTAATCATTACAAGGCTTAACGCGTATTCGAACCTACAATCATAAGCTACTGTAAACAGCTCGTCAGTATTTAACTAGTCCCATCGCCAAACCTATAGGCTGACATTATTACGGAGTGACTAAACATTTGTAAGACGAAAACAAGTGCAATGTCTCTCTTGGTAACTTACACAGAGAGTGTTGGGCGGGTAAGACGATAAACTGCACTAAAAGTGGGGCTTTTAAACTACACGGAAAGTGTGCGCTGGTAAGGCGGTAAACTACGAAGAAAACAGAAAGTGTGCGCTTGTAAGACAGTCAACTACACTGAAAGTGTGCGATGGTAAGACGGTAAACAACACAGAAAGTGTGCGATGGTAAGACGGTAAACTACACAGAAAGTGTGCGATGGTAAGACGGTAAACTACACAGAAAGTGTGAAGTGGTAACACAGTAAGAAATTATTTAGACAGATTTTCTGGGTTGTTATAATGGTCGACATCATTTGAACAGAATCGATGGGTTGTTAAGACGCTCTAAATCATTTCCACAAAGTATCTGTTGTTAGGACGGTGGACGTCATTTCCACAAAATGTCAAGGTTGTTAGGACGGTCGACGTCATTTCCACAAAATGTCTAGTTTGTTAGAACGGTAAACATAATTTCCACAGAATGTCTAGGTTGGTAGGACGGTGGACGTCATTTTCATAAAATATATGTCTATTGTTAGGACGGTGGACATCATTTCTACAAAATTGTTTGTTGTTAGGACAGTGGGCGATAAACGTCATTTCCACCGGATGTCTGGTTTGTCAGTACGGTAGACATTTCTAAAGATTTTTATCTTGTTAGAACAGTGGACATCATTTCAACATAATTTCTGTGTTGTTAGGGTCAACGTCATTTCTACAGAATGTCGTGGTTCTCAGGACGGCAGATATCATTTCCACAAAATGCTTTGGTCATTAGGTCAGTGGAGATTCTTGGTTGTTATAATGGTCGAAGTCATTTCCGCAGAATATCTGTGTTGTTAGGATGGTGGACGTCATTGTCTCAAATTGTCTAAGTTGTTAGGACAGTGGAAATCAATTCCACAAAATGTTTGGGTTGTTAGGACGGTGGACGTTATTTCCACAAACTGTCTGGGTTGTAAGGACGGTGGACGTTATTTCCACAAACTGTCTGGGTTGTTAGGACGGTGGACATCACTTCCACAAAATGTTTGGGTTGTTAGGACGGTGCACATCATTTCCAATGAATTTCTGGGTTGTTACGACGGTGGATATCACTTCCAAAAATGTCCGGGTTATTAGGACAGTCGACATCTTTTCCACAAAATGTTTGGGTTGTTAGGACGGTGGACATTATTTCTACAAAATGTCTGGGTTGTTAGGACGGTGGGCATCACTTCTACAGTTAGGATGGTAGACATCATTACCACAAAACGGTTGACATAAGTTCCCTAGAATGTTTGGGTTGTTATGACGATGTACATCATTTCCACAAAATGTTGGGGTTGTTAGTACAATGGACATGACTTCCACAAAATGTATTGGTTGTTAGGACGATGTACATCATTTACATTAAATATATGGGTTTGTAGGACAGTTGACATCATTTCCACATAATGTTAAGGTTGTTATGACGGTAGACATCATTTCTTTAGAATGTATGGGTCGTTAGGACGGTGTACACCATTTCGGCAGAAATTCTAAGTTTCTGGGACAGTGGACATTATTTCTACAGAATATCAAAGTTGTAGATAACCACAAAATGTCTTGGAGATTAAGGCGGTGACATCATTTGCACATAATGTCTCCACGGTTTGTTAGGACGTTTGACATCTTTTCCAAAGAAGTTTTGGGTTATTAAGACCACTGTCGTAAAGTATCATTGTAAATTAACGATAATTCAAATCAAATGATAGTAAGAGGTAAAACAATTAACATATTGATGACCATGATGGAACTGATTGTTTCCTTTTGATCAATTGTGATCAAACGAAACAAAATTAGTAAGAGTTCATCCGCTATAATGACAACAACATTGCTGAGTAGTAGGACAATTAACGGTGTCATGTTCGTCTGAAGTCTTTCATAAAACACATTTAAGATACATTGAACTTCTATATTACATGTATATTTGCCGAGGTCAATGCACATCTATTGGATGGTTCTTACATTAAGCTTGGACCGGTTTTTACATTCCAGTAAATTTCGAGATAAAAGGAATACATGGAAAGCTTTTCGAAGTAAGGACTGTAGCCGTAAACCTAGAACAATACATCAAATCCATTTATGTTTTCAAGCAATGATTACGAGGCTATTTTCAATTATCGAAACCGCAATTAGAGATCGATTTATTGTCATTAAACCATCAGTAAACAATGTTTCAATTAGACTTTCATCAAATATTTAACACTCTTGAAAACTTGATGATTTTTCATAATGATCGCCATTCGCTACGTTTCAGTGCTCATTGATTGCATTGAATTAATGAAAACAAAGACATGCTCATCATTCTGAAACAAAATTTGTATGTAATCTCATGGCTGCTGTTGTAGATTGTACTTTAGATTAACATCAATGCCCGATGATAAAATGGAAGTTGTAATAAATAACGCATGCAGATAATAATAGCAAAAGCATTTCAAGTGATTGTTATAATTATAGGCTTTGTCTTAATTACATATACATTTGTTGACAAAAGGGACAAAAACTCTTTCGGTAATTTTTTTAAGGAAAAATTTAAACCACGCACATACTTTAAAATGCTAAATTTACCTTATTGAATAAACTGTTTTGGTATCCTAATGTAAGTGTTTATCTCAACCGAGTGTAATGCTCTCTTGTTCGTAATGTACACGGACGAATTTTGGTCTGCATGTAAAAAGTATGAACATGAAGCGGTTGAATGAGAATATAATATGTATAGGGGCTAGAAACAATTAAAAAGATTTGTCTGTGTGTTTGTATGTTTGTATGTGATTAAACGCCATGTTCAGGGTTGAGTGTTTTACGCTACTTTCAGCTGATCTTCCTGCCATATCGTGGTGTGCTGTTATTGGTGGAGGAAGACATAGAACCCTAAAAAAACTTCTTCTATAGGAAATTGCAGTCAATTAAGATTGGAGTCGAGTACGCCTTGTCCGAGGTCAGGCTAGAATTCGCTTGTTTGTTTGAATGGTGTTAACACCACTATTCGCAGTCTCGGTGTTGACACGCCTGTCATGTATGATAGATGACCAACTCAAATATTGATTAGACAACCAAGGCCTCCCAAAAGCTACAATGACATTAGTCTAACAAAATACTTATAGACTCATATTGATATGTAATATACACAGAAACAAACTCTGGTTTAGGGACGTAAATTGTTGCAGTGAAAGAATTAATCAGTTCAGAATCGAGTAACTGGGGACACATGAAATCTATTTCTCTTAACATGCAATAATTTAACATTTGATATATTACATCACGCTTATTTTACACTATGATGTATGTACACAATGACGTATGATACTAATATTTAACAGTGGAATTTGTTTTTTAAGACATCTTAATATGAAATGTAATCGCATCTTAACTTTCGGCTCTTGTTAAATAATCGGTTTCCTCACTATTTAAAACCAACTGCAGATACCAAGGTTTTTTTAGGAATTTATATAAAAAACTGATCAATGTCTATAAGTAAATCTAATTGTTTTATAAAGAACTGAATGTAATTTGTTTGTCAGTTACTGACCACGACATGAGGTTCAATCTAGATAAACGACCTCCCGCTATTTCAGCACATTGACGTTGTATATGTTTCCAGTGTTGGTAAGCTCTAAGAATATAAAGCTGCGGAAATTATCAAACACAAACAACAAATGTTCAGACTATACGAAAAACGAATAACAGGAGGACTGTTGGCTTTGATCAGTAGAATCAGGCATTATGCAGTGGGGTTTACCATGTAATACAGTGATACACAGACATGCATAATCGTTGTTTACCTGAAAGTAAACAAAACAAACATTTAAAACAATGATGATCTGAAGTGAACTTTCTGTGCTGACACCGAGGATCTGTAGTGAACTTCCTTTGCTGACACCGATGGTCTGAAGTGATCATGAACTTCCTGTCCAGACACCGGGGATCTGAAGTGAACTTCCTGTGCTGACACCGAGGATCTGAAGTGAACTTCCTGTGCTGACACTGATGATCTGAAGTGAACTTCCTGTGATGACACCGAGGATCTGAAGTGAACTCCCTGTGCTGACACGGAGGATCTGAAGTGAACTTTCTGTGCCGACTCCGAGGATCTGAAGTGAACTTCCTGTGCTGACACCGAGGATCTGAAGTGAACTTCCTGTGCTGACAACGATGATCTGAAGTGAACTTCCTGTGATGACACCGAGGGTCTGAAGTGAGCTTCCTGTGCTGACACTGAGGATCTGAAGTGAACTTCCTGTGCTGACACTGAGGATCTGAAGTGAACTTCCTGTACTGACACCGAGGATCTGAAGTGAACTTCCTGTGCTGACACTGAGGATCTGAAGTGAACTTCCTGTGCTGACACTGAGGATCTGAAGTGAACTTCCTGTCCTAACACTGATGATCTGAAGGGAACTTCCTGTGCAGACAGTGAGGATCTGAAGTAAACTTCCTGTGCTGACACCGAGGATCTGTAGTGAACTTCTGTGGAGACACCGAGGATCTTTAGTGAACTTCCTGTGCTGACACCGGGGATCTGAAGTGAACTTCCTGTGCGATGATCTGAAGTGAACTTTCTGTGCTGACAATGAGGATTTGAAGTGAACTTCCTGGACTATGATCAATAGAAGTTATGCTGAGATTTAATAAAAGTTTGAAAATAGAATTTACATGTAGAATAAAATCTAATGTCGGACATTGTTTAAAATGACCTGTCTTTATTTAATTCAGAAGCGTACAAAAGGCCCCAGAAAACATAACTTGTTACCACACAACCACCTTTTCTGCTTTGAAATCAATGACTGATAAAGTAGCAAAGTTTCTATATGACAAGATATATCAATAGAAAAATTCCAGACTTGTTAGCAATTGTAATTAATATGAAAAGTTTATTGCTGAGCAAATAGAAAAAACATGTCTTTGTTTTGACTGGTTTTGGTGGAAACCATTGACAGGCCATACAACCAACGTTATTTATTTATTTATTTATTTATTTATCTACAAAGGGGTGTTTATTAAACTTTTGAATTTAAATAACTTGGAACTTTTTGGGAGGTATTTTTAAAAAGCAGACATATTTACAATGCAAAACAGATACACAGGAAGGAAATTTTAAGACGTGTGAAAAGCCAAGTAGATGTATACTACATTTAGTCTCCTTAAATTGTTTTCTCTCTAGGGATGGTATTTGTATTTTTTTTTTAAAAGGAATTTTTTCGATCACATTTATGTAAAATTGTGGGTTTTGAAAATCCCGGTCTCTCAATAACGAAATTATTGGCCCCTAACACTGCATACATTTCTATTATCCATATTTCTACGATATTTGCACTGCGAGGTTGATAAAAACTTAACATTTGTTGTGTGTTACGATGCAAAGCTTGTATAACGCGATCTCAAGTCGAACGATTAAAATAGTTCTGCTATCAAAGAATCTTTGCGAATCATCTGAGAAACATCTGGAAAAAATCGTTATCTGTGTAATCTTTAATTTCCTACTTGTAAAACGATAACAGAGTATTTTAAAACACAGACTTTTAATTAAATTACTTTCAGGAAATGACCTACATTTTCCAACTTTCTTTGTTCAGTAGGTGGAATAATCTATGATCATGGTAAGAACTTTTTATTTATACCTCTTATTTTTTATGAATTCAAATAACATTAGTAAACAAAATGATAAATTTAATAATTAAAAATGAAAGAAATTGTTTACTTTTACATAAACTATAAATTATATTTTTGCACAGACAGCAAAATATTCAATTAGACTGTGATTGTAGCATCGGTGACTTCTTCTCGAATTTAAATGTCCGAGAATAATAACATTAGATTTGTGAAAACAATGATTTAATTTGTCACACAATGCAAAAAATATCTTTGTCGAGTTTTTGTGGTCGAATCATGTATTCGGAAGAACAGTATACAGTTATTTAATGCCATTTCATGGAGCAGTCAAAACTATTATCCCGAGGCGCTGGAGATGGTTTAGGAACTGTTGCCTGAGGCCGCAGGCCGAAGGCAACAGTTCCTAAATCATCTCCTGAGCACCGAGGGCATAATAAGTTGACTGCTCCATGAAAAGGCATTAAATAACTGTTTTATTAACTTATAGACTTTACAGAGAGAGTGATCAATCTTCAAATGACATGAATGAGATGGTAGTCTGTGCGCTTGACACTGCGCATCGTTCTCGGGCACGGAACAGTCGTTCCGCAAGGAGTGAAACAGTTGACTGTTACACGCAAAACATACTTAATATGAAAAATATATACTAGAAGTTAATAATTTTTTTTATTATATAGTATTAAAAAACATATTTTATACAAAGCGGGATAACTCCACTATCAGTTTTGACTATTATATGCAATACTTTTTCCATTTAGTAACCCTTCCATTATTAATATAATCCAAATTGCATCTCTTGAATACAGGTTTTTTGTAGAAATGAATTGTAAAAATAAATAATTAAAAAAAAATAATGGCATGTGTTATGCAACAAAAATGGCCGTAATTTTGTTTGAAATAATCCACACTGAATGACATTGACCTCTTTCTTTAATTGTTACAAATTGTTTAAATATCCTCCAAAATATAAAACATTCTCAATCAATAATCTTTGTAGTTTTAAATTTTCCTACTTTTTAACCCCAAAACCATTCAGATACCTACCTGTATTTTCTTTTGTATAGGGGTACTAGTTTTACCGGTTTATTTTACACAAATAATTAGGCATTATTTCAAACATTTATCTATGAGTTTTAAATAAGCCGTGTTACAACCAGAGTCATTTTTTTACGTTACATGGAGCGTAACTATCAACTTTATGAGGTGTGGGTTGGTATTGGATCATCGTATATTGTTTTTTGTTTGAATTTATTTCAACGACACTTTCAGCAATTTTTCAGCTATATCATAGTATCCACTTGTAATTGGGAAGGAAACCGGATAATGCAAATTGTAAAATCTATAAAAGCTTAAACATGTATAATTATATCCACCCAGGAGGGATGCGGATTGTTTTTTTATAGTACACGTGTTCCGATCGGAATTCTAATGATGACTGTCACTACAGGACTTAATTTAAGGAAACAAAACTATGTGGAACATCTTTACTACAAAAATTTCTTCGCTGAAAACGTTGAACCAATTCAATCCAATTAATGTGTAATTTTTCATTTGATGATACAAATATATGTTTTGAAGACAGTAATAAATTCAAAATGTCCGTCTCCGCCAATTTTAGGTTGACAAAGAATATCTTCTCAGAAACAACAAAGCTGATTGTTTCATACTGCTTTGTAACTGTTTATTGTATTGTCCTCTAATAAGTTTATGTTTTTGTTCCAATTGGAGATCAAAGCTAGTTGGAGCACAGAAAAAATTATTTAACATAGCAAACATCAGGAAAAATAGTTTAAACATTATGTGTGTAGCAATAGAACCAAAAGTATCAGCAATATTCATTGGATGGCCCTTCACAAAGTCTATGATTTTTTTATAAGATCAGAAATTAAACAACAAAAAAAAAACTATGACGGCTTATTCGTGCCAAACAACAAATAGAAAAAAATTCCTATTTCGTTTGTACGATTTATTAATCCGTTTGAGCAGTTTATTAATTCGTTTGTACGGTTTATTAAATCGTTTGTACGGTTTATTAAATCGTTTGTACGATTTATTAAATCGTTTGTACGGTTTATTAAATCGTTTGTACGGTTTATTAAATCGTTCGAACGGTTTATTAAATCGTTTGTACGGTTTATTAAATCGTTTGTACGGTTTTTTAAATCGTTCGAACGGTTTATTAAATCGTTTAAACGGTTTATTAATTTGTTTCTTCGGTTTATTAAATCGTTTGTACGATTTATTAATCCATTTGTGCGATTTATTAATCCGTTTGAACGGTTTAAATTATTAATTCGTTTGAACGGTTTAAATTATTAAATCGTTTAAAAGGTTTATCAATTCGTTTATACAGTTTATTAAATCGTTTGTACGATTTATTAATCTGTTTGAACGGTTTATTAAATCGTTTAAACGGTTTATTAATTCGTTTGTACGGTTTATTAAATCGTTTGTACGATTATTATCAGAGATCATAGGGACTTCATGGTCTAGGTGGTTGGCAATCTACTCTTTATTATCAGGGACCATAGGGACAACATCGTCTAAGTAGTTGGCCATCTACTATTGATTATCGGGGACCAAAGGGACCACATGGTCTAGGTAGTTGGTCATCTACGTTTTATTATCAGGGACCAAAGGGACCACATGGTCTGGGTAGTTGACGATCTATTTTTGATTATCAGGGACTATGGGGACCATGTGGTCTAGGTAGTTGGCCATCTACTATTGATTATCCGGGACCATAGGGACCACGTGATCTAGGTAGTTGGCAATATACTATTGATTATCGGGGACCATAGGGACCACATGAATAAACCATTCAAACGGATTAATAAATCGTACAAACGATATAATAAATTGTTCAAACGATTTAATAAATCGTATAAACGATTTAATAAATCGTACAAACGATTTAATAAATCGTACAAACGATTTAATAAACGGTACAAACAATCTAATAAATAGTACAAACGATTTAATAAACCGTTCAAACGATTTAATAAACCGTTCAAACGAATTAATAAACTGTTCAAACGATTTAATAAACCGTTCAAACAAATTAATAAATCGTTTAAACGATTTAATAAACCGTTCAAACGATTTAATAAACCGTTCAAACAAATTAAGAAATCGTTTAAAAGATTCAATAAACCGTTCAAACGAATTAATAAATCGTTAAAACGATTTAATAAACCATTTAAACAAATTAATAAACCGTTCAAACGATTTAATAAACCGTTCAAACGAATATTTGTTGTTTGGCACGAATAAGGCCGTCGTAAAAAACGATCTTTACTGCATAACATGTTAAATATGTTAAGCTATTATCCTTGTACGATTTACAGACAAATCTATGTCGTTACACCTTTTCGTTTTAGTTGTATAAATCAAAATGAAATTTATGGTTCGATGTACATCGAATCCAAAAAGTTCCAAACTTTAAAGGTGTAATGTTAATAGTCCGAAAACAAGCTACTATTGAATATCATCATACGCAGAGTGATGTTTCAGAAATCACTTTGAAGATTTGGGGTTCTGTGATGTGTGCCTGTTGGGAAACATTCGGAGACAGTTCGTCGTTATATTAAACAATGGATTTACTGCCGTTTTATTTATTTTATAAATGACTTTATAAGGCCCTTAAAACAATTCCACTTTATTTCGCATTTTGTAATTTTTGTCCACTCGGCAAAACGTGAAAAGCTTTTCCAAAATGTATCGGTCTTATAAATCTACTTCTCCAACTCTCTGAGATAATTCCTATATCAACTACTAAGGTATATTATATTAATAATATACAGAGCATACCAATAAATATTTGTACATCAAAATTTCATCTGTACCTGGAGTTTAATTATTTTAAGCACCGTAAATAATTTCCGCCGCGAATCACTGGTCACCTTTTTTCACATTACCTTAATAAAGCGTATTTCAATATTTTCGATATTAGTCAGTAAGATACATTTTGATACTTTTTTCAGATTTGCGTACAGATCCTAGCTTTACTTGTGGCTGGCTTATTACTAATACCGGAAAGTCATGCAACGTATGATAATATAGAATGTCACGAGTGTGATCGAATGGCAGACCATTGTGCCTTTAGATGTCAGTGGATGGAGACATATGCTAAATTTTATTATTGTGAAGACTTCTGTAAACGGAGAGATATGGCTTGTCAAACTCGATGCATTAGGCGTGAGGGTCGACCGGAAGTAGTTCTGTATGGTATTGACCCAACTGGTGTAAAACTTAGTGGTGCACAGAGAGTTGTTGTAAAACAAGACCCAAATGTCTGGAATCGTTTTAAGCAAAGTCGATAATAACTGCAGTTATGTATAATACAATAACAAGAGTTCATTTAATAAAGTTTATTATCACTTAATTATGCAATCAATTAATTGCCTATGAGTGTCTAATTATAGTCTGGCACTGCTTAACCGTCACCAGAGTGCATCCATGTTTTTCATTGGGTTCGTTTCAGTCATTTTTGGTTTATGTAGCTATTTTTACTTTCTTCTTTAAGTCGTTTGTCGGCCGTGTGTCTTTGTCTCAAGTCGGATTTTGTCAATACACTTATGTTTCAATTCTTGTTGATCGTTCGGTTTTCATAACTTTTACTTCATGGCAAAATCTAAGTGTTTTTTACTGACAACACGTATACAAGTATAAACCGATTTAATGTGTGAACCAATTTAATGTTTAAGCTATACATAGTGTTAGAAAAACTAGAGATCGCTTTTATTCGTACTTGTCCTTTTTGTAATATTTCAAAGTACTACAAGTTGTTAAAAATTAAGCAAAAATATTAGTTGGCACAATATCAGTTGAGTGGCTATCTTTAGGAAAAAATTCATTTGCTTGCACTTTCTTTCTACAAAACAAAACAAAAAAAAAGGTAAACAAACAAACAATACACTCGTCGGAAATTCGTAAAATAAACTGGAGTTATTCCTCTTTAAATGACTGGATTTACTATTTAGTATTTATATGATGAATTCATCAATCAGTATTTACTTTATATTAAATAATTGTCATGCTTAACAGAAACATTCTGCTGTTTGTATACAAGAACTTAATATTTATTAAACAGCATAATTGTTAATTTAATGATTTTTATATGTTTTTTCCATGTCTATTTTGAAAGGTTTATATCTTATTTAACAGACTAAATTTATGACCCTCGGTCGGACGGTTGTTATGGTTAGTAGTCCATGGACTCCAACATGGTGGTTCTTTCGAAGCCCAGCCTTCGGGATACCTGGTCCAAGAACTCGGCAGCATATGTCCTACTAACAGCCGAGCTGTTCCGATGTAACGTTGGCATACTCCAGTATGTAGGAGCGTTTCCCCAGTCTGACCGTCTTGGAGGTCTTACATCTGCAGAGTGCTCACTTACTTGATTAACAGGAATGTTTTAATGAGTGCAGCAGTGGGGTGCAGGTCAAAACGTCCAACTGTTTTATGATAATGACCTCAATAAACTTATGAATTGGTTAAGGGGATGCAGGACAACATCCGCCATTTTTTGTGAAAATTTCAAAATAGGTAGAACATTTATGGTAAATTTAATAATAATTTTTTTCATTATTAATTTCTTAATTTCAATAAAATTTTAAATAATAATGAAAGTCTTCTACCTATATTATTACTTCAATTTATTAATGGTTGTAATAAAAAGTTTTCGTTTAAATGAGTTTGGTATTCGCAAAAATAATGAAAAATAATGAAATTTTTAACAAGGGAGGTAATTTTGACAAAAAAAAAATACATTTTTTAGCACTTTTTAACTAGTATTTGCCCAATTCACAAAAATTTAACTCAGAGATCCCTATTTTTCTTCCCATCACTAAAATGTATACCAATTGCTTGACATTATATACAAAATTCAGAAAGTGTCATTGGACAGAATTTTTGTAATCTTTTATTTTAGTGCTTTTTTATTCTCTTATCTGTATAATCTAAATGAAAATTTAAAACTTTAGTGCTCAACCCCTCGAAAATAAGCTCTGAAACCCAATATTTTGAATTATGATAACTTGTATAAAAAACTAACTATTTGGCAAATTTAAAGAAAATTCATTAACAAATTATTTTCAGTGAAAGTGTCCTGCATCCCCTTAAATCAGTAATATATTACTATACAAAATGTCCCTGGTTCGATCTACAACCGTCCGACCAAGGGCATAAGGATGTCGGCTTAGGAGTTATATAACGATTCGCCCCACATATGCAAATAAATAAATTTATAAAT
Source organism: Limnoperna fortunei (assembly GCA_944474755.1). Taxonomy (NCBI): domain Eukaryota; kingdom Metazoa; phylum Mollusca; class Bivalvia; order Mytilida; family Modiolidae; genus Limnoperna; species Limnoperna fortunei. The sequence goes on from OX104125.1 coordinate 22,918,090, forward strand.
TTGCATAAATTAATTTGCCATGTGTTTTAATTGGTGGCGAATTTCTTGAGATTAGTTATGGCTTACATTGATTAAAGGTTATCCGAAGTAGTTAAGATAATAATTATTTGTCTTAAATTAAAATGTTTGCCTGTTCTTCATAAACTTTGATAGGAGTAACAGTTTGAAATAATTTAAAATTAATTATTTGTCTTTATTTGAATGTTTGTTTGGAGTAACAGCTTGTTCCTATTTCTGCTACTCTGCAGTATTTTCCCGGATATATAAAATATAAGAAACAAGATTTTAATGTTTTAATCAATTTATTATCTATATTTACAGAATATGATGATGATGACGATGCTTATACTGATGACGAAGAAAAATGAAATGCAAATTATGATATAAACAACAAAACAACAATACAATATTATCAATGTTCATATAAAACAACAAAAATGATCAACATCAACAACACAATGTACATATAAACAACTGATCTATTAACTGCTGCATTATCACACAGGTCCTTATAAGGCCGCACACGAAGGCCGCACACGCGTCAAGAAGCTGGGATGTCGTCTTTACTTTTCCCGTAAGGCGAAATAGGCGTCCCTGTATCTGTCTGGTCTGTTTACAAGCTTGGACTGTAACTTTACGTCACTTCACTTGAAATAGTAACGTGAGAAGATAGAAAGGAAGGTTGCCTTTTCTTGCCGTTCTGTTCAGTTTGTTATGCCAACCTTCGCAGTCGTTGTTAGCACGTCGATACACACTCCAGTTGTCTACAGTCCAAACGTCGCTTGTCAACCCGAGGTTCTTTCAATAGGAGAAGTAGGCGTCTTGTGGCATTGGTGTTGAACTAGTTCATTGGTGCGTCAAATGCAGGTCTAATGTCCGAAGGCAGCAGGAAAAGAGAGAAGGTCTTCCTAAGTAGTTGGTAAATGTCTCCGCGAGAAGCATACGCCGTCTGAAAAGGAAAAGGAAAAGAATGATAGCATAATATATTGCTACTTATTGAACTTAATTACTTAATTATAATATTAACTACATCGGTTAACTTTTCAGTCTTTCAAACTGGGACTGTAAACAAGCAACGAAACATTCAAATAAAGATAAATATTTATTATATTAACTACATCGGTTAACCTTTAATCATTGTAACCCATAAGGTTAATTAAAGAAGTGGCCACGAGTTCACTTTAATCATTGATGCTATAAATTTAATTATTTATATTATAAAGCATTAAATTTATAAATTTATATTATAAATTAATATATTTTACATATGTGGGGCGAATCTTGATGGGGCGAATCGATAGTGGGGCGAGTCGTTACGATACCGGCGTAGGACGTTAAGTCAATCTACGACTACTTGATTTTCGAAGACGGAATGTATTTTCATGTCATACCGGAAGATTTTGACACGAAAGCGATTTGTTTACCATAATGTTAAAAGCCATTATACTTATCGGTGGGCCTTTAAAAGGTACTAAAAACAAATAAATAAACAAAAAACTTAATCAAAATTCTTCTGGACATAATATATTAAATATTTTCATGTTTATCTTCGAGTACAAATAACTTTCTATTTTCTAACAAAATATGTACGATGTCCGAGAATCCACTGCCGTCCAAAGCTTTTTAGAATAGGACGTCAGAGAGCTCTCAATAAGTAACAGCGGATTTTGTAACAAAGGTCTTAGTCGGTATATTGCATCGGGTCCAAGTGTTATAAAACATTTCCGTCCAGTTTAACTATAAAATTAATTCAGTCCGGGGGGGGGGGGGGGCGGGGGCCATAGGTGGCCCATTGGTTAAGATAGTTTATCTACTATTGATCACCTGGTCTGTCAACACTGAGATTGTGGGTTAGATTCTCACTGCAGACAGGGTGTACTTGACTCCAATCTTAATTGACAAGGATTGCAAGTTTTGTTACTGGGGTTTTCTGGGGTTACATGACAACTCGGACCAAAACAAATTTGGACTATTGCCGACTCAGACCATAACCAATTCAGCCTACACAAATTCAGACCATGACAAATTCGGACCATTGCCAATTCGGACTTACAATAATGTTATATGATGGGTTATGCTGTATAATTTGGAAGTAAATTAATGTATAAATTTTCTTAAAGTCAGGTGTTGTGTTTTAATAATTCTGTTCGTGCTGTAATATATTTATATTGAGTGTTTTGATTGGATAAAAACACTTAAATTACGTGATCTCAGATAATTTATATATTGATATTTCCTCTGAGCGGACTACTTTCGGTAAACAAGATGGAGTTCCCCTAGCGTATCGATAAGGGTGAGGGGACAATGTTTTGTCTGCCGAAATTATTTCTAATTAAATCGATTAAGATTTCAAATAAAATATAATATTAATAAAATTTAAGATTTCGTTTTATTGTTTTTTATCAATATCTACAGAACCTAGATTCCTTTGGTACTATGTCTTGCATATTTCTACGCTTTCCGGCCTTGGTGCATTTTGAGGGCTAGATATGTTTCTTTAACTGTTTTTGCTGCTTTAAAAATCGCAACGATTATTTCAGAGAATTATAGGGATTAAACACTGTGTTTTAGAAAATTATCAATGTGTAAACTCCAGCGACTCCCTCACAAACTTGACATAAAGGGTCATGTGAGCTATTGTGATCACTTTGCGTCTGTCGTCGGCGGCGGCATCTGTAAACTTTTTACATTTTAGTCTTCTTCTCTGAAACCACTTGGCCAATTTAAACCAAACTTGGCCATAATGTTCATTGGATGGACCTTTACAAAGTTTGTGTTTTTTATTTGGATTGGTAAACCAATATGGCCGCCACCGCAAGACTTAGTTTAACATAGGACCCTATGGGAAAAATGTTTAAAAGGGCTTCTTCTATGAAACCGTTTAACCAATCAAAACAAAACTTACTAGAAATATTGTTTGGATGGTCCTCTATAAAGTTTGTGTTTTTTATGGCAATTGGAAATTAAAAATGGCTGCCACCACAGGACTTAGTTTAACATAGGACCCTATGGGAAAAAGTTTTAAAAGGCTTCTTCTCTGAAACCAGTTAATCAATGGAAAGAAAAACTTACTACCAATATTATTTTGGATGGTCATTTATAAAGTTCGTGTTTTTTTATGTCAATTTGAAAATCAAAATGGCCACCACAGCAGGACTTAGTGTAACATAGGACCTTTTGGGAATGTTGTTTGGATGATCCTGTATAAATTTTGTGTTTTTTATGACAATTGGAAATTCAAAATGGCCACCAACGCAGGACGTAGTTTAACATAGGACCCTATCGGAAAAAAGTTAAAAAGGCTTCTTCTCTGAAACCGGTTAACTAATGTAAACAAAACTTACTAGCAATATTGTTTGGATGGTCCTCTATAAAGTTCATGTTTTTTATCGCAACCGGAAATTCAAAATGGCCGCCACCGCAGGACTTGGTTTAACATTGGACCCTATGGGAAAAAGGTTAAAAAAGGCTTCTTCTCTGAAACCGTTTAACCAATGGAAACAAAACTTACTACCAATATTATTTTGGATGGTCATTTATAAAGTTCGTGTTTTTTTATGTCAATTGGAAAATCAAAATGGCCACCACAGCAGGACTTAGTGTAACATAGGACCTTTTGGGAACAATTTTAAAAAGGCTTCTTCTCTAAAACCGGTTAACCAATGGAAACAAAACTTACTAGCAATATTGTTTGGATGGTCCTCTTTGAAAGTTTATGTTTTTTATGCCAATAGGAAAATCAAAATTGCCACCACAGCATTAACAGTAGACCCTATGGGAAAAAAGTTTTTTAGGTTTCTTTTCTAAAACTGATTAACCAATGGAAACAAAACTTACTGACAATTATTGTTTGGATGGTCTTCTTTAAAGTTTATGTTTTTTATTGCCAATTGGACTTAGTTTAACATAGGACCCTATGGGCAAATAACAAAGATCTCTTCAAGATCTTCTCTATACAACCAGTTAGCCAATGGAAACAAAACTTTCTAGTAAAATTGTTTGGATGGTCCTATTTAAAGATTATTGAAAATTACAGGACTTACTTAAACATCAGGGAAATGCCATCTTCATTGCCTATAAAATCAGGTGAGCGATACAGGCTCTTAAGAGCCTCTGGTGTTTGTACACCTCTTAATTAAGTTAATTATAAACAACATAGTGTTACAATAACACATTCTATTCTATTTATTTATTAATTATGCCCAAACATAACGAACCATACACAATCATAAGCAATTATAATTTCGTCAAAAACCTTTAATTAACATTTCTATAATGAAAAAGTGATGTTCAATTAATTTTAGCCAATTATTACAATTATGACATTAATTGGAAACTATAACTAAATATTATCTACTAAGTATTATATATTTTTATTTTATAGTCTGAATTTATACACCATAAAATACTTATTTTTAAACAGTTAAGGCCGAATTTGTTGTTGTCCGAATTTGTTATAGTCCGAATTTGTTTTGGTCCAAGTAGTTGGGTTACCGTTTTCCGGCTTCCTCCCCCAATAAAAACTTGACGACATCATATAGCTTAAAAACGACTGAAAGTGGCAATAAACACCATTCAAACAAACAATGTATACATGTATAATTAGGTTCTTTAGATATTTTTCTCTATGAATATAATCATCATACCTTCAATCAAGCTGATTTAAGTTCATTTCTAAGCCTATATCCATTAATACCCTTACATTCTGTCATTTAACTTTCATTTTGAACAAAAGGTCATGTGACAGCAACATTTCTTCCGTAAATGGCCGATTTCTGGAACAGATGACCCAGTACAGATGAGCTCCACGCACACATCTGTACTTGCTGCGTCATCCAATCAAAACGCTTGAAGCAAGAACGTTGTTATGGAGGCATAACAAACTTCTTGGTTGACGTCCTTGTTTCCGGTGCTCTGATTGGATGTCAGAAACAATGGAGTCAAAAACAATGGAGAGTTTATAAGATATAGTGATGTGAAAGTTGTTGGTTTACGGAAAAAATAGGTACTTCATGCGCTTTTGGGAAAGCCCGTGATCTTTCACTCGTAAAAGATCAACCGGTCTTTCCCAAAAATGTATGGAAGAACCTATTAGACCTAAATCCATTGCTTAAATCAGCTTGATTGAAGATAACATCTAGACAGGATCAAATATGCAGACTCAGACCTGTGTCGCAAAATCTGCTGCTTTGCTTATTTTTATTATCTAGAATTTGGACCATAAACCATGGTTTGTAAAAGATGTCTAATTTAGTTAATTTGGGCAAAATGTATTTTAAATGTGTTCTTAAAGTACAAACCTGATGTACAAATATGGCAGTATCTAAGGTGTGTAATCCACAGGGCAGTGTTTGGAACACAATTTCAGTTAGGATACTGATCTGCCATTTATAAGAATATTGGGTAGGATATACTGTAAATATTTAACATTACAGTCATTATTTTCAGGTACAAGATTCAGACCCCTGTCTCTTGAGTTACCCAAACCTTTGTTCCCATTAGCTGGATTCCCTGTTATTTATCATCATATAGAAGCATGCAGTAAGGTAAGATTTGTATAACCTTAAAATATGACTAATCTAGATTGCTACAACACTTGTGCAGTACATATAGATGTAAAAAAGCATGCAGTTAATTTGTTTCCATCATGTAAAATCACCTGCAGTAAAGTTTTATTAATCATTAATTTAAAATCACCTGCAGTTAAGTTTTATTAATCATTCATGTAAAATCACCTGCAGTTAAATTTTATTCATTATTCATGTACAATCACCTGCAGTTAAGTTTTATTCATCATTCATGTATAATCACCTGCAGTTAAGTTTTATTCATCATTCATGTAAAATCACCTGCAGTTAAGTTTTATTAATCATTAATGTAAAATCACCTGCAGTTAAGTTTTATTCATCATTAATGTAAAATCACCTGCAGTTAAGTTTTATTCATTATTCATGTAAAATCACCTGCAGTTAAGTTTTATTCATCATTCATGTAAATCACCTGCAGTTAAGTTTTATTTATCATTAATGTAAAATCATTTACAGTTAAGTTTCATTCATTATTCATGTAAAATCACCTGCAGTTAAGTTTTATTCATTATTCATGTAAAATCACCTGCAGTTAAGTTTTATTAATCGTTAATGTAAAATCATTTACAGTTAAGTTTTATTCATTATTCATGTAAAATCACCTGCAGTTAAGTTTTATTCATTATTCATGTACAATCACCTGCAGTTAAGTTTTATTAATCATTAATGTAAAATCACCTGCAGTTAAGTTTTATTCATCATTCATGTAAAATCACAAGCAGTTAATTTTTATTTATCATTCATGTAAAATCACCTGCAGTTAAGTTTTATTCATCATTAATGTAAATCACCTGCAGTTAAGTTTTATTAATCATTAATGTAAAATCACCTCCAGTTAAGTTTTATTAATCATTAATGTACAATGTAAATCACCTGCAGTTAAGTGTTATTCATCATTCATGTAAAATCACCTGCAGTTAAGTGTTATTCATCATTAATGTAAATCACCTGCAGTTAAGTTTTATTCATCATTCATGTAAAATCATTTGCAGTTAAGTTGTCTTCATCATTCATGTAAAATCACCTGCTGTTAAGTTTTATTAATCATTAATGTAAAATCACCTGCAGTTATGTTTTATAAATCATTAATGTACAATGTAAATCACCTGCAGTTAAGTTTTATTCATCATTCATGTAAAATCACCTGCAGTTAAGTGTTATTCATCATTCATATACAATCACGTGCAGTTAAGTGTTATTCATCATTCATGTGAAATCACCTGCAGTTAAGTTTTATTAATCATTAATGTAAAATCACCTGCAGTTAAGTTTTATTCATCATTCATGTAAAATCACCTGCAGTTAAGTTTTATTCATCATTCATGTAAAATCAAATGCAGTTGAATTGTTTTCATCATTCTTGTAAAATCACTTGCAGTTAAGTTTTATTAATCATTAATGTAAAATCACCTGCAGTTAAGTTTTATTCATCATTCATGTAAAATCACCTGCAGTTAAGTTTTATTCATCATTCATGTAAAATCACATGCAGTTGAATTGTTTTCATCATTCTTGTAAAATCACATGCAGTTAAGTTGTCTTCATCACCTGCAGTTAAGTTTTATTTATCATTCATGTAAAATCACTTGCAGTTAAGTTTTATTAATCATTAATGTAAAATCACCTGCAGTTAATTTTATTAATCATTCATGTAAAATCACCTGCAGTTAAGTTTTATTTATCATTCATGTAAAATCACCTGCAGTTAAGTTTTATTAATCATTAATGTAAAATCACCTGCAGTGAAGTTTTATTCATTATTCATGTATAATCACCTGCAGTTAAGTTTTATTAATCATTAATGTAAAATCACCTGCAGTTAAGTTTTATTCATCATTCATGTAAAATCACCTGCAGTTAAGTTTTATTCATCATTCATGTAAAATCACCTGCAGTTAAGTTTTATTCATCATTCATGTAAAATCACCTGCAGTTAAGTTTTATTAATCATTAATGTAAAATCACCTGCAGTTAAGTTTTATTCATCATTCATGTATAATCACCTGCAGTTAAGTTTTATTAATCATTAATGTAAAATCATTTACAGTTAAGTTTTATTCATTATTCATGTAAAATCACCTGCAGTTAAGTTTTTTTCATTATTCATGTACAATCACCTGCAGTTAAGTTTTATTAATCATTAATGTAAAATCACCTGCAGTTAAGTTTTATTCATCATTCATGTAAAATCACAAGCAGTTAATTTATATTTATCATTCATGTAAAATCACCTGCAGTTAAGTTTTATTCTTCATTAATGCAAATCACCTGCAGTTAAGTTTTATTAATCATTAATGTAAAATCACCTGCAGTTAAGTTTTATTCATCATTCATGCAAAATCACAAGCAGTTAATTTTTATTTATCATTCATGTAAAATCACCTGCAGTTAAGTTTTATTCATCATTAATGTAAATCACCTGCAGTTAAGTTTTATTATTCATTAATGTAAAATCACCTCCAGTTAAGTTTTATTAATCATTAATGTATAATGTAAATCACCTGCAGTTAAGTGTTATTCATCATTCATGTAAAATCACCTGCAGTTAAGTGTTGTTCATCATTAATGTAAATCACCTGCAGTTAAGTTTTATTCATCATTCATGTAAAATCATTTGCAGTTAAGTTGTCTTCATCATTCATGTAAAATCACCTGCTGTTAAGTTTTATTAATCATTAATGTAAAATCACCTGCAGTTATGTTTTATTCATCATTCATGTAAAATCACCTGCAGTTAAGTGTTATTCATCATTCATATACAATCACGTGCAGATAAGTGTTATTCATCATTCATGTAAAATCACCTGCAGTTAAGTTTTATTAATCATTAATGTAAAATCACCTGCAGTTAAGTTTTATTCATCATTCATGTAAAATCACATGCAGTTGAATTGTTTTCATCATTCTTGTAAAATCACTTGCAGTTAAGTTTTATTAATCATTAATGTAAAATCACCTGCAGTTAAGTTTTATTCATCATTCATGTAAAATCACCTGCAGTTAAGTTTTATTCATCATTCATGTAAAATCACATGCAGTTGAATTGTTTTCATCATTCTTGTAAAATCACTTGCAGTTAAGTTTTATTAATCATTAATGTAAAATCACCTGCAGTTAAGTTTTATTAATCATTAATGTAAAATCACCTGCAGTTAAGTTTTATTCATCATTCATGTAAAATCACATGCAGTTGAATTGTTTTCATCATTCTTGTAAAATCACATGCAGTTAAGTTGTCTTCATCACCTGCAGTTAGGTTTTATTTATCATTCATGTAAAATCACTTGCAGTTAAGTTTTATTAATCATTAATGTAAAATCACCTGCAGTTAAGTTTTATTAATCATTCATGTAAAATCACCTGCAGTTAAGTTTTATTTATCATTCATGTAAAATTACCTGCTGTTAAGTTTTATTCATTATTCATGTATAATCACCTGCAGTTAAGTTTTATTCATCATTCATGTAAAATCACCTGCAGTTAAGTTTTATTCATCATTCATGTAAAATCACCTGCAGTTAAGTTTTATTAATCATTCATGTAAAATCACCTGCAGTTAAGTTTTATTCATCATTAATGTAAAATCACCTGCAGTTAAGTTTTATTAATCATTAATGTAAAATCACCTGCAGTTAAGTTTTATTCATCATTCATGTATAATCACCTGCAGTTAAGTTTTATTCATCTTTCATGTAAAATCACATGCAGTTAAGTTTTATTCATCATTAATGTAAAATCACCTGCAGTTAAGTTTTATTAATCATTCATGTAAAATCACCTGCAGTTAAGTTTTATTCATCATTCATGTATAATCACCTGCAGTTAAGTTTTATTCATCATTAATGTAAAATCACCTGCAGTTAAGTTTTATTAATCATTAATGTAAAATCACCTGCAGTTAAGTTTTATTAATCATTCATGTAAAATCACCTGCAGTTAAGTTTTATTTATCATTCATGTAAAATCACCTGCAGTTAAGTTTTATTAATCATTAATGTAAAATCACCTGCAGTGAAGTTTTATTCATTATTCATGTATAATCACCTGCAGTTAAGTTTTATTAATCATTAATGTAAAATCACCTGCAGTTAAGTTTTATTAATCAATAATGTAAAATCACCTGCAGTTAAGTTTTATTCATCATTCATGTAAAATCACAAGCAGTTAATTTTTATTTATCATTCATGTAAAATCACCTGCAGTTAAGTTTTATTCATCATTTATGTAAATCACCTGCAGTTAAGTTTTATTAATCATTAATGTAAAATCACCTCCAGTTAAGTTTTATTAATCATTAATGTACAATGTAAATCACCTGCAGTTAAGTGTTATTCATCATTCATGTAAAATCACCTGCAGTTAAGTGTTGTTCATCATTAATGTAAATCACCTGCAGTTAAGTTTTATTCATCATTCATGTAAAATCATTTGCAGTTAAGTTGTCTTCATCATTCATGTAAAATCACCTGCTGTTAAGTTTTATTAATCATTAATGTAAAATCACCAGCAGTTATGTTTTATTCATCATTCATGTAAAATCACCTGCAGTTAAGTGTTATTCATCATTCATATACAATCACGTGCAGATAAGTGTTATTCATCATTCATGTAAAATCACCTGCAGTTAAGTTTTATTAATCATTAATGTAAAATCACCTGCAGTTAAGTTTTATTCATCATTCATGTAAAATCACCTGCAGTTAAGTTTTATTCATCATTCATGTAAAATCACCTGCAGTTAAGTTTTATTCATCATTCATGTAAAATCACATGCAGTTGAATTGTTTTCATCATTCTTGTAAAATCACTTGCAGTTAAGTTTTATTAATCATTAATGTAAAATCACCTGCAGTTAAGTTTTATTCATCATTCATGTAAAATCACCTGCAGTTAAGTTTTATTCATCATTCATGTAAAATCACATGCAGTTAAATTGTTTTCATCATTCTTGTAAAATCACTTGCAGTTAAGTTTTATTAATCATTAATGTAAAATCACCTGCAGTTAAGTTTTATTAATCATTAATGTAAAATCACCTGCAGTTAAGTTTTATTCATCATTCATGTAAAATCACATGCAGTTGAATTGTTTTCATCATTCTTGTAAAATCACATGCAGTTAAGTTGTCTTCATCACCTGCAGTTAGGTTTTATTTATCATTCATGTAAAATCACTTGCAGTTAAGTTTTATTAATCATTAATGTAAAATCACCTGCAGTTAAGTTTTATTAATCATTCATGTAAAATCACCTGCAGTTAAGTTTTATTTATCATTCATGTAAAATTACCTGCTGTTAAGTTTTATTCATTATTCATGTATAATCACCTGCAGTTAAGTTTTATTAATCATTAATGTAAAATCACCTGCAGTTAAGTTTTATTCATCATTCATGTAAAATCACCTGCAGTTAAGTTTTATTCATCATTCATGTAAAATCACCTGCAGTTAAGTTTTATTCATCATTTATGTAAAATCACCTGCAGTTAAGTTTTATTAATCATTCATGTAAAATCACCTGCAGTTAAGTTTTATTCATCATTAATGTAAAATCACCTGCAGTTAAGTTTTATTAATCATTAATTTAAAATCACCTGCAGTTAAGTTTTATTCATCATTCATGTATAATCACCTGCAGTTAAGTTTTATTCATCTTTCATGTAAAATCACATGCAGTTAAGTTTTATTCATCATTAATGTAAAATCACCTGCAGTTAAGTTTTATTAATCATTAATGTAAAATCACCTGCAGTTAAGTTTTATTCATCATTCATGTATAATCACCTGCAGTTAAGTTTTATTCATCATTAATGTAAAATCACCTGCAGTTAAGTTTTATTAATCATTCATGTAAAATCACCTGCAGTTAAGTTTTATTCATCATTCATGTATAATCACCTGCAGTTAAGTTTTATTCATCATTCATGTAAAATCACCTGCAGTTAAGTTTTATTCATCATTCATGTAAAATCACCTGCAGTTAAGTTTTATTAATCATTAATGTAAAATCACCTGCAGTTAAGTTTTATTCATCATTCATGTATAATCACCTGTAGTTAAGTTTTATTCATCATTCATGTAAAATCACCTGCAGTTAAGGTTTATTCATCATTCATGTAAAATCACCTGCAGTTAAGTTTTATTCATCATTAATGTAAAATCACCGGCAGTTAAGTTTTATTCATCATTCATGTAAAATCACCTGCAGTTAAGTTTTATTCATTATTCATGTAAAATCACCCGCAGTTAAGTTTTATTAATCATTCATGTAAAATCAACTGCAGTTAAGTTTTATTCATCATTCATGTAAAATCACATGCAGTTGAATTGTTTTCATCATTCTTGTAAAATCACATGCAGTTAAGTTTTATTAATCATTAATGTAAAATCACCTGCAGTTAAGTTTTATTCATCATTCATGTATAATCACCTGCAGTTAAGTTTTATTAATCATTAATGTAAAATCATTTACAGTTAAGTTTTATTCATTATTCATGTAAAATCACCTGCAGTTAAGTTTTTTTCATTATTCATGTACAATCACCTGCAGTTAAGTTTTATTAATCATTAATGTAAAATCACCCGCAGTTAAGTTTTATTCATCATTCATGTAAAATCACAAGCAGTTAATTTATATTTATCATTCATGTAAAATCACCTGCAGTTAAGTTTTATTCTTCATTAATGCAAATCACCTGCAGTTAAGTTTTATTAATCATTAATGTAAAATCACCTGCAGTTAAGTTTTATTCATCATTCATGTAAAATCACAAGCAGTTAATTTTTATTTATCATTCATGTAAAATCACCTGCAGTTAAGTTTTATTCATCATTAATGTAAATCACCTGCAGTTAAGTTTTATTAATCATTAATGTAAAATCACCTCCAGTTAAGTTTTATTAATCATTAATGTACAATGTAAATCACCTGCAGTTAAGTGTTATTCATCATTCATGTAAAATCACCTGCAGTTAAGTGTTGTTCATCATTAATGTAAATCACCTGCAGTTAAGTTTTATTCATCATTCATGTAAAATCATTTGCAGTTAAGTTGTCTTCATCATTCATGTAAAATCACCTGCTGTTAAGTTTTATTAATCATTAATGTAAAATCACCAGCAGTTATGTTTTATTCATCATTCATGTAAAATCACCTGCAGTTAAGTGTTATTCATCATTCATATACAATCACGTGCAGATAAGTGTTATTCATCATTCATGTAAAATCACCTGCAGTTAAGTTTTATTAATCATTAATGTAAAATCACCTGCAGTTAAGTTTTATTCATCATTCATGTAAAATCACCTGCAGTTAAGTTTTATTCATCATTCATGTAAAATCACCTGCAGTTAAGTTTTATTCATCATTCATGTAAAATCACATGCAGTTGAATTGTTTTCATCATTCTTGTAAAATCATTTGCAGTTAAGTTTTATTAATCATTAATGTAAAATCACCTGCAGTTAAGTTTTATTCATCATTCATGTAAAATCACCTGCAGTTAAGTTTTATTCATCATTCATGTAAAATCACATGCAGTTGAATTGTTTTCATCATTCTTGTAAAATCACTTGCAGTTAAGTTTTATTAATCATTAATGTAAAATCACCTGCAGTTAAGTTTTATTAATCATTAATGTAAAATCACCTGCAGTTAAGTTTTATTCATCATTCATGTAAAATCACATGCAGTTGAATTGTTTTCATCATTCTTGTAAAATCACATGCAGTTAAGTTGTCTTCATCACCTGCAGTTAGGTTTTATTTATCATTCATGTAAAATCACTTGCAGTTAAGTTTTATTAATCATTAATGTAAAATCACCTGCAGTTAAGTTTTATTAATCATTCATGTAAAATCACCTGCAGTTAAGTTTTATTAATCATTCATGTAAAATAACCTGCTGTTAAGTTTTATTCATTATTCATGTATAATCACCTGCAGTTAAGTTTTATTAATCATTCATGTAAAATCACCTGCAGTTAAGTTTTATTCATCATTCATGTAAAATCACCTGCAGTTAAGTTTTATTCATCATTCATGTAAAATCACCTGCAGTTAAGTTTTATTCATCATTCATGTAAAATCACCTGCAGTTAAGTTTTATTAATCATTCATGTAAAATCACCTGCAGTTAAGTTTTATTCATCATTAATGTAAAATCACCTGCAGTTAAGTTTATTAATCATTAATGTAAAATCACCTGCAGTTAAGTTTTATTCATCATTCATGTATAATCACCTGCAGTTAAGTTTTATTCATCTTTCATGTAAAATCACATGCAGTTAAGTTTTATTCATCATTAATGTAAAATCACCTGCAGTTAAGTTTTATTAATCATTAATGTAAAATCACCTGCAGTTAAGTTTTTTTCATCATTCATGTATAATCACCTGCAGTTAAGTTTTATTCATCATTAATGTAAAATCACCTGCAGTTAAGTTTTATTAATCATTCATGTAAAATCACCTGCAGTTAAGTTTTATTCATCATTCATGTATAATCACCTGCAGTTAAGTTTTATTCATCATTCATGTAAAATCACCTGCAGTTAAGTTTTATTAATCATTCATGTAAAATCAACTGCAGTTAAGTTTTATTCATCATTCATGTAAAAGCACATGCAGTTGAATTGTTTTCATCATTCTTGTAAAATCACATGCAGTTAAGTTTTATTAATCATTAATGTAAAATCACCTGCAGTTAAGTTTTATTCATCATTCATGTATAATCACCTGCAGTTAAGTTTTATTAATCATTAATGTAAAATCATTTACAGTTAAGTTTTATTCATTATTCATGTAAAATCACCTGCAGTTAAGATTTTTTCATTATTCATGTACAATCACCTGCAGTTAAGTTTTATTAATCATTAATGTAAAATCACCCGCAGTTAAGTTTTATTCATCATTCATGTAAAATCACAAGCAGTTAATTTATATTTATCATTCATGTAAAATCACATGCAGTTAAGTTTTATTCTTCATTAATGCAAATCACCTGCAGTTAAGTTTTATTAATCATTAATGTAAAATCACCTGCAGTTAAGTTTTATTCATCATTCATGTAAAATCACAAGCAGTTAATTTTTATTTATCATTCATGTAAAATCACCTGCAGTTAAGTTTTATTCATCATTAATGTAAATCACCTGCAGTTAAGTTTTATTAATCATTAATGTAAAATCACCTCCAGTTAAGTTTTATTAATCATTAATGTACAATGTAAATCACCTGCAGTTAAGTGTTATTCATCATTCATGTAAAATCACCTGCAGTTAAGTGTTGTTCATCATTAATGTAAATCACCTGCAGTTAAGTTTTATTCATCATTCATGTAAAATCATTTGCAGTTAAGTTGTCTTCATCATTCATGTAAAATCACCTGCTGTTAAGTTTTATTAATCATTAATGTAAAATCACCAGCAGTTATGTTTTATTCATCATTCATGTAAAATCACCTGCAGTTAAGTGTTATTCATCATTCATATACAATCACGTGCAGATAAGTGTTATTCATCATTCATGTAAAATCACCTGCAGTTAAGTTTTATTAATCATTAATGTAAAATCACCTGCAGTTAAGTTTTATTCATCATTCATGTAAAATCACCTGCAGTTAAGTTTTATTCATCATTCATGTAAAATCACCTGCAGTTAAGTTTTATTCATCATTCATGTAAAATCACATGCAGTTGAATTGTTTTCATCATTCTTGTAAAATCACTTGCAGTTAAGTTTTATTAATCATTAATGTAAAATCACCTGCAGTTAAGTTTTATTCATCATTCATGTAAAATCACCTGCAGTTAAGTTTTATTCATCATTCATGTAAAATCACATGCAGTTGAATTGTTTTCATCATTCTTGTAAAATCACTTGCAGTTAAGTTTTATTAATCATTAATGTAAAATCACCTGCAGTTAAGTTTTATTAATCATTAATGTAAAATCACCTGCAGTTAAGTTTTATTCATCATTCATGTAAAATCACATGCAGTTGAATTGTTTTCATCATTCTTGTAAAATCACATGCAGTTAAGTTGTCTTCATCACCTGCAGTTAGGTTTTATTTATCATTCATGTAAAATCACTTGCAGTTAAGTTTTATTAATCATTAATGTAAAATCACCTGCAGTTAAGTTTTATTAATCATTCATGTAAAATCACCTGCAGTTAAGTTTTATTTATCATTCATGTAAAATTACCTGCTGTTAAGTTTTATTCATTATTCATGTATAATCACCTGCAGTTAAGTTTTATTAATCATTAATGTAAAATCACCTGCAGTTAAGTTTTATTAATCATTCATGTAAAATCACCTGCAGTTAAGTTTTATTCATCATTCATGTAAAATCACCTGCAGTTAAGTTTTATTCATCATTCATGTAAAATCACCTGCAGTTAAGTTTTATTAATCATTCATGTAAAATCACCTGCAGTTAAGTTTTATTCATCATTAATGTAAAATCACCTGCAGTTAAGTTTTATTAATCATTAATGTAAAATCACCTGCAGTTAAGTTTTATTCATCATTCATGTATAATCACCTGCAGTTAAGTTTTATTCATCTTTCATGTAAAATCACATGCAGTTAAGTTTTATTCATCATTAATGTAAAATCACCTGCAGTTAAGTTTTATTAATCATTAATGTAAAATCAACTGCAGTTAAGTTTTATTCATCATTCATGTATAATCACCTGCAGTTAAGTTTTATTCATCATTTATGTAAAATCACCTGCAGTTAAGTTTTATTAATCATTCATGTAAAATCACCTGCAGTTAAGTTTTATTCATCATTCATGTATAATCACCTGCAGTTAAGTTTTATTCATCATTCATGTAAAATCACCTGCAGTTAAGTTTTATTCATCATTCATGTAAAATCACCTGCAGTTAAGTTTTATTAATCATTAATGTAAAATCACCTGCAGTTAAGTTTTATTCATCATTCATGTATAATCACCTGTAGTTAAGTTTTATTCATCATTCATGTAAAATCACCTGCAGTTAAGGTTTATTCATCATTCATGTAAAATCACCTGCAGTTAAGTTTTATTCATCATTAATGTAAAATCACCGGCAGTTAAGTTTTATTCATCATTCATGTAAAATCACCTGCAGTTAAGTTTTATTCATTATTCATGTAAAATCACCCGCAGTTAAGTTTTATTAATCATTCATGTAAAATCAACTGCAGTTAAGTTTTATTCATCATTCATGTAAAATCACATGCAGTTGGATTGTTTTCATCATTCTTGTAAAATCACATGCAGTTAAGTTGTCTTCATCACCTGCAGTTAAGTTTTATTTGTCGTTCATGGAAAATCACTTGCAGTTAAGTTTTATTCATCATTCATGTAAAATCACCTGCAGTGAAGTTTTATTCATCATTAATGTAAAATCACTTGCAGTTAAGTTTTATTCATCATTCATGTAAAATCACCTGCAGTTAAGTTTTATTCATCATTCGTAAAATCACCTGCAGTTAATTTGTTTTCATCATTCTTGTAAAATCTCACACAGTCAAATTGTCTTCATCAGTCTTCTAAATCACTTGCAGTTAAGTTTTATTTATCATTCATGTAAAATCACCTGCAGTTAAGTTTTATTCATCATTCATGTAAAATCACCTGCAGTTAAGTGTTATTCATCATTCATGTAAAATCACCTGCAATTAAGTTTTATTCATTATTCATGTACAATCACCTGCAGTTAAGTTTTATTCATCATTCATATAAAATCATTATAGTTAGGTTTTATTCATTATTCATGTAAAATCACCTGCAGTTTAGTTTTATTCATCATTCATGTAAAATCACCTGCAGTTAAGTTTTATTCATCATTCATGTAAAATCACCTGCAGTTAAATTGTTTTCATTATTCTTGTAAAATCACACGCAGTTAAATTGTCTTCATCACTCATGTAAAATCACCTGCAGTTAAGTTTTATTCATCATTCATGTAAAATTACCTGCTGTTAAGTTTTATTCATTATTCATGTATAATCACCTGCAGTTAAGTTTTATTAATCATTAATGTAAAATCACCTGCAGTTAAGTTTTATTCATCATTCATGTAAAATCACCTGCAGTTAAGTTTTATTCATCATTCATGTAAAATCACCTGCAGTTAAGTTTTATTCATCATTCATGTAAAATCACCTGCAGTTAAGTGTTATTCATCATTCATGTAAAATCACCTGCAGTTAAGTTTTATTCATCATTAATGTAAAATCACCTGCAGTTAAGTTTTATTAATCATTAATGTAAAATCACCTGCAGTTAAGTTTTATTCATCATTCATGTATAATCACCTGCAGTTAAGTTTTATTCATCTTTCATGTAAAATCACATGCAGTTAAGTTTTATTCATCATTAATGTAAAATCACCTGCAGTTAAGTTTTATTAATCATTAATGTAAAATCACCTGCAGTTAAGTTTTATTCATCATTCATGTATAATCACCTGCAGTTAAGTTTTATTCATCATTAATGTAAAATCACCTGCAGTTAAGTTTTATTCATCATTCATGTAAAATCACCTGCAGTTAAGTTTTATTCATCATTCATGTAAAATCACCTGCAGTTAAGTTTTATTAATCATTAATGTAAAATCACCTGCAGTTAAGTTTTATTCATCATTCATGTATAATCACCTGTAGTTAAGTTTTATTCATCATTCATGTAAAATCACCTGCAGTTAAGGTTTATTCATCATTCATGTAAAATCACCTGCAGTTAAGTTTTATTCATCATTAATGTAAAATCACCGGCAGTTAAGTTTTATTCATCATTCATGTAAAATCACCTGCAGTTAAGTTTTATTCATTATTCATGTAAAATCACCCGCAGTTAAGTTTTATTAATCATTCATGTAAAATCAACTGCAGTTAAGTTTTATTCATCATTCATGTAAAATCACATGCAGTTGAATTGTTTTCATCATTCTTGTAAAATCACATGCAGTTAAGTTGTCTTCATCACCTGCAGTTAAGTTTTATTTGTCGTTCATGGAAAATCACTTGCAGTTAAGTTTTATTCATCATTCATGTAAAATCACCTGCAGTGAAGTTTTATTCATCATTAATGTAAAATCACTTGCAGTTAAGTTTTATTCATCATTCATGTAAAATCACCTGCAGTTAAGTTTTATTCATCATTCGTAAAATCACCTGCAGTTAATTTGTTTTCATCATTCTTGTAAAATCTCACACAGTCAAATTGTCTTCATCAGTCTTCTAAATCACTTGCAGTTAAGTTTTATTTATCATTCATGTAAAATCACCTGCAGTTAAGTTTTATTCATCATTCATGTAAAATCACCTGCAGTTAAGTGTTATTCATCATTCATGTAAAATCACCTGCAATTAAGTTTTATTCATTATTCATGTACAATCACCTGCAGTTAAGTTTTATTCATCATTCATATAAAACCATTATAGTTAGGTTTTATTCATTATTCATGTAAAATCACCTGCAGTTTAGTTTTATTCATCATTCATGTAAAATCACCTGCAGTTAAGTTTTATTCATCATTCATGTAAAATCACCTGCAGTTAAATTGTTTTCATTATTCTTGTAAAATCACACGCAGTTAAATTGTCTTCATCACTCATGTAAAATCACCTGCAGTTAAGTTTTATTCATCATTCATGTAAAATCATTCACAGGAAGTACATGTAACATTTCAGTTTATGCATCCATCCTCATGTATGGACACAGAAAACCTGACTTGTGAGGATGAGGTGCATCTGACTTCTAGTTTAGATATGCTTTACTAGTACCAGAAGTTTTACATGTTGTAATCTCCTCGTCAGTATGTTTGACATTACTGTAATATAAATAGACATGCACTGGAACATATAAATGTTAAAACAGTGTATTTCTTTATTGTTTAGTTGTTGCTTTTTATTGTTTTAACAATTTGTCTACATACTAGTATGAAGTTGTTTTATTTACCAAAAATAACGAAACTATTTTATTCGGTATAATAAATTGATGGCAACTGCTTTATTGGTCAATGGAAGGAAATGATGAACCCCTTGACCTGGACTCTTGCTGACCCGACCTGGGCCATTGTCCTTGGTCAAGTCAGGTCAACTTACTTACAGGTCTTTTAGTCTATTATTTTCTGCAATTGACCACTAAAGCAGTATTTAATTGTATAATAAATGTCCTCAGTATGTTGCTATACATGTAATACAAATATACTGGTACATTACTGTAATATAAATGTACTGGTACATTACTGTAATAAAAAAATAACTGGTACATTACTGTACTATAAATGTACTAACTCATTACAGTAATATAAAATGTACTGGTACAAAACTGTAATATAAATGTACTGGTACATAACTGTAATATAAATGTACTGGTACATTACTGTAATATAAATGTACTGGTACATAACTGTAATATAAATGTATTGGTACATTACTGTAATATAAATGTACTGGTACATTAATGTAATATAAATGTACTCATAAATTACTATGTAATATAAATGTACCGGTACATTACTGTAATATAAATGTACTGGTACATAACTGTAATATAAATGCACTGGTACATAACTGTAATATAAATATGCTGGTAAATTACTGTAATATAAATGTACTGGTACATTACTGTAATATAAATGTACTTATACATAACTGTAAAATAAATGTACTGGTACATAACTGTAATATAAATGTTCTGGTACATTACTGTAATATAAATGTACTGGTACATTACTGTAACATAAATGTACTGGTACATGACTGTAATATAAATGTTCTGGGACATAACTGTAATATAAATGTACTTATACATTACTGTAATATAAATGTACTAATTCATTACTGTAATATAAATTTACTGGTACATTACTGTAATATAAATGTACTGGTACATAGCTGTAACATAAATGTACTAATACATTACTGTAATATAAATGTACTGGTACATTACTGTAATATAATTATACTGGTACATAACTGTAATATAAATTTACTGCATACATAACTGTGACATAATTGAACTGGTACATTACTCTGATATAAATATACTGGTACATAACTGTAATATACATGTCCTGTGTACATAACTGTAGCATAAATATACTAATACATTACTGTAATATAAATATACTGGTACATAACTGTAATATAAATGTACTGTGTACAAAACTGTATAATAAATGTACTGTGTACATAACTGTAGCATAAATGTACTAATACATTGCTGTAATATAAATATACTAATACATTACTGTAGTATAAATTTACTGGAATATAAATGTACTGGTACATTACTGTGACATAATTGAACTGGTACATTACTCTGATATAAATATACTGGTACATAACTGTAATATAAATGTCCTGTGTACATAACTGTAGCATAAATATACTAATACATTACTGTAATATAAATATACTGGTACATAACTGTAATATAAATGTACTGTGTACACTACTGTAGCATAAATGCACTGTGTACATAACTGTAGCATAAATGTACTAATACATTACTGTAGTATAAATTTACTGGAATATAAATGTACTGGTACATTACTGTGACATAAATGTACTGGTACATTACTGTAATATAAATATACTGGTACATAACTGTAATATAAATGTACTGTGTACATAACTGTAGCATAAATGTTATAATACATTACTGTAATATAAATGGTACATAACTGTAACATAAATGTACAATATAAATGTACTGGTACATAACTGTAATATAAATGTATTGGTACATTACTGTAATATAAATGTACTGGTACATTAATGTAATATAAATGTACTCATAAATTACTATGTAATATAAATGTACCGGTACATTACTGTAATATAAATGTACTGGTACATAACTGTAATATAAATGCACTGGTACATAACTGTAATATAAATATGCTGGTAAATTACTGTAATATAAATGTACTGGTACATTACTGTAATATAAATGTACTTATACATAACTGTAAAATAAATGTACTGGTACATAACTGTAATATAAATGTTCTGGTACATTACTGTAATATAAATGTACTGGTACATTACTGTAACATAAATGTACTGGTACATGACTGTAATATAAATGTTCTGGGACATAACTGTAATATAAATGTACTTATACATTACTGTAATATAAATGTACTAATTCATTACTGTAATATAAATTTACTGGTACATTACTGTAATATAAATGTACTGGTACATAGCTGTAACATAAATGTACTAATACATTACTGTAATATAAATGTACTGGTACATTACTGTAATATAATTATACTGGTACATAACTGTAATATAAATTTACTGCATACATAACTGTGACATAATTGAACTGGTACATTACTCAGATAGAAATATACTGGTACATAACTGGAATATACATGTCCTGTGTACATAACTGTAGCATAAATATACTAATACATTACTGTAATATAAATATACTGGTACATAACTGTAATATAAATGTACTGTGTACATAACTGTAGCATAAATGTACTGTGTACATAACTGTAGCATAAATGTACTAATACATTACTGTAATATAAATGTACTAATGCATTACTGTAGTATAAATTTACTGGAATATAAATGTACTGGTACATTACTGTGACATAATTGAACTGGTACATTACTCTGATATAAATATACTGGTACATAACTGTAATATAAATGTCCTGTGTACATAACTGTAGCATAAATATACTAATACATTACTGTAATATAAATATACTGGTACATAACTGTAATATAAATGTACTGTGTACACTACTGTAGCATAAATGCACTGTGTACATAACTGTAGCATAAATGTACTAATACATTACTGTAATATAAATATACTGGTACATAACTGTAATATAAATGTACTGTGTACACTACTGTAGCATAAATGCACTGTGTACATAACTGTAGCATAAATGTACTAATACATTACTGTAGTATAAATTTACTGGAATATAAATGTACTGGTACATTACTGTGACATAAATGTACTGGTACATTACTGTAATATAAATATACTGGTACATAACTGTAATATAAATGTACTGTGTACATAACTGTAGCATAAATGTTATAATACATTACTGTAATATAAATGGTACATAACTGTAACATAAATGTACAATATAAATGTACTGGTACATTACTGTAATATAAATGTTCTGGTACATAACTGTAATATAAATGTACTGGTACATAACTGTAATATAAATGTACTGGTACATAACTGTAATATAAATGTACTGGTACATAACTGTAACATAAATGTACTGGTACATAACTGTAATATAAATGTACTGGTACATAACTGTATCATAAATGTACTAATACATTACTGTAATATAAATGTACTAAGACATTACTGTAATATAAATGTACTGGTACATCACTGTAATATAAATGTTCTGGTACATTACTGTAATATAAATGTACTGGTACATTACTGTAACACAAATGTACTGGTACATTACTGTGATATAAATGTACTGTGTACATAACTGTAACATAAATGTACTGTGTACATAACTGTAACATAAATGTACTAATACTATTCTGTAATATAAATGTACTGGTACATAACTGTAGCATAAATGTACAATATAAATGTACTAATACTATTCTGTAATATAAATGTACTGGTACATAACTGTAGCATAAATGTACAATATAAATGTACTAATACATTACTGTAATATAAATGTACTGGTACATTACTGTAATACAAAATACTGGTACATAACTGTAATATAAATGTACTGGTACATAACTGTATCATAAATGTACTAATACATTACTGTAATATAAATGTACTGGTACATCACTGTAATATAAATGTACTGGTACATTACTGTAATATAAATGTACTAATACATTACTGTAATATAAATGTACTGGTACATTACTGTAATACAAATATATTGGTATATTACTATTATGTAAATGTACTGGTGCATTACTATAAAATAAATACATTTATATATTAATTAAACATAAATTTTACTAAGTTGGCTAAAGCATTGCCTGTACAACTCTGTTTCTACCAGTAAAATAACTGATGCTGTTTGATATAGAAAGTTTAAGCTGAACCTGTGATTATATTGTATTTTGTTTTCTTCTCTTTTTGTTAGTGATCCCATGCATGAAGTTGAAGATTCCTTATGTGAACTCTCTAACTTCTTATGTGCTTTCTTCATTGCAAGATTATATGTCAACAAAAAACATTTTTTTAGTTATTGTTTATTTATTGGTGTCACTTTTAAAACTTCAGATGACAGGATTTACTTTGTACTTATAGGTTCAAGATATAAAGGAAATCATTTTAATAGGATTTTTCCAGCCAAATGATGCGCTAACCAAATTTATCAACTCTGCTCAAATGGAGTTTAGACTTCAAATAAGGTAAATTACTCACAGTGCTCAAAATTATATGTTTCAATAATTTAACATAGTGGTTTTTTAACACAATATAAATTTATGTTTGAATGGCATTTAATGTCACTTTTAGCAATTTTCCAGCTATATAATTGTGGTTTCCAGTTTTTATTGGGAGAAGAAGTAAGAATGTGTGACCACACACTTTGGGCGTACTGTACATGAAGCTCAAACCAAATACACTGAAAAAGAGGGTGATTAAGCAGAACATGGGTGCTCTCTGGTGTTCCAGGCCAATGAATAAATTGGGTAAAACGGCTTTGGTACCAGAGTAAAACAGGGTAAAAAGGTTATGGTAGCCATTGTACCCAAAGGACTATGGTAGCCATGGTACCCAAAGGGCTATAGTAGCCATGTGTACCAGTGTAAAAGAATGTGAAAAAAAAACAATGTGAAAACAACATAAATCAAATTATGATTCTAATGCAGCATTCTTTATAACAATGATTCTTAGTAGATGGCACTATAAATTTCAGGGCAGACCATATAACTTCATACAATATTTACATACATTATTTGTCAATTACATAACGATATAGATAAGAGTCATTGTACTTTAATAAGAAGGAGCAACAATTTAAGCAGTTTTCTGGTCTGCGCTCACATGTCGCCAGTAATATGTATGTGAATTGAATTTGAACCAATCAAATCAATAACTGATTCATATTTAACAAATAGTTTAGACATTGAGGGTCATATGGCAGTATATGGACCGGTTGGTGGCTGCGCTTCGGTCCATATATTTTTTAGGGCCATCAACCGGTCCATATACTGCCATATGACCCCAAGTGTCATGAACTATTTGTTATATTATACTTTACTTTTTGTAAGCTTCTATGCACATTTATTTGCTCCATATGCACAGCATGTACTGTCATGACTGATCATTTTAGGTTATTTTTGTTCTGAAAACTCATTTTGCATATCAGTTACTTGTCATAAATAATCTTCACCGAGATTACTAATCACATATTTGGTTATTTGTGTTTTCGAACAGATGTGTAAATCCAATGTACATTTTATCCACAGCCGGTCCATATACATTATATGGACCAGTCCATATACCCCTGTCGGTCTATATACAACTATATGGACCGTTAATGCTTACAAAGAAATCATTGAAAAATAAATCTTCAAAGTATAATATAACAGAATATTTTACATTCAGTTTGTTATCATTTCAAATGTTTACAAGGTACTAGTATATTTTCTTCCTATGGAACAATATTGCTGTAGAGAGAAATTGAAGGGCATCCTTTGTGTTATTTATCAGGAACTCTCTCATGTCCCTTCTGGTATATTTCTTTATTTATCAGGAACTGTCTCATGTCCTTTCTGGTATATTTCTTTATTTATCAGGGACTGTCTCATGTCCTTTCTGGTATATTCCTTTATTTATCAGGAACTGTCTCATGTCCTTTCTGGTATATTCCGTTATTTATTAAGTACTGTCATGTCCTTTCTGGTATATTCCTTTATTTATCTGGAACTGTCTCATGTCCTTTCTGGTATATTCCTTTATTTATCAGGAACTGTCTCATGTCCTTTCTGGTATATTCCTTTATTTATCATGAACTGTCTCATGTCCTTTCTCTTATTTTCCTTTATTTATCAAGAACTGTCTCATGTCCTTTCTGCTATATTCCTTTATTTATCAGGAACTGTCTCATTCCTTTCTGGTATATTCCTTTATTTATCATGAACTGTCTGATGTCCTTTCTTGTATATTCCTTTATTTATCAGGAACTGTCTCATGTCCTTTCTGGTATATTCCTTTATTTATCAGGAACTGTTTCATGTCCTTTCTGGTATATTCCTTTATTTATCAGGAACTGTCTCATGTCCTTTCTTGTATATTCCTTTATTTATCAGGAACTGTCTGATGTCCTTTCTGGTATATTCCTTTATTTATCAGGAACTGTCTCATGTCCTTTCTGGTATATTCCTTTATTTTTCAGGAGCTGTCTCATGTCCTTTCTGGTATATTCCTTTATTTATCAGGAACTGTCTCATGTCCTTTCTGGTATATTCCTTTATTTATCAGGAACTGTCTTATGTCCTTTCTTGTATATTCCTTTATTTATCAGGAACTGTCTCATGTCCTTTTTTGTATATTCCTTTATTTATCAGGAACTGTCTCATGTCCTTTCTGGTATATTCTGTTATTTATATTTATGTGCCTACATAAGTATACAGCTTTGGAAACGGCTGGTGGTTTATATCAGTCTCATGTTCTATTTTATATGTTTTTTTCAGATACATACAAGAATATACAAGCCCTGGGAACGGCTGGTGTTTTATATCAGTCTCATGTTCTATTTTGTATATTTTTTTCAGATACCTACAAGTATACAACCATGGGAACGGCTGGTGTTTTATATTAGTCTCATGTTCTATTTGGTATGTTTTTTTCAGATACCTACAAGAATATACAAGCCCTGGAAACGGCTGGTGTTTTATATTAGTCTCATGTTCTATTTTGTATGTTTCTTTCAGATACTTACAAGAATATACAGCCCTGGGAACGGCTGGTGGTTTATATCATTTCCGTGATCAGATCTTGGCCGGACAACCTGATTTTTTGTTTGTTATGAATTCAGATGTGTGTGGAGACTTCCCTTTAAAAGAAATGCTATATGAACATAGAAGCAGAGGAAAAGGAATTTATTGTACAATATTAAGTACTGAGGTAAACAAATGTGGCATAGGTGGTACCCGTACTCGTACTCATGTCATTTGTCATGTCCATGTTAGTGGTACCCGTACTCGTACTCATGTCATCTGTAATGTCCATGTTAAGAACTGTCTTAACTTTCCATGTACCAAGAAACATGTTGCTGATTTAATCAAATATATTTTCAAATAAATTATGTAGGATTTTTCTTGTAATAATGTCTCAATTCAAATTTGGAATCTTTTCTTAAACAAGAAAAATTCTGAAATGTCAAATGCATAAACAGTCTCCATTGTCATAAATATATTCCATTAATTAATTAAAATATGACAATATGATTGGTCAAGAATTTTAAAATAATATTTGTCAAATTTAAATCCAGATAGATGTTATACATTAATGCTAAAGTTTTCTTGAACCTAATCACATCAACCTTTTAATCCATCCATTTCATTTATGCTAAATGTTATCATGTCTGGAGGCAGTTTATTGGCTGACAGATAAGAACTGCTTACCGCATTTGGTCCAGCTTAAATATGTTCCTGTTGTAGATCTAAAAATGTGTAAATTGAATTCAACAATTATTTTACACAGTTATTTAGCGTTTTAAGATGTGGCAGAATTTTCATTTTGATAAAGTGATTTTCCATACTAAATTTTGACCTATATTGCAACGGAAGTGTATGTTTGGAAGAGTCGATTGTTGTCTATTCGAGATCCTTCGTGTAATGTCGCCTCCAGTTAAGGTGGGAAAAGTCTCACAGTTTGTACGCGTACCATAAAAGCAGATGATCGTTTTGAAAAGAACACTAGGTCCTTTTAGAAACTCAAATGTTTGACTTCCAATGTAATTCCTGTAGCAAATATCAAGGTCAATTTCAAACATGTCTACAACAAATGCATAATATAAAATATGGACATGTTTTCGTTTAGAATTTTTTAAAATTGGAGGTACAATATGGAATATTAAACAAATGCAAGCAAAATGCTGAGCGCACGGGGGTGTAACTTCTAGTATAGAAAGTATTGTAAGGCTTGCTAATATGTAATTTGTATTAATAATTTTTTTCTTCAAGGAAAAATAAAACCTGTTGGAAATTAACAACCCTGTAGATATTATATTTAGCCAATAAAACTTACCGGAAAAAAAGATGCAAAAATTCTTGATGAAGTATGCATCTTCATGGATCCCTTTTAGCTTTTTTTGTCAATCAAATGTCTTTGAGCATTACCTTAAAATCTACTTTGATAGTGTTGGTTCACCCAGATCTTTATAATAAAAATGTCTGTTTAAAGTTTTTAATACATGCATTTTATATTGCAGGCAACAAGACAGCAGTCACTCAACTATGGATGTATTGTTGAAAACAAGGATACACATGAGGTAGGACATCTGTAAACATTTATGGAAATATCCTTTTGACCTTTTTACAGCTCGTTGTAAGAAAAATAGCAAAGAAAATTGACCGAACATATCCAGATATAGACAAACATACACAGCGCAACACAAAACCAAAAACACAAAAACAGAAAACAGAGTAAACTGAACCCAATAAAAACCAGGGGTGCACTGAATAAAGACAGACAATACTTAGGAGATATCTGTACTGTATGTGTGGGTGATTTGATGGTAACTTTGCATTGCCAGTGAAAAGATATTTATGACCAACAAATCAAATTATTCACATTGATAGTGGACCACAGTGGGTAATGTGTTTGGAGAGTGCCACACTCCTTGCACCGTAAAGACCCCTTTGGTCGATAAGATTAGGTTCGTTGTAGCCGCTACAAAAGGCTAAATTTTCCACCATTAACCATATACATAATAATTTTCCAGTGGCATTCAAAATATTTGCCTTTTGGTCCATCTTTCCTGAATTTATTTTTGTTTGTTTGTAAATTTGTTCTTGTCCTGAATATAGCTGAAATACTGATTGATGGACATAAAGCAAACATCCAATCAATCAATCAATCAATCAATCAATCAATCAATCAATCAATCAATCTTTCAAATTGTTTTGCATAAGAATTAACCTCAAATGGTCCCTTATACATAGGTCACACAAACACGGATCATCTCAAAGGTTCCACTTTGGATAAAATTTCACGGATGATTTCAGAAATGGCAATTTCCATAGTAGTCTGCTTCTGATCCGATACGGATCAGCATTACTATGGGTTTTGACATACCTGCATAGGATAATGTAGGAAAGGGGCCATTTAATAACATGATTGGCCTCGGTGGCCGAGTGGTCAAGGTAGTTCGTCTACTATTGATCACGTGGTCTGTCAACACTGAGATTGCGGGTTCGATTCTCACTGCAGGCAGGGTGTACTCGACTCCAATCTTAATTGACAAGGATTGCCAGTTGTCCTACCGCAGTTGGGGGGGGGGGGTTCTCTATGGGTACTCCGGCTTCCTCCCCCCAAAAAAACTGAACGCCATGAAATAGCTGAAAAATTGCTGCAAGTGGCGTTAAAACACCATTCAAACAAACAATAACATGAGTGATACAGATGGTTACAGTATGACACAGTTTGATATGGAAATGACAGTTTAACAAGTGTCAGTTCATCTGCACTGAAGATAAACAACAGTTTGCAAAAGCATAACTAAGGGTTAGTAAGAAAAAGAATGTTCAATACGAAGTAGTAAGAACTGCAACTGTGCGAAACATACCTACCATGATAAGCAATCTGTACATCTGGCCTACAAATAACTACAGATTAAATGTGGACCAGTATAATTAATGCAGTTTAGTAAGGATTTACTATGGTTGATTGATCTGTGATCAAATTTTAAACATGTTAAAAAATTTTCATGGATATACAAGCACTACTACGTATGACTATGGCTACAATACAGAAAGCTACAGACCAATACAGATTGACATGAATAATGCCGGATCTTATCTGGTTCGAATAGGTAATTGAAGAAACTAGGCAGTAGGCTTACTCATCATTTCCTGATATAAAGGAGGTTACAGTTACATACTGAATATTTTTGTGATATTTAGGTTAACATTGAAAGGCTTCATAACTTGCTGGTCCGCAGTTTTATGCTTCATACACATAATCTTTTTTCCAGATTGTATATTTTTATGTAAATTGCTCCAGTAAGTTTTTTTGACATTCTTTTATGACATTAGAAATCCATATTGTGCTCTCAAACATGTCCATCATAACTGTTGCATTTTAACACATACTTTATCACATATCTGTTTCATAATAACATTATAAAAATAATTTTGAGGCTCTGTCAGCGTCATAATTAACAGAATCCTATTTCAGAAAAATTAAATACTTTTTTCTGTAATTTCTTTGCAATGAAGACAGCCAGCAAACAGGTAAATCTTGTGTGGGAAATGCAGGGCTGTAAGTTATTGAAAATGAAATGTACTATAATAATTTTCTTTTGCAATTTATTGGTCCATATATACCTCGTGAGCACGATTAAACCAAGAGTTCATTTCACAGCCTTGATTGATTAAAGATTACCAGTTTCTGTGTAGCACATTCCGGTCATCTGACTTTATAACAATGTATTAAACATTAAACACCAGTCAAACAAACATACAATAATCACTATGTAACAGTTTCTACTCCAAGCCACAGGTTGCCTCCAAGTTACTCTTGCTTGATCATTATATACCAGTTTCTACAAGTTCCCACATAGTCACTGTCTTGATACATGTAACTATTTACCAGTTTCTAATCAGAGCTACTGGTTCCCTCCTAGTCTCTCTGTCTTAATTACCATTTACCAGATTCTAATCAGAGCTACTGGTTCACTCTGGGTTACTCTGACTAGATCACTATTTATCAATATCTACCTAGAGCTATTGGTAAACCTTCTGGTCACTCTGAATTGATCAGTGTGTACAAGTTCCTCCCAGAGCTTCTGGTTCCCTCCTAGATTAACTTGACCACTATGTAACAGTTTCTATTAATCAATTCAATCCAATAATCTAGAGAGTAATCCACAGGATATGGTATTTTTTTTAATAAAAAATATTCAAAGAAGTTTATAATGCATGAAGTTTTTTTGTGGGTTATTTTTACAACTTTTGTTGGCATAAATTATCTTGGGAAATTTCCTTTAAATTTTATAGTACTTTTATTGAGACATCTCTTAATAAGAAATTTACAAAATTTCTTCTGATTTCCTCATAAATTCTTCTTAAAAATATTTTATTCTGTTTTATGTTACATTTATAAAAATGTCAAGTCTTAGGAATGCGGTTAACACTATCCTGTATTTTAGTGAAAAGCAATCTTTAGTCTTCAATCTAATTGAAATTAAATCTTTCACTTTCTCCCCCCTTTTTGCTATGGACCAATAGAGGATAATGTGGAGGATAATGATTAAATTTCTACACACTTCCTGTTTTCAGCATCTCTCTGACTTCATCGCTGAGTAATAATGATGGTTCCAGGGGTGTGTTGTTCAACACCTTATTATGGTAGTCAACTGATTAGTCAGAAAGTCATCTGCATTTAATCTTCATGTACAGCTTTCATCAAAATTAAAAATCAGCATTTCCAAAGTTAAGGAGAAAATTATTCACATTAAACATTTTATTTAAAATTTAAATAAAATCATTTATTGTGATTTTAAAATTTGGTTTGTCACATGATTACAGTAATCAGTTGTTGAACATCACATTCCATACCATTAAAAAAGTTGTAAATGAAAATTTTTTCTGATTTTGTTAATTTTACTGGTATTTGATGTTTGCCCACTAAATGCCATCCCAAATGTGGTAGTGCATTTTTTTAAATTGATTTTTGTTATGATAAACTAAAACATGAAAACAATTGTGATCTTGGTTTAACCCATTAAATGTCTTTCTTCCTGTGACAATGCCATTTTCATATAGGTTTTTTCATATATTTTTTAAAATTATTTTTTGTCAAAATACATCATTAAGGTCTCATATTTGTGTTATAGTCTTCTATAGGTAAGCCTCCTTTTTATGTTTAGCTGTAAATTACATTAAATTAGTCAACAAGATGAAGCATGTCGAAAACACTGGTGTGAATGTCTCCAAACTTTTTCAGGTGTTGCACTATGAGGAGAAACCAGCTACATACGTCAGAACTACAATTAACGATGGAGTTTATCACTTTCAGGTGTTAAACTATGAGGAGAAACCAGAGACTTATGTCAGTACTACAATTAACGCTGGAGTTTATCTTTTTCAGGTGTTGCACTATGAGGAGAAACCAGCTACATACGTCAGTACTACAATTAACGCTGGAGTTTATCTTTTTCAGGTGTTGCACTATGAGGAGAAACCAGCTACATACGTCAGTACTACAATTAACGCTGGAGTTTATCTTTTTCAGGTGTTGCACTATGAGGAGAAACCAGCTACATACGTCAGTACTACAATTAACGCTGGAGTTTATCTTTTTCAGGTGTTGCACTATGAGGATAAATCAGCTACATACGTCAGTACTACAATTAACGCTGGAGTTTATCTTTTTCAGGTGTTGCACTATGAGGATAAATCAGCTACATACGTCAGTACTACAATTAACGCTGGAGTTTATCTTTTTCAGGTGTTGCACTATGAGGAGAAATCAGCTACATACGTCAGTACTACAATTAACGCTGGAGTTTATCTTTTTCAGGTGTTGCACTATGAGGAGAAACCAGCTACATACATATGTACTACAATTAACGCTGGAGTTTATCTTTTTCAGGTGTTGCACTATGAGGAGAAACCAGCTACATACGTCAGTACTACAATTAACGCTGGAGTTTATCTTTTTCAGGTGTTGCACTATGAGGAGAAACCAGCTACATACATATGTACTACAATTAATGCTGGAGTTTATCTTTTTCAGGTGTTGCACTATGAGGAGAAACCAGCTACATACGTCAGTACTACAATTAACGCCGGAGTTTATCTTTTTCAGGTGTTGCACTATGAGGATAAACCAGCTACATACGTCAGTACTACAATTAACGCTGGAGTTTATCTTTTTCATGTGTTGCACTATGAGGAGAAACCAGCTACATACGTCAGTACTATAATTAACGCTGGAGTTTATATTTTTCAGGTGTTGCACTATGAGGAGAAACCAGCTACATACATATGTACTACAATTAATGCTGGAGTTTATATTTTTCAGGTGTTGCACTATGAGGAGAAAACAGCTACATACGTCAGTACTACAATTAACGCTGGAGTTTATATTTTTCAGGTGTTGCAATATGAGGAGAAACCAGCTACATACGTCAGTACTACAATTAACGCTGGAGTTTATATTTTTCAGGTGTTGCACTATGAGGAGAAACCAGCTACATACGTCAGTACTACAATTAACGCTGGAGTTTATCTTTTTCAGGTGTTGCACTATGAGGAGAAACCAGCTACATACGTCAGAACTACAATTAACGATGGAGTTTATCACTTTCAGGTGTTAAACTATGAGGAGAAACCAGAGACTTATGTCAGTACTACAATTAACGCTGGAGTTTATCTTTTTCAGGTGTTGCACTATGAGGAGAAACCAGCTACATACGTCAGTACTACAATTAACGCTGGAGTTTATCTTTTTCAGGTGTTGCACTATGAGGAGAAACCAGCTACATACGTCAGTACTACAATTAACGCTGGAGTTTATCTTTTTCAGGTGTTGCACTATGAGGAGAAACCAGCTACATACGTCAGTACTACAATTAATGCTGGAGTTTATCTTTTTCAGGTGTTGCACTATGAGGATAAATCAGCTACATACGTCAGTACTACAATTAACGCTGGAGTTTATCTTTTTCAGGTGTTGCACTATGAGGATAAATCAGCTACATACGTCAGTACTACAATTAACGCTGGAGTTTATCTTTTTCAGGTGTTGCACTATGAGGAGAAATCAGCTACATACGTCAGTACTACAATTAACGCTGGAGTTTATCTTTTTCAGGTGTTGCACTATGAGGAGAAACCAGCTACATACATATGTACTACAATTAACGCTGGAGTTTATCTTTTTCAGGTGTTGCACTATGAGGAGAAACCAGCTACATACGTCAGTACTACAATTAACGCTGGAGTTTATCTTTTTCAGGTGTTGCACTATGAGGAGAAACCAGCTACATACATATGTACTACAATTAATGCTGGAGTTTATCTTTTTCAGGTGTTGCACTATGAGGAGAAACCAGCTACATACGTCAGTACTACAATTAACGCCGGAGTTTATCTTTTTCAGGTGTTGCACTATGAGGATAAACCAGCTACATACGTCAGTACTACAATTAACGCTGGAGTTTATCTTTTTCATGTGTTGCACTATGAGGAGAAACCAGCTACATACGTCAGTACTATAATTAACACTGGAGTTTATATTTTTCAGGTGTTGCACTATGAGGAGAAACCAGCTACATACATATGTACTACAATTAATGCTGGAGTTTATATTTTTCAGGTGTTGCACTATGAGGAGAAAACAGCTACATACGTCAGTACTACAATTAACGCTGGAGTTTATATTTTTCAGGTGTTGCAATATGAGGAGAAACCAGCTACATACGTCAGTACTACAATTAACGCTGGAGTTTATATTTTTCAGGTGTTGCACTATGAGGAGAAACCAGCTACATACGTCAGTACTACAATTAACGCTGGAGTTTATCTTTTTCAGGTGTTGCACTATGAGGAGAAACCAGCTACATACGTCAGTACTACAATTAACGCTGGAGTTTATCTTTTTCAGGTGTTGCACTATGAGGAGAAATCAGCTACATACGTCAGTACTACAATTAACGCTGGAGTTTATCTTTTTCAGGTGTTGCACTATGAGGAGAAACCAGCTACATACGTCAGTACTACAATTAACGCTGGAGTTTATCTTTTTCAGGTGTTGCACTATGAGGAGAAACCAGCTACATACGTCAGTACTACAATTAACGCTGGAGTTTATCTTAATCAGGTGTTGCACTATGAGGAGAAACCAGCTACATACGTCAGTACTACAATTAACGCTGGAGTTTATCTTTTTCAGGTGTTGCACTATTAGGAGAAACCAGCTACATACGTCAGTACTACAATTAACGCTGGAGTTTATCTTTTTCAGGTGTTGCACTATGAGGAGAAACCAGCTACATACATATGTACTACAATTAACGCTGGAGTTGATCTTTTTCAGGTGTTGCATTATGAGGAGAAACCAGCTACATACGTCAGTACTGCAATTAACGCTGCTGGAGTTTATCTTTTTCAGGTGTTGCACTATAAGAGAAACCAGCTACATACGTCAGTACTACAATTAACGCTGGAGTTTATCTTTTTCAGGTGTTGCACTATGAGGAGAAACCAGCTACATACGTCAGTACTACAATTAACGCTGGAGTTTATCTTTTTCAGGTGTTGCACTATGAGGAGAAACCAGCTACATACGTCAGTACTACAATTAACGCTGGAGTTTATCTTTTTCAGGTGTTGCACTATGAGGAGAAACCAGCTACATACGTCTGTACTACAATTAACGCTGGAGTTTATCTTTTTCAGGTGTTGCACTATGAGGATAAACCAGCTACATACATATGTACTACAATTAACGCTGGAGTTTATCTTTTTCAGGTGTTGCACTATGAGGATAAACCAGCTACATACGTCTGTACTACAATTAACGCTGGAGTTTATCTTTATCAGGTGTTGCACTATGAGGATAAACCAGCTACATACGTCAGTACTACAATTAACGCTGGAGTTTATCTTTTTCAGGTGTTGCACTATGAGGAGAAACCAGCTACATACGTCTGTACTACAATTAATGCTGGAGTTTATCTTTTTCAGGTGTTGCACTATGAGGATAAACCAGCTACATACGTCTGTACTACAATTAACGCTGGAGTTTATCTTTTTCAGGTGTTGCACTATGAGGATAAATCAGCTACATACATATGTACTACAATTAACGCTGGAGTTTATCTTTTTCAGGTGTTGCACTATGAGGAGAAACCATCTACATACGTCAGTACTGCAATTAACGCTGGAGTTGATCTTTTTCAGGTGTTGCACTATGACGAGAAACCAGCTACATACGTCAGTACTGCAATTAACGCTGCTGGAGTTTATCTTTTTCAGGTGTTGCACTATGAGGAGAAACCAGCTACATACGTCAGTACTACAATTAACGCTGGAGTTTATCTATTTCAGGTGTTGCACTATGAGGAGAAACCAGCTACATACGTCAGTACTACAATTAACGCTGGAGTTTATCTTTTTCAGGTGTTGCACTATGAGGAGAAACCAGCTACATACGTCAGTACTACAATTAACGCTGGAGTTTATCTTTTTCAGGTGTTGCACTATGAGGAGAAACCAGCTACATACGTCAGTACTACAATTAACGCTGGAGTTTATCTTTTTCAGGTGTTGCACTATGAGGATAAATCAGCTACATACGTCTGTACTACAATTAACGCTGGAGTTTATCTTTTTCAGGTGTTGCACTATGAGGATAAACCAGCTACATACGTCAGTACTACAATTAACGCTGGAGTTTATCTTTTTAAGGTGTTACACTATGAGGAGAAACCAGCTACATACATATGTACTACAATTAACGCTGGAGTTTATATTT
Organism: Limnoperna fortunei; assembly: GCA_944474755.1. Classification (NCBI taxonomy): domain Eukaryota; kingdom Metazoa; phylum Mollusca; class Bivalvia; order Mytilida; family Modiolidae; genus Limnoperna; species Limnoperna fortunei. The sequence continues at coordinate 22,954,396 of OX104125.1, forward strand.
TTCAGGTGTTGCACTATGACGAGAAACCAGCTACATACGTAAGTACTACAATTAACGCTGGAGTTTATCTTTTTCAGGTGTTGCACTATGAGGAGAAACCAGCTACATACGTCAGTACTATAATTAACGCTGGAGTTTATATTTTTCAGGTGTTGCACTATGAGGAGAAATCAGCTACATACGTCAGTACTACAATTAACGCTGGAGTTTATCTTTTTCAGGTGTTGCACTATGAGGAGAAACCAGCTACATACGTCAGTACTACAATTAACGCTGGAGTTTATCTTTTTCAGGTGTTGCACTATGAGGAGAAACCAGCTACATACGTCAGTACTACAATTAACGCTGGAGTTTATCTTTTTCAGGTGTTGCACTATGAGGAGAAACCAGCTACATACGTCAGAACTACAATTAACGCTGGAGTTTATCATTTTCAGGTGTTGCACTATGAGGAGAAACCAGCTACATACGTCTGTACTACAATTAACGCTGGAGTTTATATTTTTCAGGTGTTGCACTATGAGGAGAAACCAGCTACATACGTCAGTACTACAATTAACGCTGGAGTTTATCTTTTTCAGGTGTTACACTATGTGGAGAAACCAGAGACTTATGTCAGTACTACAATTAACGCTGGAGTTTATCTGTTCTCACGGAGATTTTCCAGCCACTGGAACAAATCTTTAAACAAAATCTGGAAAGTAAGTACAAGTATGTGAAAGATAGTTTGTAGGTCTATTTGGATATGTAACAGTAGTAAATAATACTGGTAATACTGTGTTGACTAATAGGACATTTTTGACATATTTCCTAGAATTTAAGGTATCCGACCCATAAATTAAGTCACCGTTTAATTTTATTATTCGACCAAGAAATACAGCTTTATAAAATCAATGTATTGCTAATTAATACAAATTAAATATATTATTTTACTTTGAGTCAATGTTAACAGTTTTGAGCAAAAGAAGTTAGTTACTCAAATAGTATTTCAGATGTTTGCTGAACATTATCGAGGTATGCTCCATTGAAAAACAATGGACATCCGGGAACCTAAATATGATCACGTGGTCAGTTGTGGATCGGATATGTTAAATAACCACTTTCATTTTTCTTTGAGGATATTTTGGTTTAATTCTAGCTGAATCAAGTACCTTAAAATACTGTATTAAATTATACAATCGGCTTGTAAATGAGTTGAAGTATATCTTGAACCTTTATTATTATTATTATACCTTAAGGTATACTTTATTGAGACAATTACCAATACACAAATCAACAGTCTTTTATTAAAATATATATTTGTAGTTTCTGTATAATGAAACAATTGTTGCCTACATTCAAATTGCATACTCTTGATAGATTGTCTATCCTTAGGCAGACACCTCGGGTAAACAATTTGAATGTTCACTTTGTATTGCGACAACAATTGTATATTGTTTTGCATGTAAACATTTTCATGGGCAGACAGCCAAAATTATTCCAAATCTCAGGTGAGATATAAACACCTTTACTAATTCTGATACATGTAAAAAAGTTGGGAATTATTAAATTTTTTTATAATAGAGAAGGCACTGTTGTGGTGGTTATTGAAACTAAATAAGTTGAGGTATTTTTGACAATGGTCCTATGACAGATTTTACATTTTTAGTCCTATAATATTATAACCCTTTAAAGTTAAGGATATTTTTCTACAAGTAGATTTTTCTGAATTTTGTTGGCAAATTTTATTTTATTTTATGTAAAGAGGAGATGAAGACATACCTGGTGCTTTTGGGTAAATCTATAAGCATGTCTATATGTGCTTCGTTTTGTTTTTGTGTGGAGTAGTTGTGAACCTCATGTTTTTTTAATGTGCTGGTAGCAGCAGCAGCGCTGATCCTGTCACGAAGTTATATATATTTTTTTGTTTAATATTCTAGTATTTAAGTATTGTTTTTGTTACTTAAAATTTTTTTGTAAATCTATACACCACCATGACTATTACTTATATAATGACTGTTTGACAAGATCGCTATATCTGCTGCCACAACCTGGTCTTATCTGACTGGCCATCCCTGAGGATGGTCTTTGAAAGCAGTGGTTCCACTAAGAGTTGTTGTTTATAACTGCTTAGTCCTTGTAATGGCACTATCATAACTAGCTGGACTGACATTGTAATCAACCTTGTGGACTAATTATTTTTGGACCATTGAAAGTTAGGCGAGCTTATGCACTGTTGTAGTGGACAGACTGTTAATTTAACTGTGCATAAATTCTAATAAGACATGGTATTTCATAAATGTGACCTATTTACTTTTGGTAGACAATTTCTTATCAATACTAGTCCTGATATTAAAACTGGTTTTCATACATAAGTTATTTCTTTAATTGATGTTAGTACTCACCAATGTCACATTTAGTATTAAGTGGTTCATAAAAAATTGTGTTTAGGTCATGACTTTTTCAATCCTATAAAACATAAATAGTATGATGATTAATTAAATTTATAAAGTCCATTTATAAAACATGGCAGCCTCATTTTACTGTAACCTTACTCTTATAGACTTAGTAAATAAGAAAAACTGTTTTGGCATAGAATGTATTATACTGATCCCATTTGTTCCATATTTTTCAGTGGAAAATAGTGAGTATGAACCATCAGTCCATAATTTATGTATGTGCAAGTTACAATTTTTTGTTATTCAACTTTTTTACTACAGCACATATCTAATATAAGATTACTGTATGTATAAAGTTTCATGCTTTAAAGCAACATAAAGGTAGTTAGATGTTGATAAAAATTCAAAATGTTGTTGCATTCTTGACAGTCACATGGTTTTACATATATGCAATTATTTTGTTTGGTTTAATGCAGGCCTAATGGCAAGCAAGCAGTGTTCAAGCTATGGTTAAAAATTGCCAAAAAGTTTTGGAAATGGAATGGTCTCATGTCCTGGAAGTTAACAATTAACAAAATGTGGTGAGAACAGTAGGGAGGGAGATTTTGAACTTTTGTATCGACACTGTTTTTCAAAGTCTAAAAAAATGGTCTATAACATTCAAGGAACATGTGTTGCACTTCTGAAAACTTATACCACTATTTTCTGCAGCTAATTAAGGTTTTCAAAATTTTGTATTGATAACCCCCATCAAGAGGGCATCTGTATTTGTCAGGTATGTGTCTTGTAGCTCTTTAGGTAGAGACCTGGCCCCAGTACCATGAACAAAATTTTGTTTAGCGTAAGAATTTTCTCAATTACCATGACAACATAGGAAAGTTTCAATAAAATCATGAACCTATAAAGTACTAGTTCCAGTATAAAATTGACAATACAAAGAGTTAAATTTTTTTTTTACATCACCTAGGCTTGGAACCTTCCCTATATATTCTGCAATTATTTTGAAGCCAATGATTAAGTTTTCCTTCTGAAATTGTTAGATGACTCTTTATAGGATTTATTGTACTTTAATGACAAAGTCAAACACAATAATCAGACTTTGTGTTGAAATTAAATTCTACAAATCTACAAATCATTAAATTTTTCAGAAATGTTCTGACGGCACCTTATAGGAGTTATTGCCCTTAATCAAAATTTTTGAAGAATTTTGTAGCTTTTGCCCAGTAACTTAACAGCTGTAACAACTAGACTGAAAATGTAAATTGCAACAATTTGAAGATAGCTAGAATTCTTTTGTGTTCCTTGTGAGCAATTACAGTCTCTTGGGAGCCTATCGTTCTATAGCTTAAATCTGAATTTTGAAAGTAAGCAAGCATAATATATTATTATAATTTTAAGCCTTTTGCAGATAGCATATTCAGTGTGTTGTTAAAGCAGCTTTGGAACTTAAGGTTGACTTACATTGTTTTAGTCGCCTACTTCATCATTATTATACCATCAAGTGGGTTTTATTGACCATAGAAACGTGTACTAAACTAAACATCCATTTATAAGTATTAACTACAAAAATAGTTTCTCTATTAAAGGATTACAAAATTTCTGTTGTGCTCATTCAATATCAGCCACTATGATTATACAATCTTCACAAAGGAATTGTGTTATTCCATGATAGAGAAAATATTTTTTGTAGTTATTCCTTAAATAGATATAACTAAAAGTGATTGGAGTAATTAAGGAAAAATGATGAATAACAGAAAGATACTATAGAACTTATCTTCATTAACATGGTAATGGAACACATTCTAAAAAGTGCATGATAAATAATTTTACAAAACACAAACTAAACTAGAATGTGGTATGATTGGTCCTGTTGTTGTCTCCCCTTACTAACCATAATTAGTTTAAACCTAACATATTAGAAATAAATATGTAAGTCCAAAGTGCATGTATGTAAATTAGAATGTTAGAATGATTGTAAATTTAAACATATGGCATGCTTGAATGAATGTTGTTAGCATTTGTTTGACCTACACATCACAATAAAGCTTGCTTGATAGTTTCAGTTAATTTTGACAAATTATGCTGTAATTTCTGAAACTTTGTATATTTTGTGTATTTCTACATCTCTTTAAATCTATATTGTAATGGCACCCTATTTGTCATAGATATACATGTATGGTCACCATGTATTTTGCATATTATCATCGAAGTAATTGCCTTGCAGTTAGATTTCAATGTATTTATTTGCACTGACATATCAGTGCTATGTATTGTGCAGTGACATATCATTGCTATATATTGTGCAGTGACATATCATTGCTATGTCTTGTGCAGTGACATATCAGTGCTATGTATTGTGCAGTGACATATCATTGCTATGTATCTTGCAGTGACATATCATTGCTATGTCTTGTGCAGTGACATATCATTGCTATGTATTGTGCAGTGACAAATCATTGCTATGTATCTTGCAGTGACATATCATTGCTATGTCTTGAGCAGTGACATATCATTGCTATGTCTTGTGCAGTGACATATCATTGCTATATATTGTGCAGTGACATATCATTGCTATGTATTGTGCAGTGACATATCATTGCTATGTATCTTGCAGTGACATATTATTGCTATGTCTTGAGCAGTGACATATCATTGCTATGTCTTGTGCAGTGACATATCATTGCTATGTATCTTGCAGTGACATATAATTGCTATGTCTTGAGCAGTGACATATCATTGCTATGTCTTGTGCAGTGAAATATCGTTGCTATGTATTGTGCAGTGACATATCATTGCTATGTATTGTGCAGTGACATGTCATTGCTATGTATTGTGCAGTGACATATCAGTGCTATGTATTGTGCAGTGACATATCAGTGCTATGTATTGTGCAGTGACATGTCATTGCTATGTATTGTGCAGTGACATATCATTGCTGTGTATTTTACAGTGACATAGCATTGCTATGTATTGTGCAGTGACATGCCATTGCTATGTATTGTGCAGTGACATGCCATTGCTGTGTATTTTGCAGTGACATGTCATTGCTATGTATTTTACAGTGACATAGCATTGCTATATATCTTGCAGTGACATATCATTGCTATGTCTTGTGCAGTGACATATCATTGCTATGTCTTGTGCAGTGACATATCATTGCTATGTATTGTGCAGTGACATGCCATTGCTGTGTATTTTGCAGTGACATGTCATTGCTATGTATTTTACAGTGAGATAGCATTGCTTTGTATTTTGCAGTGACATATCAGTGCTATGTATTTTGCAGTGACATATCAGTGCTATGTAAGGTTAATGAAGCTGGTCTGCTATGCCTGTCACCAGTGAGGTTGCAGGTTTGAGTCTCACTGCAAGGAGGGTGTTTTGACCCCAGTCCATTCTAGCTTCTTATTGGCTGCAATTTAAAAATAACTTTTCGTCTGAAACTACAAGTCCAAATGTTTTGTAACTTTAAGAAATAACAGCTATATGGTCGTTGATCTTAAAAAAAGGGGCCTAAGTGACCAAGTGTTACGTTGATCTTCAAAAAAGGGGCCTAAGTGACCAAGTGTTAAGGTGGTTAGTCATCTCCTGTTGATGTCAACTCTGCTATGTGAGCAGGGTGGTCTCAACACCAATCTTAAGAAGGATTCTGGCTTCCTCCATAATAAACGTGGAAAAAAAACATGGTAGCCATGGACAAACCTGACATTTCTTCTCCGTATCAAAGTCAAATTTATTATAACTGGAAACAAATAATGTTAGTGTGGTCATCTTTAAAGATTCCTCATTATTTCCTAATTGGGGGGAGAAATGACCACTATGGGAGGTCCTTGTTTTTGATTGGCAGATACTTTTTTCTTTACAATTCGCATTCCAAATGTTTCTTGCTTGTTATAAATGTATATTAGGTCCTTTACAAAGATACCACAATGAATGCAAAACATCTGTACTAAAATCTTCTCTGAAGAAACTCCAAGTCCAATGTTTTTTAACAATACCTCTGGTTAATTCTTATTTTTGATTGTTTTAAATTAAAAACATCTAAAATAACAAAGTTAAATATATCCTGACTGTTCAAGATTCCTAATTTTATGCTGATAACACTTAATTCATGGCTAACATGAGAAATTCTACTTTTATCAGCAAAAAACACTCAATTAAAAGTTGAACTGTGTAATAACTCACTGAGTAAATCACCAATATTCTGGGTATTGTTGTTGAGTTGGAGCATCTAGTTTACAAATTGTGTCATTTGAAGCCATGGGTGCTACTTCTGTTGTCAAGTTGATTTATTCTCAGTTTATAAGGTTTTACAGAATGCACACTTTTCCTTAAAACATATAAGGATTTTTAATAATTGAAATTAAGAAATTTCGCTCCTCACTTTATGTTATATCAATGCATTTTCATTGTTATTTCTTGAGATGAATTTCTAGTTTAACTTTCAGCTTTGATCCCAACATACCCACAAGTGAAGTGATCCGGTTAGAACAGGATATATTTGTACCACTAGCTAGTTCTGGAAAGCTGTTTGCGTATGATACAAAACGTTTCTGGAGTCAGATCAAGTCTACAGGGTATGTCACTTAGGGATTTGTTATTAAGCAATTCTAGCATTAAAAGAAAACATAAATAATATAAATAATAGGTAAGTTGAAGTATTTGTCATTTCTTGTATAGAAACAAGTATAGGCCAGTCAATTTGGCAGATTCTTGCTGCTATTTTCACATAAATAAACATAATATTTTGTTGAGAGCCTTTTATTTATTTTTTGTGGAATTTTATGTAATGAGTTCTGAAAATGATAACACTGATACCACTGGTTATCTTATTTTATTATTTACATCATGTAAATAGCATGTTTTCTTTAAAATCAGATTGCTCATATTAAACCTATTTGTTTTACTTGTGGAGAAACCTGCATGTATAATTTGACATTAACACAACAATATATCATATGTTTAATAGCAGAGTAACAAAAAACAAAAATTCTGTTTGTTACAAAAAAAAATCTCCAGCCATCATAACATCCTCAGTCATCCTGTTGATAGCAAAGCAGTTAGGCGTATAGCAAAAATATTTATTTTTCATTCTATTTACAAAAATAATCAATGTGTAGCAAAAATATTTGTTTTTTTCTATTTACAAACATAATCAGTACGTAAGAATGTTTGAAGAATCGTTTCATTTGTTTATAAACATTTACACTGACCTAAAAAAACCCAGTAAATTCATGTTGTTTCACCTGTTTATATACTTACTACATTAGTCAACATTTTGCTTTTAAAATCAACTTGAAAATTTCCTTTGTTTCCAGAGCAGCCATATATGCCAACAGACATTATCTAGCAATTTATCAACAAACTCATCAAGAAAGATTAGCAAGGAATGGTGAGGGAAAGCCCCGTATAATAGGAGACGTCACAATTCATCCTACAGCTCAAATTCATCCTACTGCTGTGGTTAGTAAACCATTTATATTAGTAATATGTCCTGTTGCAGTCAAACCTTGAGAGTTAATAAATAGAGGCCAGTGTGTGCTTGACTGCAGCCTTAATTTACAAGGTTGCCAGTCTTGTCAAAGGTTGTGGATAAGTTATAGTCAAAATACTATGACCTGTCAGGTATTTTCTAACTATTGCTCAATTAATTCCAAAAATAGATAACAGCTGTTTAGAAACCTGCTTCAATCTGTTTTCTTTAAGCTCTTATTCAGATAGTCTGAGAATCCTCTGCCGTCCAACGCTTTTTTTTTTGCGTGGGACGTCAGAGCTCTCCATAAGCAAAACAGCGGATTTTGCGACACCGGTCTGGGTCGGCAAATCTCATCGTTTCCATATGTTAAAAAACATTTTCGTCCAGTTAAACTATATATAATTCGATTCTTAAGATATTTTTCTCTATGAATATAATCGCTATACCTTCAATCAAGCTAATTTAAGCACTGGACTTAAGTCATATTGTTGTCACGTGACTTTTTGTTCAAAATGAAAGTGATATGTATGGATGTAAGGGTATCGATGGAAATGAGCTTAGAAATGGACTTAAATCATCTTGAATAAAGGTATGATTATTATATTCATAGAGAAAAATATTTAAAGAAGTGAATTATATCTGCCATTGAGAATATGTATAGCTGTAAATATTTCATCTGACGTTATTTACTTCTATTTCCTGTTATATATTTGGGAGCAAGCTCTATGCGAATTAGAACATGGTCAGACCTTATATTTGTCAATATTTTATACTGAGCGATATTGAGGTATAAAATGAGGACAAATATAAGGTCTGTCCATGTTCTAATTAACATAGAGCCCAATTGCAATAATCTATTTCGATTCTAATATGTCTAACAATTGTTTTAAAGAGGCTCTAAGAGGACGTCTTCAATGGAAATACTGTTTTTTTGAAACTGATAAGATATCTCCCAAAACAGTATGTTAAAGCAAATAAAATTGATGTAAACATATATTCTCGTCATTTTATTGAATATACGTACCTTTTAAACAAAAATATTGAGAAATCTTAACCAAATTGCATTGTTCCAGTTTGAAATTTTCAGTTGAGCTTAATATGACGTCAGAATTCTAATTGTGATGTCATATTAATTCGAATATGGAATTGTTAAAAAAAAAATGTGTCGGGTGTAGTTTAAATCATATAAATTTTAGAATTCAGACTAAAAATAACTGCATTATTAACCATAACGATAATTATGGATAACACATAACGAACTGCATTTTTAAGTCAGTTTTTACATTTACACAAAACACACAGCTTACGCATGTGCGAACTAAACGTATTGGAATTTTGACACGGCTTTGTTTACATAGCTAAAGCAGGACGTCATATTAGAATGTGCAACAAAGTGTCATAGTCTATTTCCATAAACCATTGAAACCAGAAACATTCAAGATTATTACATTCTACATACAGCTTCATAATTATACCCTCGTTCAACCCGATTCAGTTGTATATGTGGTTCTCGTGTCTGTCGATCCAAATTTCAAAAAGCTTTCATCAATTTCAATGAAACTTTGGGATATTGTTACATATCAGGTGGATAAGAAGCCTATTGATCCTGGAGGAATTCTCTCAAAGGTCAAGGTCACAATCAACACAAAAAGTTTTTTACATTAAGAAATTTTTCTGGACAGTAACTCAAAAAGTTGTGTTTGGTTTATGCAAAACTTTGGGATATAGTTTCTTATTAAATGGATCAGAAGCATATCAAATTTTAGAGATATTCATGAAAATTTCAAGGTCACAGTTGCCAAAAAATGTTAGAAATTTTGACAAAATGATGTTTCTCGGACAAAAAAAGTTTGCATTTAATTTCAATGAAACTTTATGATATTATAACATATCAATGGGTAAGAAGCCTATTGATGTTGGAGGATTCTACCAAAGGTCAAATTTATTGGGGGTATCAGTGATTGTAGATAGACTTTTTCTAGTTTTCTGTAAGCTATTCATATCAGAAACACTGAATTGTTACATTGTACATACAGTTTCAAAATATATGAGAGCCATCTTAGCACAAGACATCATGTCATCATGGTTTATCTATCAGAAAGCTATAAGTGGTAATGTTTTATATTGTAGTACATTAACTGACTTTAAATGTGGTATGTACCAAATGTTTGGTATTGTTATGTTCTATAGTACATAGTGTATTAACGCAGCAGTTACTTTTGCTTTTTTTAGGATCAAATGTACAAATACCATCCGAAGTTGTGATCTTGAACTCTATAGTTTTACCAGACAAAGCTCTTAGTGGAAGTTACAAAAATCAGATCATTCTGTAATGATGTTTATTGCAAAAATGCCTTTAGTGTATATAGGGGAGACAACTGAAAAATGTACTGTATATTATAGGGAGAAAACTGAAAAATGTACTGTATAATATAGGGGAGTTAACTGAAATATGTACTGTATAATATAGGGGTGACAACTGAAGGTTACAATAAACCAAATATTTGTTTACATTACACCTGGAAATTTTTGAACCCAAGATAGTAATCAGAAGAAAATACACGGATGCATCTGATTGGATGTTGGGGTTCTAAAAATTGCAAAATTTAAAAATAGAAACATAATTGATTAAAAATCTTCTATATTTGGGGGAACATTTATAAGAGCCGGGAAAATAGAGCTTTTTTAAAAAAAAGGGGGAGGTCAGACAGTTTGTTAGTTTCATTCAGTGCTGATTTTTTCACCCAAAATTTTCGGTCATTTCTGCCGCACGACCTATATTTTTTTATTTGTTAATAATGTAGTTTAACATGTCAGCTTACACAAGCAACTGCTTTCGGGGGGTTAATTTGAGAGGATTTTCACACATAAAATCTTAATTGCAGGTACCCCATATGGAAGATGCAATGTTAAATAGATGGTTTATTGTAACCTGCAAAATGTACTGTATAATATAGGGGAGACAATTAAAAATGTACTGAATAATTTTTATTTTCATATTCATTTATTATTCTATCCATGATGTCCTATTTATTCATAAACTTTTATTTATTTATATGTTCAAAGGGCACTGAATAAAAATGAGGAAAATTGTATTCTTTTGTTTATTTGAAAGCAAGATCTCTACAGTTAAAGGATCTGGTGCTGAAATGTGGGATCAGGAGGTGACTGTTTCTTTTGAATGTCAGTAACCAAGTGTGAGGTGCAGATGTTGTTTATTTCAGTATCAAGTGTGGGATGCAGATATTGTTTGTTTTAATATCAGTAACTAAGTGTGGGATGTCGTTATTGTTTGTTTGAATGTCAGTAACAGAGTGTTAGATGCAGATATTGTTTGTTTGAATGTCAGTAACCAAGTGTGAGATGCAGATATTGTTTGTTTGAATGTCAGTAACCAAGTGTGAGATGCAGATATTGTCTGTTTCAGTACCAAGTGTGGGATGCAGATATTGTTTGTTTGAATGTCAGTAACCAAGTGTGAGGTGCAGATATTGTTTGTTTTTATATCAGTAACTAAGTGTGGGATGCCGTTAAGGTTTGTTTTAATGTCAGCAACAGAGTGTTAGATGCAGATATTGTTTGTTTGAATGTCAGTAACCAAGTTTGAGATGCAGATATTGTTTGTTTTAATGTCAGTAACTAAAGTGAGATGCAGATATTGTTTGTTTGAATGTCCATAACCAAGTGTGAGATGCAGATATTATTTATTTTAATGTCAGTAACTAAGTGTGAGATGCAGATATTGTTTGTTTGAATATCAGTAACCGTGCTTCGGATGCAGATATTGATTGTTTGAATGACAGTAACTAAGTGTGAGATGCAGATATTGTTTGTTTGAATGTCAGTAACCAAGTGTGAGATGCAGATATTGTTTGTTTGATTGTCAGTAACCAAGTGTGGGATGCAGATATTGTTTGTTTGAATGTCAGTAACCAAGTGTGAGGTGCAGATATTGTTTGTTTGAATGTCAGTAACTAAGTTTGAGATGCAGATATTGGTTGTTTGAATGTCAGTAACAGAGTGTGGGATGCAGATATTGTTTGTTTGAATGTCAGTAACCAAGTGTGAGGTGCAGATATTGTTTGTTTGAATGTCAGTAACCAAGTGTGAGATGCAGATATTATTTGTTTTAATGTCAGTAACTAAGTGTGAGATGCAGATATTGTTTGTTTGAATGTCCATAACCAAGTGTGGGATGCAGATATTGTTTGTTTTGATTTTCAGTAACGAAGTGTGAGATGCAGATATTGTTTGTTTGAATGTCAGTAACCAAGTGTGAGATGCAGATATTGTTTGTTTGAATGTCAGTAACCAAGTGTGAGATGCAGATATTGTTTGTTTTAATGTCAGTTACTATAGTGAGATGCAGATATTGTTTGTTTGAATGTCAGTAACTAAAGTGAGATGCAGATATTGTTTGTTTGAATGTCAGTAACCAAGTGTGAGATGCAGATATTGTTTATTTTAATGTCAGTAACTAAGTGTGAGATGCAGATATTGTTTGTTTGAATGTCAGTAACCGTGCTTCGGATGCAGATATTGATTGTTTGAATGACAGTAACTAAGTGTGAGATGCAGATATTGTTGATTTTAATGTCAGTAACTAAGTGTGAGATGCAGATATTGTTTGTTTGAATGTCAGTAACCAAGTGTGAGATGCAGATATTGTTTGTTTTAATGTCAGTAACCAAATGTGGGATGCAGATATTGTTTGTTTGATTGTCAGTAACAGAGTGTGAGATGCAGATATTGTTTGTTTGAATGTCAGTAACCAAGTGTGAGATGCAGATATTGTTTGTTTGAATGTCAAAAACCAAGTGTGAGATACAGATATTGTTTGTTTGAATGTCAGTAACTAAGAGGGAGATGCAGGTATCGTTTGTTTGAATGTCAGTAATGTGTGTGGGATGCAGAAATTGTTTGTTTGTTTGAATGTCAGTAACCAAGTGTGGGATGCAGATATTGTTTGTTTGAATGTCAGTATCAAGTGTGGGATGCAGATATTGTTTGTTTGAATGTCAGTAACCAAGTGTGAGGTGCAGATGTTGTTTGTTTCAGTATCAAGTGTGGGATGCAGATATTGTTTGTTTGAATGTCAGTAACCAAGTGTGAGGTGCAGATATTGTTTGTTTTAATATCAGTAACTAAGTGTGGGATGTCGTTATTGTTTGTTTGAATGACAGTAACAAAGCGTTAGATGCAGATATTGTTTGTTTGAATGTCAGTAACCAAGTGTGAGATGCAGATATTGTTTGTTTGAATGTCAGTACCCAAGTGTGAGATGCAGATATTGTTTGTTTCAGTATCAAGTGTGGGATGCAGATATTGTTTGTTTGAATGTGAGTAGCCAAGTGTGAGGTGCAGATATTGTTTGTTTTAATGTCAGTAACTAAAGTGAGATGCAGATATTGTTTGTTTGAATGTCAGTAACTAAAGTGAGATGCAGATATTGTTTGTTTGAATGTCCATAACCAAGTGTGGGATGCAGATATTGTTTGTTTTGATTGTCAGTAACGAAGTGTGAGATGCAGATATTGTTTGTTTGAATGTCAGTAACCAAGTGTGAGATGCAGATATTGTTTATTTTAATGTCAGTAACTAAGTGTGAGATGCAGATATTGTTTGTTTGAATGTCAGTAACCGTGCTTCGGATGCAGATATTGATTGTTTGAATGACAGTAACTAAGTGTGAGATGCAGATATTGTTGATTTTAATGTCAGTAACTAAGTGTGAGATGCAGATATTGTTTGTTTGAATGTCAGTAACCAAGTGTGAGATGCAGATATTGTTTGTTTTAATGTCAGTAACCAAATGTGGGATGCAGATATTGTTTGTTTGATTGTCAGTAACAGAGTGTGAGATGCAGATATTGTTTGTTTGAATGTCAGTAACCAAGTGTGAGATGCAGATATTGTTTGTTTGAATGTCAAAAACCAAGTGTGAGATACAGATATTGTTTGTTTGAATGTCAGTAACTAAGAGGGAGATGCAGGTATCGTTTGTTTGAATGTCAGTAATGTGTGTGGGATGCAGAAATTGTTTGTTTGTTTGAATGTCAGTAACCAAGTGTGGGATGCAGATATTGTTTGTTTGAATGTCAGTATCAAGTGTGGGATGCAGATATTGTTTGTTTGAATGTCAGTAACGAAGTGTGAGGTGCAGATGTTGTTTGTTTCAGTATCAAGTGTGGGATGCAGATATTGTTTGTTTGAATGTCAGTAACCAAGTGTGAGGTGCAGATATTGTTTGTTTTAATATCAGTAACTAAGTGTGGGATGTCGTTATTGTTTGTTTGAATGACAGTAACAAAGCGTTAGATGCAGATATTGTTTGTTTGAATGTCAGTAACCAAGTGTGAGATGCAGATATTGTTTGTTTGAATGTCAGTACCCAAGTGTGAGATGCAGATATTGTTTGTTTCAGTATCAAGTGTGGGATGCAGATATTGTTTGTTTGAATGTGAGTAGCCAAGTGTGAGGTGCAGATATTGTTTGTTTTAATGTCAGTAACTAAAGTGAGATGCAGATATTGTTTGTTTGAATGTCAGTAACTAAAGTGAGATGCAGATATTGTTTGTTTGAATGTCCATAACCAAGTGTGGGATGCAGATATTGTTTGTTTTGATTGTCAGTAACGAAGTGTGAGATGCAGATATTGTTTGTTTGAATGTCAGTAACCAAGTGTGAGATGCAGATATTGTTTATTTTAATGTCAGTAACTAAGTGTGAGATGCAGATATTGTTTGTTTGAATGTCAGTAACCGTGCTTCGGATGCAGATATTGATTGTTTGAATGACAGTAACTAAGTGTGAGATGCAGATATTGTTTCTTTGATTGTCAGTAACCAAGTGTTGGATGCAGATATTGTTTGTTTTAATGTCAGTAACCCAGTGTGAGGTGCAGATAGTTTGTTTTAATGTCAGTAACTAAGTTTGAGATGCAGATATTGTTTGTTTGAATGTCAGTAACAGAGTGTGAGATGCAGATATTGTTTGTTTGAATGTCAGTATCTAAGTGTGAGATGCAGATATTGTTTGTTTGAATGTCAGTAACCAAGTGTGAGATGCAGATATTATTTGTTTTAATATCAGTAACTAAGTGTGAGATGCAGATATTGTTTGTTTTAATGTCCATAACCAAGTGTGGGATGCAGATATTGTTTGTTTTTATTGTCAGTAACGAAGTGTGAGATGCAGATATTGTTTGTTTGAATGTCAGTAACCAAGTGTGAGATGCAGATATTGTTTATTTTAATGTCAGTAACTAAGTGTGAGATGCAGATATTGTTTGTTTGAATGTCAGTAACCGTGCTTGGGATGCAGATATTGATTGTTTGAATGACAGTAACTAAGTGTGAGATGCAGATATTGTTTCTTTGATTGTCAGTAACCAAGTGTGGGATGCAGATATTGTTTGTTTGATTGTCAGTAATGAAGTGTGAGATGCAGATATTGTTTTTTTGAATGTCCATAACCAAGTGTGAGATGCAGATATTGTTTGTTTTAATGTCAGTAACCAAATGTGGGATGCAGATATTGTTTGTTTGAATGTCAGTAACTAAGTGGGAGATGCAGATATTGTTTGTTTGATTGTCAGTAAATAAGTGTGGAATGCAGATATTGTTTGTTTGAATGTCAGTAACCAAGCGTGGGATGCAGATATTGTTTGTATGTCAGTAACCAAGTGTGGGATGCAGATAGAGTATTGTTTGTTTGAATGTCAGTAACCAAGTGTGAGATGGAGGATATTGTTTGTTTGAATGTCAGTAACTAAGTGTGAGATTCAGATATTGTTTGTTTGATTTTCAGTAACCAAGTGTGGGATGCAGATATTGTTTGTTTGAATGTCAGTAACCGTGCGTGGGATGCAGATATTGTTTGTTTGAATGTCAGTCACTAAGTGAGGGATGCGGATAGAGTATTGTTTGTTTGAATGTCAGTAACAGAGTGTGGGATGCAGATATTGTTTGTTTAAATGTCTGTATCCAGTGTGGGGTGCAGAAATTGTTTGTTTAAATGTCAGAAACTAAGTGTGAGATGCAGATATTGCTTGTTTGATTGTCAGTAACCAAGTGTGGGATGCAGATATTGTTTTTTTGGTTGTCAGTAACCAAGTGTGGGATGCAGATATTGTTTGATTGTCAGTAACGACGTGTGAGATGCAGATATTGTTTGTTTGAATGTCAATAGCCAAGTGTGAGATGCAGATATTGTTTGTTTGAATGTCAGTAACTAAGAGGGAGATGGAGATATTGTTTGTTTGAATGTCAGTAATGTGTGTGGGATGCAGATATTGTTTGTTTGAATGTCAATACCCAAGTGTGGGATGCAGATATTGTTTGTTTGAATGTCAGTATCAAGTGTGGGATGCAGATAGTTTGTTTGAATGTCAGTAACCAAGTGTGAGGTGCAGATGTTTTTTGTTTCAGTAACAAGTGTGGGATGCAGATATTGTTTGTTTGAATGTCAGTAACCAAGTGTGAGGTGCAGATATTGTTTGTTTTAATATCAGTAACTAAGTGTGGGATGTTGTTATTGTTTGTTTGAATGTCAGTAACAGAGTGTTAGATGCAGATATTGTTTGTTTGAATGTCAGTAACCAAGTGTGAGATGCAGATATTGTTTGTTTGAATGTCATTAACCAAGTGTGAGATGCAGATATTGTTTGTTTCAGTATCAAGTGTGGGATGCAGATATTGTTTGTTTGAATGTCAGTAACCAAGTGTGAGGTGCAGATATTGTTTGTTTTTATATCAGTAACTAAGTGTGGGATGCCGTTATTGTTTGTTTGAATGTCAGTAACAGAGTGTTAGATACAGATATTGTTTGTTTGAATGTCAGTAACCAAGTCTGAGATGCAGATATTGTTTGTTTTAATGTCAGTAACTAAAGTGAAATGCAGATATTGTTTGTTTGAATTTCCATAACCAAGTGTGGGATGCAGATATTGTTTGTTTTGATTGTGAGTAACGAAGTGTGAGATGCAGATATTGTTTGTTTGAATGTCATTAACCAAGTGTGAGATGCAGATATTGTTTGTTTGAATGTCAGTAGCCAAGTGTGAGGTGCAGATATTGTTTGTTTGAATGTCAATAACTAAGTTTGAGAGGCAGATATTGTTTGTTTGAATGTCAGTAACAGAGTGTGAGATGGAGATATTGTTTGTTTGAATGTCAGTAACAGAGTGTGAGATGCAGATATTGTTTGTTTGAATGTCAGTATCTAAGTGTGAGATGCAGATATTGTTTGTTTGAATGTCAGTAACCAAGTGTGAGATGCAGATATTATTTGTTTTAATATCAGTAACTAAGTGTGAGATGCAGATATTGTTTGTTTTAATGTCCATAACCAAGTGTGGGATGCAGATATTGTTTGTTTTTATTGTCAGTAACGAAGTGTGAGATGCAGATATTGTTTGTTTGAATGTCAGTAACCAAGTGTGAGATGCAGATATTGTTTATTTTAATGTCAGTAACTAAGTGTGAGGTGCAGATATTGTTTGTTTGAATGTCAGTAACCGTGCTTGGGATGCAGATATTGATTGTTTGAATGACAGTAACTAAGTGTGAGATGCAGATATTGTTTCTTTGATTGTCAGTAACCAAGTGTGGGATGCAGATATTGTTTGTTTGAATGTCAGTAACCAAGTGTGAGTTGCAGATATTGTTTGTTTTAATGTCAAAAACTAGGTTTGAGATGCAGATATTGTTTGTTTGAATGTCAGTAGCCAAGTGTGAGGTGCAGATATTGTTTGTTTGAATGTCAATAACTAAGTTTGAGAGGCAGATATTGTTTGTTTGAATGTCAGTAACAGAGTGTGAGATGGAGATATTGTTTGTTTGAATGTCAGTAACAGAGTGTGAGATGCAGATATTGTTTGTTTGAATGTCAGTATCTAAGTGTGAGATGCAGATATTGTTTGTTTGAATGTCAGTAACCAAGTGTGAGATGCAGATATTATTTGTTTTAATATCAGTAACTAAGTGTGAGATGCAGATATTGTTTGTTTTAATGTCCATAACCAAGTGTGGGATGCAGATATTGTTTGTTTTTATTGTCAGTAACGAAGTGTGAGATGCAGATATTGTTTGTTTGAATGTCAGTAACCAAGTGTTAGATGCAGATATTGTTTATTTTAATGTCAGTAACTAAGTGTGAGGTGCAGATATTGTTTGTTTGAATGTCAGTAACCGTGCTTGGGATGCAGATATTGATTGTTTGAATGACAGTAACTAAGTGTGAGATGCAGATATTGTTTCTTTGTTTGTCAGTAACCAAGTGTGGGATGCAGATATTGTTTGTTTGATTGTCAGTAATGAAGTGTGAGATGCAGATATTGTTTTTTTGAATGTCCATAACCAAGTGTGAGATGCAGATATTGTTTGTTTTAATGTCAGTAACCAAATGTGGGATGCAGATATTGTTTGTTTGAATGTCAGTAACTAAGTGGGAGATGCAGATATTGTTTGTTTGATTGTCAGTAAATAAGTGTGGAATGCAGATATTGTTTGTTTGAATGTCAGTAACCAAGCGTGGGATGCAGATATTGTTTGTATGTCAGTAACCAAGTGTGGGATGCAGATAGAGTATTGTTTGTTTGAATGTCAGTAACCAAGTGTGAGATGCAGGATATTGTTTGTTTGAATGTCAGTAACTAAGTGTGAGATTCAGATATTGTTTGTTTGATTTTCAGTAACCAAGTGTGGGATGCAGATATTGTTTGTTTGAATGTCAGTAACCGTGCGTGGGATGCAGATATTGTTTGTTTGAATGTCAGTCACTAAGTGAGGGATGCGAATAGAGTATTGTTTGTTTGAATGTCAGTAACAGAGTGTGGGATGCAGATATTGTTTGTTTAAATGTCTGTATCCAGTGTGGGGTGCAGAAATTGTTTGTTTAAATGTCAGAAACTAAGTGTGAGATGCAGATATTGTTTGTTTGATTGTCAGTAACCAAGTGTGGGATGCAGATATTGTTTTTTTGGTTGTCAGTAACCAAGTGTGGGATGCAGATATTGTTTGATTGTCAGTAACGACGTGTGAGATGCAGATATTGTTTGTTTGAATGTCAATAGCCAAGTGTGAGATGCAGATATTGTTTGTTTGAATGTCAGTAACTAAGAGGGAGATGGAGATATTGTTTGTTTGAATGTCAGTAATGTGTGTGGGATGCAGATATTGTTTGTTTGAATGTCAATACCCAAGTGTGGGATGCAGATATTGTTTGTTTGAATGTCAGTATCAAGTGTGGGATGCAGATAGTTTGTTTGAATGTCAGTAACCAAGTGTGAGGTGCAGATGTTTTTTGTTTCAGTAACAAGTGTGGGATGCAGATATTGTTTGTTTGAATGTCAGTAACCAAGTGTGAGGTGCAGATATTGTTTGTTTTAATATCAGTAACTAAGTGTGGGATGCAGATATTGTTTGTTTGAATGTCAGTAACAGAGTGTTAGATGCAGATATTGTTTGTTTGAATGTCATAAACCAAGTGTGAGATGCAGATATTGTTTGTTTCAGTATCAAGTGTGGGATGCAGATATTGTTTGTTTGAATGTCAGTAACCAAGTGTGAGGTGCAGATATTGTTTGTTTTTATATCAGTAACTAAGTGTGGGATGCCGTTATTGTTTGTTTGAATGTCAGTAACAGAGTGTTAGATACAGATATTGTTTGTTTGAATGTCAGTAACCAAGTCTGAGATGCAGATATTGTTTGTTTTAATGCCAGTAACTAAAGTGAAATGCAGATATTGTTTGTTTGAATTTCCATAACCAAGTGTGGGATGCAGATATTGTTTGTTTTGATTGTGAGTAACGAAGTGTGAGATGCAGATATTGTTTGTTTGAATGTCATTAACCAAGTGTGAGATGCAGATATTGTTTGTTTCAGTATCAAGTGTGGGATGCAGATATTGTTTGTTTGAATGTCAGTAACCAAGTGTGAGTTGCAGATATTGTTTGTTTTAATGTCAAAAACTAGGTTTGAGATGCAGATATTGTTTGTTTGAATGTCAGTAGCCAAGTGTAAGGTGCAGATATTGTTTGTTTGAATGTCAATAACTAAGTTTGAGAGGCAGATATTGTTTGTTTGAATGTCAGTAACAGAGTGTGAGATGGAGATATTGTTTGTTTGAATGTCAGTAACTAAGTGTGAGATGCAGATATTGTTTGTTTGAATGTCAGTAACCAGTGTGAGATGCAGATATTATTCTTTTTAATGTCAGTAACTAAGTGTGAGATGCAGATATTGTTTGTTTGAATGTCCATAACCAGTGTGGGATGCAGATATTGTTTGTTTTGATTGTCAGTAACGAAGTGTGAAATGCAGATATTGTTTGTTTGAACGTCAGTAACCAAGTGTCAGATGCAAATATTATTTGTTTTAATATCAGTAACCAAATGTGCGATGCAGATATTGTTTGTTTGATTATCAGTAACAGAGTGTGAGATGCAGATATTGTTTGTTTGAATGTCAGTAACCAAGTGTGAGATGCAGATATTGTTTGTTTGAATGTCAGTAACTAAGTGTGAGATGCAGATATTGTTTCTTTGATAGTCAGTAACCAAGTGTGGGATGCAGTTATTGTTTGTTTGAATGTCAGTAGCCAAGTGTGAGGTGCAGATGTTGTTTGTTTTAATGTCAGTAACTAAGTTTGAGATGCAGATATTGTTTGTTTGAATGTCAGTAACTAAGTGTGAGATGCAGATATTGTTTGTTTGAATGTCAGTAACTAAGTGTTAGATGCAGATATTGTTTGTTTGAATGTCAGTAACTAAGTGTGAGATGCAGATATTGTTTGTTTGAATGTCAGTAACCAAGTGTGAGATGCAGATATTATTTGTTTTAATGTCAGTAACCAAATGTGGGATGCAGATATTGTTTGTTTGATTGTCAGTAACAGAGTGTGAAATGCAGATATTGTTTGTTTGAATTTCAGTAACCAAGTGTGAGAGCAGATATTGTTTGTTTGAATGTCAGTAACTAAGTGTGAGATGCAGATATTGTTTGTTTGATTGTCAGTAACTAAGTGTGAGATGCAGATATTGTTTGTTTTAATGTCAGTAACTAAGTGGGAGATGCAGATATTGTTTGTTTGATTGTCAGTAAATAAGTGTGGGATGCAGATATTGTTTATTTGAATGTCAGTAACCAAGCGTGGGATGCAGATATTGTTTGTTTGTATGTCAGTAACCAAGTGTGGGATGCAGATATTGTTTGTTTTAATATCAGTAACCAAATGTGCGATGCAGATATTGTTTGTTTGATTGTCAGTAACAGAGTGTGAGATGCAGATATTGTTTGTTTGAATGTCAGTAACCAAGTGTGAGATGCAGATATTGTTTGTTTGAATGTCAGTAACTAAGTGTGAGATGCAGATATTGTTTCTTTGATAGTCAGTAACCAAGTGTGTGATGCAGATATTGTTTGTTTGAATGTCAGTAGCCAAGTGTGAGGTGCAGATGTTGTTTGTTTTAATGTCAGTAACTAAGTTTGAGATGCAGATATTGTTTGTTTAAATGTCAGTAACAGAGTGTGAGATGCAGATATTGTTTGTTTGAATGTCAGTAACTAAGTGTGAGATGCAGATATTGTTTGTTTGAATGTCAGTAACTAAGTGTGAGATGCAGATATTGTTTGTTTGAATGTCAGTAACCAAGTGTGAGATGCAGATATTATTTGTTTTAATGTCAGTAACCAAATGTGGGATGCTGATACTGTTTGTTTGATTGTCAGTAACAGAGTGTGAAATGCAGATATTGTTTGTTTGAATTTCAGTAACCAAGTGTGAGAGCAGATATTGTTTGTTTGAATGTCAGTAACTAAGTGGAAGATGCAGATATTGTTTGTTTGATTGTCAGTAACTAAGTGTGAGATGCAGATATTGTTTGTTTGAATGTCAGTAACTAAGTGGGAGATGCAGATATTGTTTGTTTGATTGTCAGTAAATAAGTGTGGGATGCAGATATTGTTTATTTGAATGTCAGTAACCAAGCGTGGGATGCAGATATTGTTTGATTGTCAGTAACGACGTGTGAGATGCAGATATTGTTTGTTTGAATGTCAATAGCCAAGTGTGAGATGCAGATATTGTTTGTTTGAATGTCAGTAACTAAGAGGGAGATGGAGATATTGTTTGTTTGAATGTCAGTAATGTGTGTGGGATGCAGATATTGTTTGTTTGAATGTCAATACCCAAGTGTGGGATGCAGATATTGTTTGTTTGAATGTCAGTATCAAGTGTGGGATGCAGATAGTTTGTTTGAATGTCAGTAACCAAGTGTGAGGTGCAGATGTTTTTTGTTTCAGTAACAAGTGTGGGATGCAGATATTGTTTGTTTGAATGTCAGTAACCAAGTGTGAGGTGCAGATATTGTTTGTTTTAATATCAGTAACTAAGTGTGGGATGTTGTTATTGTTTGTTTGAATGTCAGTAACAGAGTGTTAGATGCAGATATTGTTTGTTTGAATGTCATAAACCAAGTGTGAGATGCAGATATTGTTTGTTTCAGTAACTAAGTGTGGGATGCAGATATTGTTTGTTTGAATGTCAGTAACCAAGTGTGAGGTGCAGATATTGTTTGTTTTTATATCAGTAACTAAGTGTGGGATGCCGTTATTGTTTGTTTGAATGTCAGTAACAGAGTGTTAGATACAGATATTGTTTGTTTGAATGTCAGTAACCAAGTCTGAGATGCAGATATTGTTTGTTTTAATGTCAGTAACTAAAGTGAAATGCAGATATTGTTTGTTTGAATTTCCATAACCAAGTGTGGGATGCAGATATTGTTTGTTTTGATTGTGAGTAACGAAGTGTGAGATGCAGATATTGTTTGTTTGAATGTCAGTAACCGTGCGTGGGATGCAGATATTGTTTGTTTGAATGTCAGTCACTAAGTGAGGGATGCGAATAGAGTATTGTTTGTTTGAATGTCAGTAACAGAGTGTGGGATGCAGATATTGTTTGTTTAAATGTCTGTATCCAGTGTGGGGTGCAGAAATTGTTTGTTTAAATGTCAGAAACTAAGTGTGAGATGCAGATATTGTTTGTTTGATTGTCAGTAACCAAGTGTGGGATGCAGATATTGTTTTTTTGGTTGTCAGTAACCAAGTGTGGGATGCAGATATTGTTTGATTGTCAGTAACGACGTGTGAGATGCAGATATTGTTTGTTTGAATGTCAATAGCCAAGTGTGAGATGCAGATATTGTTTGTTTGAATGTCAGTAACTAAGAGGGAGATGGAGATATTGTTTGTTTGAATGTCAGTAATGTGTGTGGGATGCAGATATTGTTTGTTTGAATGTCAATACCCAAGTGTGAGATGCAGATATTGTTTGTTTGAATGTCAGTATCAAGTGTGGGATGCAGATAGTTTGTTTGAATGTCAGTAACCAAGTGTGAGGTGCAGATGTTTTTTGTTTCAGTAACAAGTGTGGGATGCAGATATTGTTTGTTTGAATGTCAGTAACCAAGTGTGAGGTGCAGATATTGTTTGTTTTAATATCAGTAACTAAGTGTGGGATGTTGTTATTGTTTGTTTGAATGTCAGTAACAGAGTGTTAGATGCAGATATTGTTTGTTTGAATGTCATAAACCAAGTGTGAGATGCAGATATTGTTTGTTTCAGTATCAAGTGTGGGATGCAGATATTGTTTGTTTGAATGTCAGTAACCAAGTGTGAGGTGCAGATATTGTTTGTTTTTATATCAGTAACTAAGTGTGGGATGCCGTTATTGTTTGTTTGAATGTCAGTAACAGAGTGTTAGATACAGATATTGTTTGTTTGAATGTCAGTAACCAAGTCTGAGATGCAGATATTGTTTGTTTTAATGTCAGTAACTAAAGTGAAATGCAGATATTGTTTGTTTGAATGTCAGTAACCAAGTGTGGGATGCAGATATTGTTTGTTTTGATTGTGAGTAACGAAGTGTGAGATGCAGATATTGTTTGTTTGAATGTCATTAACCAAGTGTGAGATGCAGATATTGTTTGTTTCAGAATCAAGTGTGGGATGCAGATATTGTTTGTTTGAATGTCAGTAACCAAGTGTGAGTTGCAGATATTGTTTGTTTTAATGTCAAAAACTAGGTTTGAGATGCAGATATTGTTTGTTTGAATGTCAGTAGCCAAGTGTAAGGTGCAGATATTGTTTGTTTGAATGTCAATAACTAAGTTTGAGAGGCAGATATTGTTTGTTTGAATGTCAGTAACAGAGTGTGAGATGGAGATATTGTTTGTTTGAATGTCAGTAACTAAGTGTGAGATGCAGATATTGTTTGTTTGAATGTCAGTAACCAGTGTGAGATGCAGATATTATTCTTTTTAATGTCAGTAACTAAGTGTGAGATGCAGATATTGTTTGTTTGAATGTCCATAACCAGTGTGGGATGCTGATATTGTTTGTTTTGATTGTCAGTAACGAAGTGTGAAATGCAGATATTGTTTGTTTGAACGTCAGTAACCAAGTGTCAGATGCAAATATTATTTGTTTTAATATCAGTAACCAAATGTGCGATGCAGATATTGTTTGTTTGATTATCAGTAACAGAGTGTGAGATGCAGATATTGTTTGTTTGAATGTCAGTAACCAAGTGTGAGATGCAGATATTGTTTGTTTGAATGTCAGTAACTAAGTGTGAGATGCAGATATTGTTTCTTTGATAGTCAGTAACCAAGTGTGGGATGCAGTTATTGTTTGTTTGAATGTCAGTAGCCAAGTGTGAGGTGCAGATGTTGTTTGTTTTAATGTCAGTAACTAAGTTTGAGATGCAGATATTGTTTGTTTAAATGTCAGTAACAGAGTGTGAGATGCAGATATTGTTTGTTTGAATGTCAGTAACTAAGTGTTAGATGCAGATATTGTTTGTTTGAATGTCAGTAACTAAGTGTGAGATGCAGATATTGTTTGTTTGAATGTCAGTAACCAAGTGTGAGATGCAGATATTATTTGTTTTAATGTCAGTAACCAAATGTGGGATGCAGATATTGTTTGTTTGATTGTCAGTAACAGAGTGTGAAATGCAGATATTGTTTGTTTGAATTTCAGTAACCAAGTGTGAGAGCAGATATTGTTTGTTTGAATGTCAGTAACTAAGTGTGAGATGCAGATATTGTTTGTTTGAATGTCAGTAACTAAGTGTGAGATGCAGATATTGTTTGTTTTAATGTCAGTAACTAAGTGGGAGATGCAGATATTGTTTGTTTGATTGTCAGTAAATAAGTGTGGGATGCAGATATTGTTTGTTTGAATGTCAGTAACCAAGCGTGGGATGCAGATATTGTTTGTTTGTATGTCAGTAACCAAGTGTGGGATGCAGATATTGTTTGTTTGAATGTCCATAACCAGTGTGGGATGCAGATATTGTTTGTTTTGATTGTCAGTAACGAAGTGTGAAATGCAGATATTGTTTGTTTGAACGTCACGAACCAAGTGTCAGATGCAGATATTGTTTGTTTTAATATCAGTAACCAAATGTGCGATGCAGATATTGTTTGTTTGATTGTCAGTAACAGAGTGTGAGATGCAGATATTGTTTGTTTGAATGTCAGTAACCAAGTGTGAGATGCAGATATTGTTTGTTTGAATGTCAGTAACTAAGTGTGAGATGCAGATATTGTTTCTTTGATAGTCAGTAACCAAGTGTGTGATGCAGATATTGTTTGTTTGAATGTCAGTAGCCAAGTGTGAGGTGCAGATGTTGTTTGTTTTAATGTCAGTAACTAAGTTTGAGATGCAGATATTGTTTGTTTAAATGTCAGTAACAGAGTGTGAGATGCAGATATTGTTTGTTTGAATGTCAGTAACTAAGTGTGAGATGCAGATATTGTTTGTTTGAATGTCAGTAACTAAGTGTGAGATGCAGATATTGTTTGTTTGAATGTCAGTAACCAAGTGTGAGATGCAGATATTATTTGTTTTAATGTCAGTAACCAAATGTGGGATGCTGATACTGTTTGTTTGATTGTCAGTAACAGAGTGTGAAATGCAGATATTGTTTGTTTGAATTTCAGTAACCAAGTGTGAGAGCAGATATTGTTTGTTTGAATGTCAGTAACTAAGTGGAAGATGCAGATATTGTTTGTTTGATTGTCAGTAACTAAGTGTGAGATGCAGATATTGTTTGTTTGAATGTCAGTAACTAAGTGGGAGATGCAGATATTGTTTGTTTGATTGTCAGTAAATAAGTGTGGGATGCAGATATTGTTTATTTGAATGTCAGTAACCAAGCGTGGGATGGAGATATTGTTTGTTTGATTGTCAGTAATGAAGTGTGAGATGCAGATATTGTTTTTTTGAATGTCCATAACCAAGTGTGAGATGCAGATATTGTTTGTTTTAATGTCAGTAACCAAATGTGGGATGCAGATATTGTTTGTTTGAATGTCAGTAACTAAGTGGGAGATGCAGATATTGTTTGTTTGATTGTCAGTAAATAAGTGTGGAATGCAGATATTGTTTGTTTGAATGCCAGTAACCAAGCGTGGGATGCAGATATTGTTTGTATGTCAGTAACCAAGTGTGGGATGCAGATAGAGTATTGTTTGTTTGAATGTCAGTAACCAAGTGTGAGATGCAGGATATTGTTTGTTTGAATGTCAGTAACTAAGTGTGAGATTCAGATATTGTTTGTTTGATTTTCAGTAACCAAGTGTGGGATGCAGATATTGTTTGTTTGAATGTCAGTAACCGTGCGTGGGATGCAGATATTGTTTGTTTGAATGTCAGTCACTAAGTGAGGGATGCGGATAGAGTATTGTTTGTTTGAATGTCAGTAACAGAGTGTGGGATGCAGATATTGTTTGTTTAAATGTCTGTATCCATTGTAGGGTGCAGAAATTGTTTGTTTAAATGTCTGAAACTAAGTGTGAGATGCCGATATTGTTTGTTTGATTGTCAGAAACCAAGTGTGGGATGCAGATATTGTTTTTTTGGTTGTCAGTAACCAAGTGTGGGATGCAGATATTGTTTGATTGTCAGTAACGACGTGTGAGATGCAGATATTGTTTGTTTGAATGTCAATAGCCAAGTGTGAGATGCAGATATTGTTTGTTTGAATGTCAGTAACTAAGAGGGAGATGCAGATATTGTTTGTTTGAATGTCAGTAATGTGTGTGGGATGCAGATATTGTTTGTTTGAATGTCAGTACCCAAGTGTGGGATGCAGATATTGTTTGTTTAAATGTCAGTATCAAGTGTGGGATGCAGATAGTTTGTTTGAATGTCAGTAACCAAGTGTGAGGTGCAGATGTTTTTTGTTTCAGTACCAAGTGTGGGATGCAGATATTGTTTGTTTGAATGTCAGTAACTAAGTGTGAGGTGCAGATATTGTTTGTTTTAATATCAGTAACTAAGTGTGGGATGTTGTTATTGTTTGTTTGAATGTCAGTAACAGAGTGTTAGATGCAGATATTGTTTGTTTGAATGTCAGTAACCAAGTGTGAGATGCAGATATTGTTTGTTTGAATGTCAGTAACCAAGTGTGAGATGCAGATATTGTTTGTTTCAGTATCAAGTGTGGCATGCAGATATTGTTTGTTTGAATGTCAGTAACCAAGTGTGAGGTGCAGATATTGTTTGTTTTTATATCAGTAACTAAGTGTGGGATGCCGTTATTGTTTGTTTGAATGTCAGTAACAGAGTGTTAGATACAGATATTGTTTGTTTGAATGTCAGTAACCAAGTCTGAGATGCAGATATTGTTTGTTTTAATGTCAGTAACTAAAGTGAAATGCAGATATTGTTTGTTTGAATTTCCATAACCAAGTGTGAGATGCAGATATTGTTTGTTTGAATGTCAGTAACCAAGTGTGAGTTGCAGATATTGTTTGTTTTAATGTCAAAAACTAGGTTTGAGATGCAGATATTGTTTGTTTTAATGTCAAAAACTAGGTTTGAGATGCAGATATTGTTTGTTTGAATGTCAGTAGCCAAGTGTGAGGCGCAGATATTGCTTGTTTGAATGTCAATAACTGAGTTTGAGATGCAGATATTGTTTGTTTGAATGTCAGTAACAGAGTGTGAGATGGAGATATTGTTTGTTTGAATGTCAGTAACTAAGTGTTAGATGCAGATATTGTTTGTTTGAATGTCAGTAACCAGTGTGAGATGCAGATATTATTCTTTTTAATGTCAGTAACTAAGTGTGAAATGCAGATATTGTTTGTTTGAATGTCCATAACCAGTGTGGGATTCAGATATTGTTTGTTTTGATTGTCAGTAACGAAGTGTGAAATGCAGATATTGTTTGTTTGAACGTCAGTAACCAAGTGTCAGATGCAGATATTATTTGTTTTAATATCAGTAACCAAATGTGCGATGCAGATATTGTTTGTTTGATTGTCAGTAACAGAGTGTGAGATGCAGATATTGTTTGTTTGAATGTCAGTAACCAAGTGTGAGATGCAGATATTGTTTGTTTGAATGTCAGTAACTAAGTGTGAGATGCAGATATTGTTTGTTTGATTGTCAGTAACTAAGTGTGAGATGCAGATATTGTTTGTTTTAATGTCAGTAACTAAGTGGGAGATGCAGATATTGTTTGTTTGATTGTCAGTAAATAAGTGTGGGATGCAGATATTGTTTATTTGAATGTCAGTAACCAAGCGTGGGATGCAGATATTGTTTGTTTGTATGTCAGTAACCAAGTGTGGGATGCAGATATTGTTTGTTTGAATGTCCATAACCAGTGTGGGATGCAGATATTGTTTGTTTTGATTGTCAGTAACGAAGTGTGAAATGCAGATATTGTTTGTTTGAACGTCACGAACCAAGTGTCAGATGCAGATATTGTTTGTTTTAATATCAGTAACCAAGTGTGAGATGCAGATATTGTTTGTTTGATTGTCAGTAACAGAGTGTGAGATGCAGATATTGTTTGTTTGAATGTCAGTAACCAAGTGTGAGATGCAGATATTGTTTGTTTGAATGTCAGTAACTAAGTGTGAGATGCAGATATTGTTTCTTTGATAGTCAGTAACCAAGTGTGGGATGCAGATATTGTTTGTTTGAATGTCAGTAACCAAGTGTGAGGTGCAGATGTTGTTTGTTTTAATGTCAGTAACTAAGTTTGAGATGCAGATATTGTTTGTTTAAATGTCAGTAACAGAGTGTGAGATGCAGATATTGTTTGTTTGAATGTCAGTAACTAAGTGTGAGATGCAGATATTGTTTGTTTGAATGTCAGTAACTAAGTGTGAGATGCAGATATTGTTTGTTTGAATGTCAGTAACCAAGTGTGAGATGCAGATATTATTTGTTTTAATGTCAGTAACCAAATGTGGGATGCAGATATTGTTTGTTTGATTGTCAGTAACAGAGTGTGAAATGCAGATATTGTTTGTTTGAATTTCAGTAACCAAGTGTGAGAGCAGATATTGTTTGTTTGAATGTCAGTAACTAAGTGTGAGATGCAGATATTGTTTGTTTGATTGTCAGTAACTAAGTGTGAGATGCAGATATTGTTTGTTTGAATGTCAGTAACTAAGTGGGAGATGCAGATATTGTTTGTTTGATTGTCAGTAAATAAGTGTGGGATGCAGATATTGTTTATTTGAATGTCAGTAACCAAGCGTGGGATGGAGATATTGTTTGTTTGATTGTCAGTAATGAAGTGTGAGATGCAGATATTGTTTTTTTGAATGTCCATAACCAAGTGTGAGATGCAGATATTGTTTGTTTTAATGTCAGTAACCAAATGTGGGATGCAGATATTGTTTGTTTGAATGTCAGTAACTAAGTGGGAGATGCAGATATTGTTTGTTTGATTGTCAGTAAATAAGTGTGGAATGCAGATATTGTTTGTTTGAATGCCAGTAACCAAGCGTGGGATGCAGATATTGTTTGTATGTCAGTAACCAAGTGTGGGATGCAGATAGAGTATTGTTTGTTTGAATGTCAGTAACCAAGTGTGAGAAGCAGGATATTGTTTGTTTGAATGTCAGTAACTAAGTGTGAGATTCAGATATTGTTTGTTTGATTTTCAGTAACCAAGTGTGGGATGCAGATATTGTTTGTTTGAATGTCAGTAACCGTGCGTGGGATGCAGATATTGTTTGTTTGAATGTCAGTCACTAAGTGAGGGATGCGGATAGAGTATTGTTTGTTTGAATGTCAGTAACAGAGTGTGGGATGCAGATATTGTTTGTTTAAATGTCTGTATCCAGTGTAGGGTGCAGAAATTGTTTGTTTAAATGTCTGAAACTAAGTGTGAGATGCCGATATTGTTTGTTTGATTGTCAGTAACCAAGTGTGGGATGCAGATATTGTTTTTTTGGTTGTCAGTAACCAAGTGTGGGATGCAGATATTGTTTGATTGTCAGTAACGACGTGTGAGATGCAGATATTGTTTGTTTGAATGTCAATAGCCAAGTGTGAGATGCAGATATTGTTTGTTTGAATGTCAGTAACTAAGAGGGAGATGCAGATATTGTTTGTTTGAATGTCAGTAATGTGTGTGGGATGCAGATATTGTTTGTTTGAATGTCAGTACCCAAGTGTGGGATGCAGATATTGTTTGTTTAAATGTCAGTATCAAGTGTGGGATGCAGATAGTTTGTTTGAATGTCAGTAACCAAGTGTGAGGTGCAGATGTTTTTTGTTTCAGTACCAAGTGTGGGATGCAGATATTGTTTGTTTGAATGTCAGTAACTAAGTGTGAGGTGCAGATATTGTTTGTTTTAATATCAGTAACTAAGTGTGGGATGTTGTTATTGTTTGTTTGAATGTCAGTAACAGAGTGTTAGATGCAGATATTGTTTGTTTGAATGTCAGTAACCAAGTGTGAGATGCAGATATTGTTTGTTTGAATGTCAGTAACCAAGTGTGAGATGCAGATATTGTTTGTTTCAGTATCAAGTGTGGCATGCAGATATTGTTTGTTTGAATGTCAGTAACCAAGTGTGAGGTGCAGATATTGTTTGTTTTTATATCAGTAACTAAGTGTGGGATGCCGTTATTGTTTGTTTGAATGTCAGTAACAGAGTGTTAGATACAGATATTGTTTCTTTGAATGTCAGTAACCAAGTCTGAGATGCAGATATTGTTTGTTTTAATGTCAGTAACTAAAGTGAAATACAGATATTGTTTGTTTGAATTTCCATAACCAAGTGTGGGATGCAGATATTGTTTGTTTGAATGTCAGTAACCAAGTGTGAGTTGCAGATATTGTTTGTTTTAATGTCAAAAACTAGGTTTGAGATGCAGATATTGTTTGTTTGAATGTCAGTAGCCAAGTGTGAGGCGCAGATATTGCTTGTTTGAATGTCAATAACTGAGTTTGAGATGCAGATATTGTTTGTTTGAATGTCAGTAACAGAGTGTGAGATGGAGATATTGTTTGTTTGAATGTCAGTAACTAAGTGTGAGATGCAGATATTGTTTGTTTGAATGTCAGTAACCAGTGTGAGATGCAGATATTATTCTTTTTAATGTCAGTAACTAAGTGTGAAATGCAGATATTGTTTGTTTGAATGTCCATAACCAGTGTGGGATTCAGATATTGTTTGTTTTGATTATCAGTAACGAAGTGTGAAATGCAGATATTGTTTGTTTGAACGTCAGTAACCAAGTGTCAGATGCAGATATTATTTGTTTTAATATCAGTAACCAAATGTGCGATGCAGATATTGTTTGTTTGATTGTCAGTAACAGAGTGTGAGATGCAGATATTGTTTGTTTGAATGTCAGTAACCAAGTGTGAGATGCAGATATTGTTTGTTTGAATGTCAGTAACTAAGTGTGAGATGCAGATATTGTTTCTTTGATAGTCAGTAACCAAGTGTGGGATGCAGATATTGTTTTTATGAATGTCAGTAGCCAAGTGTGAGGCGCAGATGTTGTTTGTTTTAATGTCAGTAACTAAGTTTGAGATGAAGATATTGTTTGTTTGAATGTCAGTAACAGAGTGTGAGATGCAGATATTGTTTGTTTGATTGTC
Source organism: Limnoperna fortunei (assembly GCA_944474755.1). Lineage (NCBI taxonomy): Eukaryota > Metazoa > Mollusca > Bivalvia > Mytilida > Modiolidae > Limnoperna > Limnoperna fortunei. Next base: position 22,986,183 of record OX104125.1, read on the forward strand.
AGTAACAGAGTGTGAAATGCAGATATTGTTTGTTTGAATTTCAGTAACCAAGTGTGAGAGCAGATATTGTTTGTTTGAATGTCAGTAACTAAGTGTGAGATGCAGATATTGTTTGCTTGATTGTCAGTAACTAAGTGTGAGATGCAGATATTGTTTGTTTAAATGTCAGTAACTAAGTGGGAGATGCAGATATTGTTTGTTTGATTGTCAGTAAATAAGTGTGCGATGCAGATATTGTTTGTTTGATTGTCAGTTACAGAGTGTGAGATGCAGATGTTGTTTGTTTGAATGTCAGTAACCAAGTGTGAGATGCAGATATTGTTTGTTTGAATGTCAGTAACTAAGTGTGAGATGCAGATATTGTTTCTTTGATAGTCAGTAACCAAGTGTGGGATGCAGATATTGTTTGTTTGAATGTCAGTAGCCAAGTGTGAGGTGCAGATGTTGTTTGTTTTAATGTCAGTAACTAAGTTTGAGATGCAGATATTGTTTGTTTAAATGTCAGTAACAGAGTGTGAGATGCAGATATTGTTTGTTTGAATGTCAGTAACTAAGTGTTAGATGCAGATATTGTTTGTTTGAATGTCAGTAACTAAGTGTGAGATGCAGATATTGTTTGTTTGAATGTCAGTAACCAAGTGTGAGATGCATATATTATTTGTTTTAATGTTAGTAACCAAATGTGGGATGCAGATATTGTTTGTTTGATTGTCAGTAACAGAGTGTGAAATGCAGATATTGTTTGTTTGAATTTCAGTAACCAAGTGTGAGAGCAGATATTGTTTGTTTGAATGTCAGTAACTAAGTGGAAGATGCAGATATTGTTTGCTTGATTGTCAGTAACTAAGTGTGAGATGCAGATATTGTTTGTTTGAATGTCAGTAACTAAGTGGGAGATGCAGATATTGTTTGTTTGATTGTCAGTAAATAAGTGTGGGATGCAGATATTGTTTATTTGAATGTCAGTAACCAAGCGTGGGATGCAGATATTGTTTGTTTGTATGTCAGTAACCAAGTGTGGGATGCAGATAGTATTGTTTGTTTGAATGTCAGTAACCAAGTGTGAGATGCAATTATTGTTTGTTTGAATGTCAGTAACTAAGTGTGAGATTAAGATATTGTTTGTTTGTTTTTCAGTAACCAAGTGTGGGATGCAGATATTGTTTGTTTGATTGTCAGTAACCAAGTGTGGGATGCAGATATTGTTTGTTTGATTGTCAGTAACAAAGTGTGGGATGCAGATTTTGTTTGTTTGAATGTCAGTAACCAAGTGTGAGATGCAGATAGTTTGTTTTAATGTCAGTAACTATGTTCGAGATGCAGATATTGTTTGTTTGAATGTCAGTAACCAAGTGTGAGATGCAGATAGTTTGTTTTAATGTCAGTAACTAAGTTCGAGATGCAGATATTGTTTGTTTGAATGTCAGTAACCAAGTGTGAGATGCAGATATTGTTTGTTTGATTGTCAGTAACAGAGTGTGAGATGCAGATATTGTTTGTTTGAATGTCAGTAACCAAGTGTGAGATGCAGATATTGCTTGTTTGAATGTCAGTAACTAAGTGGGAGATGCAGATATCGTTTGTTTGATTGTCAGTAACTAAGTGTGGGATGCAGATATTGTTTGTTTGAATGTCAGTAACTAAGTGGGAGATGCAGATATTGTTCGTTTGATTGTCAGTTACTAAGTTTGGGATGCAGATATTGTTTGTTTGAATGTCAGTAACCAAGCGTGGGATGCAGATATTGTTTGTTTGTATGTCAGTAACCAAGTGGGGGATGCAGATAGAGTATTGTTTGTTTGAATGTCAGTAACCAAGTGTGAGATGCAGATATTGTTTGTTTGAATGTCAGTAACTAAGTGTGAGATTCAGATATTGTTTGTTTGATTTTCAGTAACCAAGTGTGGGATGCAGATAGTTTGTTTGAATGTCACTAACCGTGCGTGGGATGCAGATATTGCTTGTTTGAATGTCAGTCATCAAGTGAGGGATGCAGATAGAGTATTGTTTGTTTGAATGTCAGTAACAGAGTGTGGGATGCAGATATTGTTTGTTTAGATGTCTGTATCCAGTGTGGGGTGCAGATATTGTTTGTTTAAATGTCAGTAACTAAGGGTGAGATGCAGATATTGTTTGTTTGATTGTCAGTAACCAAGTGTGGGATGCAGATATTGTTTGTTTGGTTGTCAGTAACCAAGTGTGGGATGCAGATATTGTTTGTTTGATTGTCAGTAACGACGTGTGAGATGCAGATATTGTTTGTTTGAATGTCTATAACCAAGTGTGAGATGCAAATATTGTTTGTTCGATTGTCAGTAACCAAGTGAGGGATGCTGATTTTGTTTGTTTGAATATCAGTAATTAAGTGTGGAATGCAGATATTGTTTGTTTAAATGTCAGTAACTAAGTGTGGGGTTTGTTTGAATGTCAGTAACCAAATACTGAGTGTGTTTGAATGTCAATAGCCGAGTGTGGGGTTTGTTTGAATGCCAGTAACCAAGTGTGGGATGCTGTTATTGTTTGTTTGAATATCAGTAATTAAGTGTGGAATGCAGATATTGTTAAGTGTGGGGTTTGTTTGAATGTCAGTAACCAAGTGCTGGGTTTGTTTGAATGTCAATAACCAAGTGTGGGGTTTGTTACCAAGTGTGGGATGATGATATTGTTTAAATATCTAACCAAGTGTCCACTTCACATTTTGTTTGTTTGACTGGTTTTACACCACTTTCAGAAACTTAAGCTATATCATTGTGTCAACCCAGAAAAAAAACATCCCACATTTGTCAGAAAACCTGGCAATACTAGGCAACTAGGGTTTGGCACACCTTGCCCAAAGTACAATCAGCTGTCATGTTCGCTATGTATAGTGGCGTAGTTACGTACTATTTGGAGGGAACATAACGGCTGATTTTAATCAGATTGCCCAGAGTAAGGCTCAAACTCACAACCACATTGTTGACACACAACAGTGATCATTAGTAGATGACATAACTATGTAGACCACTTTTCCACTTGATGCAGGTATTAAGGCGTTAAACAATTCTTATGTCTACACCAACATTCCATTATGGGTGGAGAGGTGGTTTCCAGGGATTAAGCTACAGGGCTGTCAAGTGTGTCCCAGGTTGTGTCCACCCCTGCTACTTTCTGATTAACGTCCACCTTCCTGTATGATGCAGATATTGATTGTTTGAATGACAGTAACTAAGTGTGAAATGCAGATATTTTTTCTTTGATTGTCAGTAACAAAGTGTGGGATGCAGATATTGTTTGTTTGAATGTCAGTAACCAAGTTTGAGGTGCAGATATTGTTTGTTTTAACATCATTAACTAAGTGTGGGATGCAGATATTGTTTGTTTGATTGTCAGTAACAGAGTGTGAGATGCAGATATTGTTTGTTTGAATGTCAGTAACCAAGTGTGAGATGCAGATATTGTTTGTTTGAATGTCAGTCACCAAGTGTGGGATGCAGATAGAGTATTGTTTGTTTGAATGTCAGTAACAGAGTGTGAGATGCAGATAGTTTGTTTAAATGTCTGTATCCAGTGTGGGATGCAGATATTGTTTGTTTAAATGTCAGTAACTAAATGTGAGATGCAGATATTGTTTGTTTGATTGTCAGTAACCAAGTGTGGGATGCAGATATTGTTTGTTTGATTGTCAGTAACAAAGTGTGAGATGCAGATATTATTTTTTTGATTGTCCGTAACTAAGTAAGAGATGCAGATATTGTTTGTTTGAATGTCAGTAACCAAGTGTGAGATGCAGATAGTTTGTTTTAATGTCAGTAACTAAGTGCGAGATGCAGATATTGTTTGTTTGAATGTCCATAACCAAGTGTGAGATGCAGATATTGTTTGTTTGATTGTCAGTAACCAAGTGTGGGATGCTGATTTTGTTTGTTTGAATATCAGTAATTAAGTGTGGAATGGAGATACTGTTTGTTTGAATGTCAGTAACAGAGTGTGAGATGCAGATAGTTTGTTTAAATGTCTGTATCCAGTGTGGGATGCAGATATTGTTTGTTTAAATGTCAGTAACTAAACTTTAACTTTTGTCTTTAACGAGTTATCTCCCTACACCGAAAGCCTTGTCATCACATTATCTCTGAAACTATAACAGATAGAAGAAAGCTTTAATGTGAGAAATGTTAAGTAATTTTGAGACAACTTGATAACAAAATTCAGCTAATAATTTCTTATAAGCGGAGGCGAGCGATATCCCTTGCATGTTTCAAGGACTATGCTTATCGCCAAAACTAACAAACTGCAAGCCAAAAATGCCTAGGGTCTTTACCATTTGTTGTCTTGTGACATGTCCTTAAAGATGATCTCAAGGTCGAAGTTCAGAAGTGACCTCGACCTTGGGCTTCTAATCTTGTTATTATCGAAAACCATAAAAGATTGGAGCAGAGAATAAATGTGAAAAATACTTCCCTCATCAAAACCTTCATTTGGTATATTGTATCCAAAACTGTTGAGTGAACTGTTTTCGAGTTTCAGTCCTCGACACATTTCGGTTATTCGGTATTGCCATACAACTTGAAAACGGTTAGAGATAATATAAAGGTTTAATATTATCACTAAGTCAAGGTCTTTTATTTGAGCTCAGTGTCAAAGGTCATGGATCAAGGTCATACCGTAGATAAAAAGGTAACCATTATAAAAAGTCGAGACATAAACTTTTTTTTTAAGTTTCATGATACAACAACAACTGTTCGATTTAGAGAGCGGACAAGTGAATTTGTCATTTTTCGTATAAAATGCCATAAATCTGAAGCGGCTGAAGCCTTTTGGCTGGTTATCGAACTTGGCCGAGATTTAATGCCCATAAACATTTTCCACCAAGTTTCATAAAGTGTGGACAAGAACTGAACTCTGAAGTGGCTGAAGTAATTTGGCAGGTTATATCATGTCCATAATTATTTTCCCCATGTTTCATAAAGATCAGGCAACTGTTTGAGTTAAAGAGTGGACATTGCTGTGGACGCTGCCCTTTCATGAGTGTGTACATAATATGACCCGTCTTCGACAGGCATATAAAAATGTAAACAAAGATACCGCAATGGGCTTTTATGTTAAATCAACAAACATTTTGATGTGTTTATATATTTTATTTTGTGATCACATGATATATGACAAGCAGATCACCATGGTGATACTATTCAAAAGGTGAGCAAAGTACAAACAGTAACAATACAAAATTACAACAACAAATGATGAATAGCACTTAAAAAACAACATATCTTGATAACAATTAAATAATTTGTTTTTGCACAACTGCCCCGTTTCAAATATCTACGAATGATAAATATGGATTTTATTTAAAGATTTGTAAAATGAATATTAGGATGAAGCTTAAGTCTATTACAATTACTTTAAATTCTGGTTAATACAACTCTGTATTGTATATTCCCTTAGCACTTAAAAGGTGGAATGAACAGGGCTGTACAGCCATTTTTGCAACAAATAAGTTTGTATCAAATATTAATTCTGGATTTTAATTTATATAGTCCTAGGTAATGATGAACTATTAAGTTAATTTGATTTTATTTAGGGGGAGGGGTTTATTCATTGTGGAGTATGCAAGGGGTACTTCACCACACAAGTATCTTACAGAAAATTAATTTTTTAAGCTATTAATTACAAAATCAAAGCATAAGAGACGTTAAATCAATCCTGTAGAGATACATTTGACAGAAATGGGAAATAGTCCCTATAACGATAACCAACACAAACTTTTCTGGACAAAATGGTTGGAATAAATATTGCTTTTAAATCTGTTTTTCTTTTGTAGAAATTTGACAACTATTGAGGTTTTTTTCATACAAGAATAACTACTGGTACAGGACACAACATTATCATACTCTGCACTCACATAATGACCACAATTACCTTTCTGGAGGGGCCTCGGTGGCCGAGTGGTTAAGGTAGTTCGTCTACTATTGATCACGTGATCTGTCAACACTGAGATTGCAGGTTCGATTCTCACTGCATGCAGTGTGTACTCGACTCAAATCTTAATTGACAAGGATTGCCAGTTTTCCTACAGCAGGTCGGGGGTTCTCTCCGGGTACTCCGGCTTCCTCCCCCAATAAAAACTGGACGCCACAATATAGCTGAAAAATTGCTGAAAGTGGCGTTAAAAAACCATTCAAACATTCTAAACCTTTCTGGACATATGACTTCACTACATAGTAATATCTATAGCTGGCTAATCTGCCAAAGATCTTGGTCAAAAGAAAAAGAAAGCAATTTTGTTTGGTTATCTGCAAATAAAGAATTATTTTTCTCTACATGCCTTTCTTGCTTTAACAGAATTTAATACATTCCTTGTCACAGGGAGGCTTGCACTACAGCTGTTCCTTATTCATTGTCAGAGGGAGGCTAGCACCATAACTGTTCCTTACAATGTCTGGTTTAAAAACTATGTGATGTATTTTATAAATACTACACAATGTAATTTTCTTACTTTTCATGTTTTCAAATTTTAATTCATATACTAAAAATAACTGATTTGCCTGTTATCAAAGATTAGTTTGTTACATATTGAAAAAAAAGGTCTAAAAAACTCTCCATGAACTTCATTTCAAATAAAATAGACATAATGGATTCAAATCAACATGTCGTAATCTATGGCAACACTATAAGCAACAAAGGCAAGGACTTCAACACTATTTACAAGAAAATAAAATAAGTTACCATATTATATGGTGGTTACTCATACGAACACAATTACTCTCTTAAATATGACATTTATCTAGCAAACATCTTGATTGAGTGACAAATATAATCTTGTTTTCTTCATCTTTCCCTTGTGTGACAATTACATGTTTATAATCAAACACGAATTTTTTTATCAATAGCATTTAAATTAAACACTGAAATTTAACCCAAGACTAATTACACTTTTTTTCAGAATCAAAGGGAAGTAACTGACCAACCTGTCTGATTTATCATACATTGAAGTCACAAGTTTTTTCTAACACTTTCTGGTTCAAAAAAGAAGTCACCTAAAGGTTTTAAAATTATGACTATGAAGAAGTTTTTGCTGGGTATACACTTTAAATGACAGATCCATGTAAAAAATGAACAAAACGATGTGGGCATGTCATTCATACTCATGAAATTTGTGTTTCAGTTATGCAAATGTGTGTTACAACATGACAATTTGTACAAACATGTATTCTTATATGAAATATACACCGCATATCACTATAATTATACAACATCAAAATGTCTGCATGAGCTTTTCAAATTTTGTACATAGACATACCATCTTTCATGTTTTTTCTATATTTAACAAACTTTAATGTACAGTGCACATACATTTTTTTATGCAATATTAATGTTGCTGGTTAATTTAGATCAAATTTAGTGGCTATCAGAAGGCACTTCTCGTAAAATTTGATGGCTTGTGGTTGCTTTTTTAAAACAACCCCAAGAAGTATAGGAAATTTTTAAGCATGCTGGATAAAAATTCACGTTTATTCTGGAATAGCACTTGTGTTTAAAATATGTATTAAAAATACATTTATTGATACAAGTTATTTGTACTTCTCTAGTTATATGTAGCAATAGCTGCTCATTAAAAAGCATTATCAACAGAAATTTAAAGAAAATTAATTAAAATATCTTATAAAACTCTTATTAAAAGTCAAATTTAAAATGAAAACAACAGGCCCATGGAACACAATATTTAATCAAGTCATGATAAATCCAATTATAAAAATTATATTCAACCATAATTAATCTTTCAAATGATTGACAAACGTTGTTTTGGCCAAAGAGTATCAATAGTATTAAATCTGTTCTATACTGAATTAGAGTACATGTGGAGAGGACTGTTGGTATAACTTGATGTCCAATCTATTTGCTTCATTACTGGCAATGATTAAACTAGAGAACATGTAGTTGACTTCATCATATCAGTATCTGACAGTTTTACTTTCTCCTATTTTAAGAAGGAACGACCATTGACTTATTCACAAATTTAAATTCATTTTACCATAGGTTAAAGTGCACACAAATTGAATTTGGAACAAAAAGTATCAGAGAAGATTTTTTATTTTGATCTTATATTTTAACAATGTCTTAATTTCTCCCCTTTTGAAGGAGCATGGCCCTTCACAAACATTAATTTCTTCACTCAAAGATACTTTGAGGTACCAAGTATTAATGAAATTAGCACCATTTGGGATGTTGATTTGTAAATTTCCATATTATATTTTAACACTTTCATTTCTTAATTATCTCTACTTTCACATGTCAACACTTTCCTCAATACCTCCCTTGGAAGAGGATGTGAACCTTCATTTTAAAGTAATTTCAATTCTCTGTATGAAAAGAATTCTTTGTGCCAAGTTTTATTGAAATGGGCCCAGTAGTTCTGGAGAAGATGCAAATGTGAAATGTTAATGACAATGACTACGACAGTCAACAGAAAAAAGTAAATTTTTGATTGGAAAAGCTACCTTAATGCCAAAGGCTCAGTTAATCTAAAAATAACCATAATTTCAGAAATTATCAGAAAAATAAATATCCCAACATATATTATCATTCAGAAATAATATAAGCATGTGTAAAATTACAAAGGAAAAGTTTGTAAAACAATAAAGACTGCTACCTGAAGACAAATACATCTAACAGGGAAGCAGTTTAAAATACTACCATTGCGACTATCTTGCTTATTACAGGTATAATCCAAATCAGGCTTAACAAAACTACAATGTAATGTGTGCAACTAATTATGAATAAATAAAATAAAATGACAACAAACGATGATTTCATACATGAACACTGATTGGTTATAATTAATTTACAAATGAACAAATATAAGCACCATTGGTCTGTAACCAAAACAACAAACATAAAAATAAATAACAAGCAAACTAATTATAATACTAACTTTGGCACTAAAATTAAAAGTAAAAAACTACAAAACAATACTCTAAATATTTCATAATGTTTGCAACGTTCTACTGTAAAACATTAAGAAAATATTCACATTCATACCTAGCAGTGTCAGGCCCTTCAAACTGAAGGGTTGTTTTTACTAGATCTGGAAAAAATAAAGTGGATTTCTATGTTTAAATATAAATTAAAAAATGACTAATTGTAATGCACATGTACAATACAAATACAACAGCATAATTTTGTCTGTAGAATGTAAGAAGAGGCATGCTGTTAAACATTACAATATTTACATGGATTTCTTATCATTCTTCATTGAAGTTCTAAAATTCAATAGAAGGGTTATTGTCCAAATATTATTGAATATTGTAGTTTACAGAATATAAAAACAACTCTTACAATACAAGTCTGCAAGAAACAAAACTTATATTTGTGACCCTATTATATTGGTCTCCTATACTTCTTATTAAAAAGACATGCATCAGTGCATTATTTTTATCACATTTTTGCACGCATCCAAATCTTAAAATTAAAATTGTGTGTTATAAATAAAATAATTTGAAAGTACAAATTTCCAACATTAAATAAAGAAATATACTGCACACTTTCTGTTATGTAATAAATAAATATAACCTTGTTATATGTAAAATAATTAATACTACTAGACGCTTCAATAAATTCTGTTGCTTATCGCAATGGTGTAACGTACGTTTGAGGTTCAATTTATATGTCACTAGGAAAATGTGAATAAAGTCAAGGAAGACAAACTTACATAATTATTAGAAATATTAAAGAAGAGAAATAACAACTATCATGAGCTTAAAAGAAAAAAATTGGAATTCTTAAATTCTACGTTGACATTGGATTACTGTCATAATCCATTTTTGTAATCCAATATGTATTAATATTATTAATTGATAATTTTGCTGAATTTTAATTTGTCCAAAGTTTACCACGTGATATTTAGTATTTTGGCGGATTGACTGATTTATTGCGGATTGCACGGTTACAAAAAATAGAACAAAAAATCCCAAAAATCGAGTGATCGTATATGATCAGCTAATCATATTTTACATCCGGCTGTCAATCATCTTGTAGAACACAACAACAAACAAAGATCAGTGTTGAGCACAAAAGGTTTGCATCATTAAATAAGGATGAGATAGACTTTATATTTTATTTTATTATGTGACAAATTAAAATAAAGCAAAATTTTTAAATTAATAATATAAAAAATACAAACTTTCTCTTAGTCAATACAAGTTATATATATCGACCTCGAGTTATATATCAACGTCGGACTACGTCCTCGGTCGATATACATCTCTCAGTCGATATAAACTTGTATTGACTAAGAGAAAGGCTGTATTTTTATAATAGTGTTTGGGTTGGATTCTTGAACTTGCAATATTTTTGGCAAAATCTTTTGTGTCATGCTATTAAATAAACTTATACAATGCAGTAGCACTCATAATAATTCGAAAAGGATTTTTATTTTATGCAAAAAATAGTTCCATTGTCCCATGAGAGATCTATACATCCTGTACTAATCTGGTCACTCTTCCAGAAATTCTACGTAATACTGCGCTTCTTTTAAATAACTCTTGATAAAGGTCGGTAGCGGTAAATGATCTATATGATCACGACGTACAGTCTGCAGAATTTTAAATCGACACATGTGTTGTAAGGATTGCATCTGCTTGTATCTTGGTACTGGATGTAGTAGATGTACTGGCATAGGGGGTGCTCCTGGTCCAGATGGTCGAACGAAATACAAGAATTGTCCATTGCGTGAATTTTGCACAAACTGTTCAATAAACTGTCGAATAGTAGATTTCCCATGAGTATCAGGTTGAGACCAAAAACTAAATTTCCCTGAAATGTGAGGATTTGAATTTTAATTCATGATATGCAGAAATTATATTAAAATAAACTTTAGGTTTCCACGAAGCTTTAATCGCTCACATGGAAGACATGAGGACGTCAGATAAAACATGGATTCACTGATTTGTACAGCTTTCATCCTATTTTATGTTTTGGTTTTATTTAATTAAAACCAGGCTTCAATCACACTTAAAGAGCATTATTAATTTGTGCTGCTTTAATTTCCCAATTTTATAATGTTTCAACAATAGATCCATTTATTAGCAAAAGACATACAGTAAAAAAAATATGTCCTGCCGCTTTTTTTAGAAAAAAAACAACCTTTTTTCCTTAGCTTGTTTTTTAACTCTGTTAACCTGCAGTGTTGAGCGTTATCCTTTTTTCATCCTTGTTTGTTGGGACATTTTATCTAAAATTGTGTTTTTTAAAATAACACACAGAATACTCTATAAAAACATGAGTTGTATCAAATTTAAGTTTTTTTCTGGATTCATGCCTTACATTGGACAATTTGGGAAGGTGCTTGTTAGCAGAGGTTAGACCCTAAAGAAAAAATATATAGATCTATAATCTGAAAGATACGGTGTTAATTGTTTGTAGTAATTTTCTACACATTTATTTATCTTGTCCTCACTTTTTTAAACTTCCCTGGATTATGTATACATCTGAAGATTTGAACTCAAGGTTATGTCCTTATTTGAACTTCATAAAACAATTTTCTTTTGACGGGCAATGTTTATGTCACTCTCTGGCACAGAGAACATAAATGGTTCCTCAGATATAACCTCTGCCACACGTAATCCCTCATTTTCCGTGAGACTACATTTTTCGCATGAAAATGATGTTTGTAAACAAAGACCGATGTTGGTAAAAAAATACATGAGATCTTATTTATTTTTATATAGTTTATTTTACACTTTTGATACGGTTTTACTTAAAAAGTACTGCTTTTGTACAAGGTTGCATATCTGCCATGAGAGATATCTCTCATGGCGTTACCAATGGTGTGGCAGAGGTGATTGTGGTTGACGTAGGCAGAATCCTTTGCGTGGAGATTGTGTTTATGTGTGTCAAATAAGTAATATTTCCACATAACATACACATATTCTGTCGGTTGTTCACTGTACATATACATATACTAGTAAATGCAAGCTACGATTTTTCTGCTTTACATGTATCGTTACGCTTTCACTTACTTTTACTTTAATCCAATAGAAATGTTAATCATTCTTTACTGAAATCGCCTTTTTGTAAATCATACAGGTCCTTCTAGAGCTTACATGTACATATATACATGTACTTACCAACCATATTTACTAAAATTTTAAATTCAAACCAATCTTTAACCTACATATTTGAGCAACAATTTTTGTCAAAAAATGACCCGGCAAAATAAAGTAAATTATGTTTGCATTATTCTAGATTTCATGAAAATTATCCCCACTATATGTTTCATAAAATTATATACAAACAAGAACAGCAGAAACATAGTTATGAAATATTCTTTCCTATCCTCTGGGTTTTTCCTTCCTATCCTCTGGATTTTCCTTCCTATCCTTTGGGTTTTTTGAGGTTTTAATTACCTTTATGATGTTCTATTCTTGTATGATGTACTCTTCCCTGCATGTTAAAAGACAAACTCAGAATATATCTGTCATCAGAACTGTCCCATACCAGGAAGGATCCATCTGGCTTGTCTATCAACTTTATCTCAGCTTCCTCCCAGCTTAATGGACCCAATACCATCCACACTATAATATATATAATAATTTATAGAATCCTGAACAATCAAACTATTAAATGTAATAAAAGTAACCTTAAAATTAAAAATCTCTGAAATTTTTTCAAATATGTAATATTTACATTCCTAATCAACAAGATCATTTATTATGCCCTTATTTAAACCAATCTTGGTACAGTTCTATTTTCAATCTTTATATGTAAATTTAACCGACTTGTTGTTGACAAGTAATCAGCTTTTATTGATTTCTTGATCTTTTTCAATTGTACAGTTCTATGAAAGCAGCACATCCTTCCAAAATTTGTTGATAATTTAATAATAATTTTGTCTATACATGAATATGCTATTCCACAAGAGAACAGTTTTTCAAAATCTATACACCAGTTTACAATACTCGGCCACTTACTGTCACTTAACAACAAACTTCTTATTCAAGTTGAAATTATTAACCAGAACTCTTTATCAACTACTTTTTTTCTAACTTTACTCAAAGGTGATTTCGAAACAAAATTTACAACATGCATTCAATTTCACTTTGTAGTTTCCTCATTAGGATTCGGTGAAGTAATAAATAACTGATGCAGCAATTGAAGAATAAGAGACCTGACAACAGTACATCACTTGACAACATTTGTATTGAAGTAAGAATTCTTTTGTTCCACTGCTGAATAAGGCATTTAATTTTTTGAACATAAGGTTCATAGTTAAAATTTTCTGACTATCTTGGTAACATCAAAATTTACACCCAATAGCTTAAAAGGACATTTCCTCCAGTTGCAGATTTCACATAGAATTTCTGTAGAATACTTTTCACTTCCAAACTTGTGTTTTTGAAAAACTGATTTTCAAACCTGATATTTTAGCGACCAATCCAGTTCTTCTGGTGTTTCTTATAATGATTCAGAAGTACCATCTAGAATTGTAGATGTGTCATCGGCAAATCGGAAAGTTGATGTTCTTTTTGACACACTTTAATTCCTTTTTATTTTTTTTTAATTTCTTTAATTCTTAAAGCCATTATTTCTCCACAAAGAATAAAGGGGAAAATGGTGGGGGCCCTGTTGACAGCCTCTTCCATATGGCACGAGACTTTTTGATCAAAGGAATGGTGCTAGGCGACACAGGCAAATGCAGGGTAACACGGCAGACTATTGCTAGCTGTCATAGTGGAGTGGTGATACATCTACAATGTAGTTGTCAAAGGAAATGCTGGTAGCTTACACAGGAGAGTTCAAGTAGTTCACAAAGAGGAACAGTGTTAGTGGTAGAGAACTGCTGGCAGCCTTTCCAGGAAAGTGGGGATAGCTGTCAAAGTGGTCTGCTTGTACACAGGATGTATTACTAGTGCCCTGAGGTGACACAGGAAATGCTACAATACAGTTAAATCTGTAACAGTAGGGGCAGTCTTTCCAACCAACACAAATTGTACCCAGGCAGTCTTATAAACCAACACAAATTGTACCCAGGCAGTCTTACCAGCCAACACAAATTGTACCCAGGCAGTCTTACCAACCAACACAAATTGTACCCAGGCAGTCCAACACAAACTGTACCCATGCAGTCTTACCAACCAACACAAACTGTACCCAGGCAGTATTACCAACCAACACAAATTGTACCCATGCAGTTTTACCAACCAACACAAATTGTACCCAGGCAGTGTTACCAACCAACACAAATTGTACCCATGCAGTCTTACCAACCAATACAATTGTACCCAGGCAGTCTTACCAACCAACACAAATAGTACCCAGGCAGTCTTACCAACCAACACAAATTGTACCCAGGCAGTCTTACCAACCAACACAAACTGTACCCAGGCAGTATTACCAACCAACACAAATTGTACCCATGCAGTCTTACCAACCAACACAAATTGTACCCAGGCAGTGCTACCAACCAACACAAATTGTACCCAGGCAGTCTTACCAACCAACACAAATTGTACCCAGGCAGTCTTACCAACCAACACAAATTGTACCCATGCAGTCTTACCAACCAACACAAACTGTACCCAGGCAGTCTTACCAACCAACACAAATTGTACCCAGGCAGTATTACCAACCAACACAAATTGTACCCATGTAGTCTTACCAACCAACAAATTGTACCCAGGCAGTCTTAACCAACACAAATTGTACCCAGGCAGTATTACCAACCAACACAAATTGTACCCATGCAGTCTTACCAACCAACAAATTGTACCCAGGCAGTCTTACCAACCAACACAAACTGTACCCAGGCAGTCTTACCAACCAACACAAACTGTACCCATGCAGTCTTTCCAACCAACACAAATTGTACCCAGGCAGTCTTTCCAACCAACACAAATTGTACCCAGGCAGTCTTACCAACCAACACAAATTGTACCCATGCAGTGTTACCAACCGACACAAATTGTACCCATGCAGTATTACCAACCAACACAAATTGTACCCAGGCAGTGTTACCAACCAACACAAATTGTACCCATGCAGTCTTTCCAACCAACACAAATTGTACCCAGGCAGTGTTACCAACCAACACAAATTGTACCCATGCAGTCTTTCCAACCAACACAAATTGTACCCAGGCAGTCTTACCAACCAACACAAATTTTACCCAGGCAGTCTTATAAACCAACACAAATTGTACCCATGCAGTCTTACCAACCAACACAAATTGCACCCAGGCAGTGTTAACAACCAGCACAAATTGTACCCATGCAGTCTTTCCAACCAACACAAATTGTACCCAGGCAGTGTTACCAACCAACACAAATTGTACCCAGGCAGTCTTTCCAACCAACACAAATTGTACCCAGGCAGTCTTACCAACCAACACAAATTGTACCCAGGCAGTCTCACCAACCAACACAAATTGTACCCATGCAGTATTACCAACCAACACAAATTGTACCCAGGCAGTCTTTCCAACCAACACAAATTGTATTCAGGCAGTCTTTCCAACCAACACAAATTGTACCCAGGCAGTCTTTCCAACCAACACAAATTGTACCCAGGCAGTCTTTCCAACCAACACAAATTGTACCCAGGCAGTATTACCAACCAACACAAATTGTACCCATGCAGTCGTACCAACCAACACAAATTGTACCCAGGCAGTCTTACCAACCAACACAAATTGTACCCAGGCAGTATTACCAACCAACACAAATTGTACCCATGCAGTCTTTCCAACCAACACAAATTGTACCCAGGCAGTATTACCAACCAACACAAATTGTACCCAGGCAGTGTTACCAACCAACACAAATTGTACCCAGGCAGTGTTACCAACGAACACAAATTGCACCCAGGCGGCATTACCAACCAACACAAATTGTACCCAGGCAGTCTTACCAACCAACACAAATTGTACCCAGACAGTCTTACCAACCAACACAAATTGTACCCATGCAGTGTTACCAACCAACACAAATTGTACCCTAGCAGTCTTACCAACCAACACAAATTGTACCCATGCAGTCTTACCAACCAACACAAATTGTACCCTAGCAGTCTTTCCAACCAACACAAATTGTACCCAGGCAGTCTTACCAACCAACACAAATTGTACCCAGACAGTCTTACCAACAAAACACAAATTGTACCCAGGCAGTGTTACCAACCAACACAAATTGTACCCAGGCAGTCTTACCAACCAACACAAATTGTACCCAGGCAGTCTTACCAACCAACACAAATTGTACCCAGGCAGTCTTACCAACCAACACAAATTGTACCCAGGCAGTCTTACCAACCAACACAAATTGTACCCATGCAGTCTTTCCAACCAACACAAATTGTACCCAGGCAGTATTACCAACCAACACAAATCGTACCCATGCAGTCTTACCAACCAACACAAATTGTACCCAGGCAGTATTACCAACCAACACAAATTGTACCTAGGCAGTCTCACCAACCAACACAAATTGTACCCAGGCAGTATTACCAACCAACACAAATTGTACCCATGCAGTCTTACCAACCAACACAAATTGTACCTAGGCAGTATTACCAACCAACACAAACTGTACCCAGAAAATAACATTTGTTTATGAATGAACAAGTTTTATTTACTATGTTGATGGCCATTATTTGCATCTACAATCAGTAAAATGTTTTCAAGGAAGGTTAAATAGATTATGGAAGTTCCTTGGATATTTAACAAACAATCAAGGTAAAGGAAATTATTAAATATTTCCTTGGTCACAGTCCAATTAAAGAAGTAAAGATTAAAAAAAATTACTTAAAAAAAACGTTCAAATTCTATCAAACACTTGTGTTATGAATTGTTGAGTTTGTGGATAATGCTGTATACTGTTAATGTTAATAAGCCTCTGGTTTTCATTTAAATCAACTTGCATGTCTGTGTAGAAGAGTTTCAACATTATGACGGTGTATTCAAAAAGGTAGCACGCTTACAAGTCTTATGACCATTAATACTAGTAGCAATAGGTTGTTTCTGATCATGTGCTAGTGGATTGCTTTGTAGTGACTGAATTTTGATAATATTGTAATAGGTCAGTTACTCTGAGTACTCTGCTGTAGGAAAACTGGCAATCCTTGTCAATTAAGATTGGAGTCGAGTTCACCCTGCCTGCAGTGAGAATCGAACCCGCAACCTCAGTGTTGACAGACAACATGATCAATAGTAGACGAACTACCTTAACCACTAGGCCATCGTGCCCCCCTTTGTATATAATATACTATATAATGCATGGGAACATTGTCTGATCATCGGGTAATGCCAATTGACACATACTTATTTCGAAATATTTTGCTTTATATTCTTGACCACGTGATCAATAGTAGATGAACTATTGGTACCTTAACCACTCAGCCACCGAGGACCCCATGTGATGTTAAGAAAATTTAATAAATTACTTCACCATACACAATATAGTTGAATTTTCTCATGCAAGAAAATTATGAATATGGGTTTAATTACATGTAATTGAACTTTCTTGTGTTTTTAACAACTGAGAACTCCATATGTTGTCATACCACAAGTTTGTTGTCATACATCATTGTCATGTATACATGTACATGTATGCAAAAAAAGCTAATCAGAACAGATTAATATTTAACATTAGAATTCACCAACACTCACAGTCCAATCTTTATGTATTAACTAACATGATTAATGCATGTCATGTGCATTACATTTGATCAATTCTCAACAAAATTTATCAAACAACTTTGCAAACTACAGAAGAGGACCTTGGGTGTGTAAGGAATTTTAATATAACAGGTATGTGGGCTGTTTGCATTTCTTAAGTATTTAGTAAAGAAATCCTAATTTTATCAGGAATTTTTATTCTTAATCACCAATGGTTACTGGGCGTTGAAGTGCTTACATTCTCTAATATTCTTCTTCTTTATCTAACATGTACAATGTAAATGTATGTATAATGTAGATCCAGTGCAGGACAGCAACTATAGGCTTTTATTGTCAGGACTACTGGATGAATTACTTTTTTGTATTAGAATATTAAAGAACCTGTGAATTCATACACACTGAGTGTATACTGCCTGTATGTACAACATATATGTATGTTCTACTACCAGTCCAATAACCTTTGTACATGTACATGTAATTTTCAACCAAAACATGGAGTGAGTTACCTGTTTCTTTGTTCAATCTGGGTACAATTGCTGGCGGTCTGCTATCTATGTCCACCAACCTCTGTTTGGCAGGTACTGGAACAGTTTGACCTGAACATTCTTCTCTGTCAACAGATTGCACTACTCCTCCTCTGTGTGGTCCCATCGACGGTACTCCTCCTCCTCTATGTGGTTCCATTGATGATACTACTCCTACTCTAGGTGATAACTCCTTCAATCCTAGTTCTGATAACGAAATGTGAATAGGTTCTGTATCATCATAATAGAAGTCCGGAAGTCTTTTCAAACATGTCAAATGTGAAATTTGATTTTGGACATTAGGACTTGATGAATGAATTTCTTGTCCTGCTGCTTCACTATTACAGGTACCATAGGAGTCATTGTCTAAATCATCAGCGAATGAATTCCTCCTACTAACAAGACTTTCCAGTATAGCGTCTGCATCATCCTCATATGACATAACATGAATATCACTCAGAATTTCAGTTGAGCGGATGCTGGAGTTGTCATCACTTTCTGTGAATGAGCTAAATGAGTCCATAGTTGAACTTTTCCTGTGGTGGTTACCTAATGCCCTATATTCAAACCTTGAGTCACTAAAATATTGAGTTTGTGATGTTTCAGGAGTTGGCAGAATATTGTTTTTCGGCATTCCCATTTCACAACTATCATAGTTTCCTAAAAGGTCCAGAGTGACATTTTGTCTGGCTACTGAAGAATTAGTTTGTCCAGTGGCACCTTCTAAGATTTCATTGATAGAGCTTTGTTCAAGATTTTGACTAAAATCATTTTGAGATATTTCCTCTAAATAAAACGATTTAAATGGAAAATTTTGTAACTTAGAATTTCTCTTATTGTCATTATGTTCTTTTTGGCCTAACAAACCAATAGACCCTTGACAACTATTATTTATTTCTGTTTTACATGTAGAATTATCTGCGTCATCATCACTATTTATACTTACGTCTTTTACACAAGACTGATACTGTTTGGAGTCGGTCACATACTCGACACTTGTATTCTCTAAACCTTCTGAGATCCAGCCTAATAAAACATGCTCACCTGAAGGTATTCCTCCCTGCTTAAATTGCTTAATAAGTTTGTATTTTCTTGTATGCTAAAGTTATCTTCTTTGATATGCTGTATTGTGGATTCACAAAAGTTTTTAGAATATTCCCCAGGTTCAGTTAAATCAGTCGAGTTCTTTCCCCTATTCATAACAGAAGAATATTTTTCAGCCAATTTAGCTCTTTCGACATCTTTGAAACCTTCATCGTCTTCAGATATATGTAGAACTTCAAGTCCTCTGGAATGCTCTCCCCTTCTGTTGATATTGGGGAATCAAGAACTGTACATTTTACAGTATCATTTGAACTCATTGAAATGGACAAACTGCCACAAGTATCAGATACATTAGATGTGATTTCACTTTCATATTTTGAATCAGCATGTTCACTAAAACTAATTTCACATTCTGGAATAGACACATGTTCCCTTAAGCATGCATTTTGATTGTCAACACATATCAGACTTTTCCTGATTATTCCATCACCCTTTATTTCTGTCACTTTAGAAGAAATAAGCATATTTGCTATTTCCTTGTCTGTATCAATTATCTCTTTTGATTTTATGACAGTTCTATCATGGTTAAAATGTTTGTGGAGATCCGACTCTTCAATGTTTGTTTCTGTACAGTTTTCTGCTTTATGTATTAAAACATTTTCTTGATTAAGAAATGTTTCATTGTCACTTTTTGCAGAATCTGGATTTTTTAAGTCATCATACATGCTATATTTTCGAGCAGGAAGAGGAGGTCCTTCAGCATTTGGAGACAAATTTATTTCAACATGAGAATCATTTGTATTTTCAGTTAGTTTGTTTAAAGACAATTCTGTATCTGTATTTTTCTAAGATCGTTTTCTGAATAATATTTTTGGATTTGCATAAAGATCGCCATTTTCACTGTACTGACATAAACAAGTATCTGAATTACAAAAACCTTGCTGATCTTCATTAGTCTTTCCCTTAAAGTCTTGAAGATTTACACTTCCGTTTTTGATTGGACAACTCCCTATTCGTGATAAATTTGGGGAATTCCCACACACAGTATATGGTCTATCATGTCTATGAGAGTAAAGGCCAAGGTTTGTATCACTAGAACAACCTAGCAAGACATCAGGACTAACATCCGGCCTTGGAATACCTATTCCACTGTCTCTGTTATCAAGAGCTAATATATCAGGTGATCTGGTGCAACTTTCTGCTGTCCCACAGGACTGTGTTCTGCGATGATAGCCTATAAGTACCCCACTGTCTCTTTCTGGAATATCTACAGAAAATTTACTTTGATCCAAAATAATGTCAGTTTTATCGACCTGATTAAGTTTCATTTTCCTTCTGACTTCTTCAAGAGTTTCATAACCAGGGTCTGGTTCAATAAAAATATTGTTTTCCCCGACTGCATTTTCATGATCAAGGTCAATTACTTGGTCATCTGTGACAAGGAAATTATTTTCAACCCCAAGAGTTGCTTCATCAAAACTTCTATCCATTGATTTATCAAATTCAAATATCCCATTACCATTCATGCATGGGACAGTCATTTTGTTATTACTCTGATAGATCGCCGTTATAATAGGTTTCTCTGCGTGCCTATTTGATTGTGTCCTAGGAAGCTCGTTTTGCTTGTCCTTCTCCAATTTTGAAGAACACTCGTCATTTCGACGTCTAAATGATACTCCTTGAACACTTTCATCCTCGGGAATTCCAAATTCATACCCCTTACTTTTAAGTCGGAACCTTCTTTTAAGTCTTCTGAAGAGACCTCCATTTGCTGTTGGTAAAACTTTTCCTGGTGACACACCTGGTGGAAGAGTTTGTGATTTCTGCTTCCTTTGTTCCATTTTTAACCAACACCTATGTCTTTAACCATTTCCATCTAAATGTATGCACCTTAAAAATATGTATGGTAATAATATTAGTACTACAGTCCAAAAGAAGTGTATATATTGTATCAAAATCAAAAACTGATTCTTTATTTCATTCTACTCTGACATTCTTCTGTTACAATGCAATGCATTATTTAAAAGTTTGTTGCCAAGTCCGTTTCCATTTTAACCGCTTTACTTTTTGCCATCCTGCTTATACATGCATGTATTACATGTATATATATCAGTTACAATGTATATTTCATGTTGCCTTTTCTTATGATTATATGTATAATGGTGTTTATTTGAATTTTCATCAACATGAAAACATATACCATAGGTCTGTTTGTTTCCATGTTTACCTTTATATTTATTGTACATGTATTGTGTTATTATATAACCCCCATGTGTGCTTTGAAAATATTAACAGTTAATTGTCAAGGTTTAAGTGACCATGCAAAAAGGAAAGATGTTTCTAACTTTTTAAGAGCCAAAAATTATAATATATATTGCCTTCAAGACACTCATTTTACACCAGAAAATGAAAAAAATATAAGAGCAATGTGGGGCTATGAATGCTTTTTTTCCTCCTATAGCTCTAACTCGAGAGGTGTATCTATTATGTTTAATAATAATTTTGAATTTAAAATGCTTAAGGAAAAGAGAGATGTAAATGGAAACTACATAGCTTTGGATTTAATTATTGACACTCTTAGAGTTACACTTGTCTCTTTATATGGCCCAAATACAGACTCTCCAAACTTTTTTGAGCAGATTATGACAGTTATTGATGATTTTGAAAATGAGAGTTATATACTTTGTGGAGATTTTAACCTAGTTCCTAACCCAGAGATAGATTATTGTAATTATTTACATATAAATAATCCTAAAGCAAGAGATAAAATGTTAGAAATTAATGAAGAAAGGTGTCTTAATGATCCATTTCGTGAACTCTACCCGGACTTACACAGATTTACCAGGCGTAAAAGAACCCCTTTTAAACAAGCAAGACTAGACTTTTTCCTATTTTCTGACAACATGCTAACAAATCTAAATAATTGTAAAGTAGAACCTAGTTATCGCTCAGATCACTCAATGGTTCTTTTAGATTTACATTTTAATTCTTTTATACGAGGAAAAGGACTGTGGAAATTCAACAATTCTCTACTCTATGATCTAGAATATTCTAATATGGTCAACAACAAAATTTTAGATATAAAAAAACAGAATGCTGCCCTTGTATATAATCTAGATAAATTAGAGGAGATTGATGATGATAAAATACATTTTAGAATAAACATACAATTATTCCTCGAAACTTTGTTAATGGAAATAAGAGGCATATCTATATCATATTCAAGCTACAAAAAAAGAGAAATGGTGAAAAAAGAGAATGAACTTAAAAAGGAAATATCAGATTTAGAAGGAAAAGTGGATGAAGGTTCTTTACAATATTTAGAAAATAAAAAAAAAAAGAATTGGAAAATTATATAAGCAATAAATTAAAAGGGAGAATGATAAGAGCAAGAATACAGTGGATAGAGGAGGGGGAAAAACCTACTAATTATTTTTGTGGTCTAGAGTCAAAGAATTTTACTAGTAAAATAATGCCAAAAGTTGAAAAAGAAAATGGTGTTATAGTTACAAAGCAAAATGAAATATTAAAGGAGGTCAAAACATTTTATCAAAATCTATATAAAAGTAGAGATCTAGAAAGAGGATGTGAATTACAGGACATTGATAAAGGATTGAAAAATATGCAACTTAGAAAACTTACTTTAGATGAACAAAATAGTTTGGAAGGAAAAATGACCATTAAGGAAACAAGTGAAACCCTATTTAAAATGAAAAACAATAAATCCCCTGGATCTGATGGATTTACAACAGAGTTTTTTAAGTTTTTCTGGAAAGACCTCAGGTTTTTTGTAACTGAATCTCTTAACTACGGGGCAGAAAAAGGGGAACTATCAGTAACTCAAAAACAAGGAATTATAACTTGCATTCCAAAAGGCAATAAACCTAGACACTTTCTTAATAATTGGAGACCTATTTCTCTTCTTAATACTGTTTACAAGATTGGTTCAGGAGTAATAGCAGGTAGATTTAAAAGGGTCTTGGATAGGATTATTGATACAGACCAGACAGGATTTATAAGTGGGAGGTATATTGGGGAAAACATACGACTCATATATGACATTATGCAATACACAGAAGAAAATGAGATCCCTGGCCTTTTATTACTTATTGATTTTGAAAAAGCATTTGATTCTATTTCTTGGGAGTTCCTTATAAATGTTTTGAAAATTTTTAATTTTGGTGAGTCAATAATAAACTGGGTTAAAGCTTTTTATCATAATATAAATTCTGCTGTTATTCAGGGTGGGAATCTGTCAGAATTTTTCAATATAGGACGTGGGTGTCGGCAGGGGGATCCTCTATCTCCTTATCTTTTTATTCTTTGTGCAGAAATTTTAGCAGTCAAAATCAGGAACAATAAAAAAATTGCTGGGATATCAGTTACTAAAATAGAACATAAGCTTTCACTATTTGCTGACGATACATCCCTCATTTTAGATGGCACTAAAGAATCATTAAATGAGGCATTAAAAGAATTGGATTGGTTCGCGGAAATATCAGGTCTAAACATAAACTTCTCTAAAACACAGGTCATTTGGATTGGCAGTAAAAAATACAGTGAAGAAATACTCAGTTCAAACAGGGACCTTGCATGGGGGGAAACTTCTTTTAAATTATTAGGTATTACTTTTGACGTAGATTTAGATAAAATAAATAATATAAATTATAACGAGAAAATCTTGCAGATTAAAAATGTTATTAAGCAATGGTCTAAGCGCAATCTTACTTTAATAGGCAGAATAACAGTGGTGAAATCACTCATCCTACCAATACTTAACCATTTGATTATTTCATTACCAAATCCAAGTGATGAGATTATTAAACAGGTAAATGATCTTCTGTATTCATTTATTTGGGCTACACCAGTTCACAAAGTTAAAAAAGAAGTATTACAAAAGGGATATGAAGAGGGTGGACTTAAAATGATTAATTTATATTCTTTTATCATTGCACTAAAAAGTACTTGGATAAGACGAATATTTCAAACTAACTGTAAATGGCAAAATATATTTCTATCTAGTAATAAAAGTACACAATTCTTCAGCTGTGGAACTACATAAAACAGTTGCAAATGAAAATTAAAAATAAATTTTGACAAGATGTTCTTAAATCATGGGAAATAATAATTGAAAAAGAACAAAATAATACATGGGAAAATTTTCTCTCAAGTCCAATTTGGATGAATGAGAAAGTTCAAATAGGGAACAAGCCAGTTTTTTACAAAGACTGGTGTAACACAGGAATCAGATATATAAATGATTTAATGAATACAGATGGATCTTTTTACTCTTTGGAAGAGATTCAACAAAAGTTTCAAATAGATTTAAATGTAATGAAGTATAATAGTATAATTGCAGCTCTTACACAAGCAGAAAAAATGTTTACAAAAGGAAATCATAAATTGAACACTCCATTTATCCCGTCAAATATTTAAGTGTTTTTTAAAAACAAAAAAGGTTCTAAAGATATGTACTTAGTTCTCAACAGAAATTTGAGTATTCCAAATGGAAAAATTAAATGGGGTGACATCTTAGATATGAATGAACAAAACTGGAATAAATTTTTCAAGTTACCTTTTATGGTCACCAAGAACACAAAATTACAGTGGCTACAGTATAGAATCAATCACAGAATAATTGCAACAAATAAATTCCTTCATAAAATAAAAATAACTAATGATTCAAGCTGTGCTTTTTTGCAAAACTAATATTGAAACTATTGAACACTTATTTTGGGAGTGTGAAAATGTACAATCATTTATTACAGATACTGAAAATTGGTTTCTCTCAAATGGTATAAGTATATCATTCAGCTGCCAAAACTTTCTGTTTGGTAATATAAATAATATTTATTATGGAAATGCTGAAAATATTATACTGCTCAATATAAAACAGTACATATATAATACTAGATGTGGTAAAGGTACATTAAGTCTGCAATCATTAAAAGAAAAACTCAAAAACATGTACTTAATTGAAAAGATGATGTTTGTCAAAAACAAAAATATCACTCTCTTCAACAAACTATGGAATATTTTTCATATTTTACTCAATTAAACTTCATTATGTATACATATATGATGAAAGAACAAGTTGTATTTATTATTGATAACTTTTTTATATTTTTGTATATTTATGTAAGCAGGAATGGCAAAACTTCACTTCAAAAAATAAGACTACTTCTGGTTGTTTCTCTTCTTCTAAATTTACTCTTATTTTAACCCCTATTAAAAAAATTCAACAACTGTTTTTCTTTTTTTTTTGTTTTGAAAGCTACTACACATGTATAACATTTACTAGTATAGTTGCATGTAGATACAATTGTGATATCAATATGTGAATTCATGTATGTGTTGTTGAAAAGCAAAAAAATAAAGTTAAAAAAAAAACTGATTCTTGTCAACGGGATCACTTTTTTGACTGGGACAGATTCATACCAATGTGATAGGTATTAGTTTGTTTGAATGGTGTTGAATGTGTCATTAATTTCAGCAATTTTTCAGCTATATCATGGCATCCAGTTTTTATTGGGGAAAAGCCAGAATACCCCGTGAAAATCCCAGACCTTCGGTCATAAAACTGGTATGCCTGGTCAACTAAGCTTGCACTCTGTACACTCTGCCCACAGTTAGATTCAAACCTGCGAGAGGTACTCGTACATGTAATTATACATTTTACATGTATGACCTGTAATTCTAATTGTCATTTCGTTTAGAAAAACATTTTACAACCATATTGGAATGTTATCTTATTTAGTTACATGAATAAGTACTTATATACAGTTAACACTAGATATGGATGTGTATCCAGGGATCATTTTGGGCCATGCTATTGATGAATTTACGTGTTAAGCTTCGTAATGGCACAATTAAAATACCTAAATGCATTCAAAAAGCGCAACAAAGACCTGCAAGGTGCAATAATTATTATAAAATGTGCCTATGCCTATCGCATTTGAAAAGTAATAGGTAACAATAACAAAGTGAGTTACTGTTTCTTTTCTATAGCCGGTGTCGTATTAATACCGAGCTACCTATGAAAATTAGCTACGGTAGTAAATTTTAATACCGCGGAGCTATTAAAAATTGACTACTCATGTAAACAAGCTACCTTATGACATAAATTAATTAGATTTATCTCCCTTATACCGTAAGGTGGAGTTAGATAGGCGTGAGCTATTACAATACTTATTTTTATAAACAAACTTATTTTTATAATGTTATTTATTATCTACAATGCCATAACGGCATAAACTGGGTTCTGTTACTAAATAATTTACCAAACGATAAATTTAGCAACTAATTAATTTTAATTGTTCAAAGAAATAAAACTTCACCTAAATTTTACGTAATTTAGTTTATGTAGTTTAAAATGGAATTAAACATTTTTCATTTTCATTTTTATACGCCTGTCAATGACAGGCCCCCCCCCCCCCCCCCCATGCGTGCGTATTATGGTATACAAATGTCTATCCTTCGTATCTTGCAAATAAGATTCACAGATTTTTTTTTACAAACTGCACATGTTTGTTTATTGTATTAGTGTCATAGTCTGTATACTTGTTGGTAATCTCTGATTTATAGGACTTGGTGCATGAAAAGGGGGTGGGGTTGTTTTCATAATCTTGCTCAAAAACTTTCGGTTTTCATCAAATTTTCTTGAAACTTTGGGGAATTTTCAATTTGATAGATATGCGCTTCCTTTTTAGTGGTAAAATTCGGATTTTTAATGGTAGTTAATGGGACTTGTTTGTGGAAAGCTTTCATAAATTTTCTTAAAATATTGAGACAGTGTTGATATTGATAGATGATCAGTGTCGATAGTATGGGGGAAGATCTTTTCTGTTAACGTGTTTTGGTCATTTTTACACGTCTGTAAATAAAGTAGCTGGTACTTGTTTTTCAACCATTAGCTGTTATCTGTTTTCTCAAAAATTGAAATTGTTGTAAAATGTTATAACGAAAATGAAAACACTGTTTACTGTTAATAATCAGAACACTATTGCCCTTCGATGAGATACTGTTGTTGTCTGGTTTTTTCGATTTTTTAACTCGCTTGTTAGTTAAAACATATTTATTAATATAAATTTCAATAATATGTACAAAATACATCATACAAAGAATAACATACAGGATTCGGAAATAAGCATGTAAGCTTTTGTTAATCCGTCTCCTTACAATTCCGACAAAATGTAATATCAAAACTATAAGCATGCTTAGAGAATTAATAGAAATAGAAAAAGAAAAAGGACATGTAAATGTTGTCAGGAAGTGTAATCAATAAAAGAAACAGTCAATGTGACAATGGAAATGATGAAATAGTGAAATGCAGTTAAAAAAGCGTTTGCTTTGAACAATATATTTTTGAACAAGATTAAAGACATTAATATTTTCATCTAATGTTAGAAAATCTGACCCATACAATAATAAGTTAACATCGACAGGTTGGTTTAAATTAAGAGTATGTATGGTACTATAACGAAGCTGATCGTACTTATAACATTCAAAAAGAAAATGATAGGTTGATTCGACATGACCACATGTACATTTTGGAGAATCCACAAGGTTTCGCAGAAACAGATGCTCATTTAGTGAACTACTGTTCATACGAAGCATTGCATGTAGAATCTGCCCTTTTCGAGTTCCGACGTAATAGTATTTTGGGGTTTCTTTGCTACGAGTCACCAATTTATTTTTAAATATACTTTACGAGGTAGACCTTCTTACATCTAATGGCAAATTATTCCACATGTTAATGGTCGCAGGCAGAAAATATTCAGAGTAGAAGTTCGTTCTTGTACGAAGATTAACAATATTTTCGACTTGGCGAGTAAAATGACTATGTCGATCACCAATTGAACTAGGAACAAGTTCCCATAAATAATTTGGGGATTCCTTGTTTATAATCTTATATAATTGAATAAGTCGATGTTTTTCCCTCCTAGCCGAAGGTTTTTCCCGACCTGTTTCTTAATAAAGTTTTTCTAACGACGTCAATTCTGTCCCTCCCGTAACAATGCGCATAGCGTCTATCTGGACACTCTCTAACTTGTTAACTAAGTATTGTGTATAGTTATGCCATACCACATCGCCATATTCCAGAATTGGTCTAATATTAGAAAAGTAAATTCTTTCCAGGACATACCTGTCAAGGACAAATCGTACCCTACGAAGGAAATTAACTCTATTATAAGCTTTTTAACAATGTAATTAATGTGGTCATGCCAAGAACCATTACTTGAAAAATAAATGCCTAAGTGTTTGTGTGAAGCGACTTCTTGAATATTGAGCCCGTCCATAACAATAGGTGGATGAATTGGCTTGATTAATTTACGAGATATAGTTATCATTTCAGTTTTATGTGGGTTAAATTGTACTAACCACTTTTCTGAACAGCTATTAATTTTAGCTAGATCCCTATTTAATATGTCAGCAGCGACTTTGGGACTATCTACTATTATATAAATGCTAGTGTCGTCTGCAAATAGCTTAACACAAGCATTAATATCTTCTACAATATCATCAATAAATAAAAGAAACAATAAAGGCCCCAAATGGAACCCTGAGGAACACCTGCATTAATAGATGTCCAGTCAGAACTACCACCGCTTAAAACCACTCTTTGTTCCCTCCCTGAAAGATAGTTTTTAAACCAGTGTAATAAATTTTCATCAATACCATAATTCTGAAGTTTGAATAAGAGTCCTAAGAGAAAATCGCTTGTTTCTCTTTCAGTGTTATCTGGTTTTTTTCGATTTTTGAAGTCGCTGTTTTCTGTTTTCTCATGTAAATTGCTGTTATCTGTTATCATTATTTTAAATCTACTGTTATCTGTTTTGAGAAAAATTAAAAAGTGTTAACCTGTTAATAGAATGAAAGAAAAGGAAACAACCCTATTGTTCCCGGGGAAATAAAACAAAAGGGAAACAACTCTATTGGTCACCGGTAAATAACCTTTAAGGTAAAAAAAAACAAATAAAAAGGTCAACAATGCAGAAGTTTAGATGAGAACAACACAAATTTCAGTAAATTAAAATGTACATGTACATGTTTAGTGTTAATTGGCGTACAATATAATAAAACAAGTACGACCCTCTCTTATTGAGGGAGACATTCATATTTGTAAACTAACCCTCGTTGAAGTTGTTTGCCTCGGGTTCGGGTTAAGAAATTTGATTGTTGCGCTCAAGAAGGTGAAGTCAAGGTGAAAGTACTAGATTGATTATTTCATTAGTTTATTTATTTATTCCATAGTTCTGCTCTACATTCTCATTTCTTACTTTTGCTACCATTCACTTTCTCCTATGACTTCACTGCCACCTTTATTGTTATTATTTACCTAACAATATACCGGTATATTTATGCATGACAAATGTCAGAAATATGACCCATTAAAATAGGATAACTTACAGCTATGTATTGCATGATGGGTAAATAAGAATTATAATCCTCGAAAAAAAGTAACCTTACCCTGTAGATTTTTGTAAGCATCTATAAAACTATTACCTATGAAAAATCGGCAACATTTCATCTATGCATTACAACAAAGTGAGTAATCAGAAAGATGACCCATGAAATAAGATACCTTATATCTGTGTATTGTATGATAGAGGTATAAAACTATTATCCTTAAAAAAGCATCTCTGTATTGTATTATAGGGGACCAAGAACTATACTCCTTGACAAAAGCGACCTTACTCTGCAGATTATATTAAACGTGTTTAAAACTATTACTCATGAAAAATCAGCTACCTTACAAAAAGAGGAATCAGAAAGATGACACATGGAAATAAGATACCTAAAATTTCTGTACTGTTTGATAGAGGAATAAGAAATATAATCCTTGAAGAAGCAAGCTACCCTGTAGATTATATATTAAAGATAAATAAAATCATTACCCATGAAAAATCAGCTACCTTACATCTTTATATTGTATAACAGAGGAATCAGCAGTATGTCCCATGAAAATAAGATACCTGAAATTTCTGTATTGTATGATAGAGGAATAAAAATTAAAATCGTTGAAAAAAAGAAAGCTTACCCTGTAGATTATATAATTAAATGTATAAAACTATTACCCATGAAATATCAGCTGCCTTAAATCTATACATTGTACAAAAGAGGAATCATTAAGATGACCCATGAAAATAAGATACCTTATATCAATGTATTGTATGACAGAAGTATAAAACTATTATCCTTAAAAAAGCAACCTTCCCCTATAGATCATATTAAACATAAAACTATTACCCATGAACAATCAGCTACCTTACATCTATATATTGTACAAAAGAGGAATTAGAAAGATGACCCATGAAAATAAGATACCTGAAATTTCTGTATTGTATGATAGAGGAATACGAAATATAATACTTGAAAAAGCAAGCTACCCGGTAGATTATATTAAAGCTAAATAAAACTATTACCAATGAAATACCAGCTAACTTACATCTATACATTGTACAACATAGCAATCAGAAATATGACCCATGAAAATAAGATACCTGAAATTTCTGTACTGTATGATAGAGGAATAAGAAATATAATCCTTGAAAAAGCAAGCTACCCTGTAGATTATATTAAAGATAAATAAAATTATTACCCATGAAAAACCAGCTACCTTACATCTTTGCATTGAATAACAGAGGAATCAGCAGCATGTCCCATGAAAATAAGATACCTGAAATTGCTGTTTTGTATTTTTTATTAAAAATAAGACAATTACCCATGAAAAATCAGCTACCTTACATCTAGTATACATTGTACAAACGAGGAATCAGAAAGATGATCCATGAAAATAAGATACCTTATATCTCTGTATTGTATTATGGGGAAACAAGAACTATACTCCTTGAAAAAAACAACTTTACCCTGTAGATTATATTAAACATGAATAAAACTATTACCCATGAACAATCAGCTACCTTACATCTCATACTCACAAGTCAGGGTTTCTGTGTCCACGAAACGATGACAAAGGTAACAGGGAAATTCCCGGGCTAGAAGATTTTCGTATGACGCCAATCCTTCAAAATAGCAACCAATGAAATTGCTTGAAAGAAGAAAGTGTTTGGCAGTAGTCATTCTTACTCATTCTTGAGTTGGAAGAAAACGTAACGCAACTAATAAATAACGTGGTAATAACAAACTATTAACATAACTGTACAAAATACACTGATTTACACATGGTCTATGCAACACATCCGTTTGGTTTATTTACAATCGACATCGGGATATCCCCTAACCAAGTCGTGAATGAAAGCGGGCTTTTGATTGGCTACATCAAGGTATGATGTAGCCAATCAAAATAGTAACTTATAGCCCACTTATATTCCTCACTAAGTTTGTCAGGGTTTCGTGGACACGTGTGGACACAGAAACCCTGACTTGTAAGGATGCCTTACATCTATACATTGTACAAAAGAGGAATTAGAAAGATGACCCATGAAAATAAGATACCTTATATCTCTGTATTGTATTACGGGGGAACAAGAACTATTCTCCTTGAAAAAAAGCAACTTTACCCTGTAGATTATATATAAGATGTATAAAACTATTACGTGTTACACACAACAAAAATGAAAAAATGATTCAAAAAGTGTTTAAGTAAATAACATTTTATATTCAAATGTTTCAAAGGGGCGATTGGTTCTATTAAGGCGTCTCTGAGAAATTTTTTTGGAAAGGTAGAAAAGTGGAAAGCGAATATCAGAAGAAACGTTGCAAAAACAATATGTCGCCAAAACTTAGTTTTGGGCAACGTTATAAAGAAATTCCATTTTATTGGGATATTGATTTAAACAGTTTGTTAAACTGGTGGTCCTCCTGTGAGGATTTTTATTTGCAACAGAAAAAATTCAAAATTATTTGTCTAATTCCTTGCGGGGGGGGGGTCTTCCTTTGAAACGGCGACTTTCCATCATTGACTATAATAACCGTTTTGCCCTTAAAATCAGACCATTTCGCAATAAAATGGGTCATCGCCCAGGTTTACAAAGTATCTCCTCAATAATACTCTTCTCTATCTTAATATACTGTCGCGGTTTAGCGAAAATGTTGCTTGATTTGACGCTTTTAAAATGATTATATCTTGTCGTGTGGTTATCCTTAAATTTGACGGGTGGCTTTCAATTTTGAATTGGCGCTAATGTTATATTGCTCTTCTTCATCTGAGTAGTTTGTCTTTCGTAAAGGTTTGTCGTCAAACCATTTATTTTTAACATTTAAACGTTGATAGAAAATTTTTCGGCAGCCATGAAAACGATTATCTATGTTTATAATTTAAATCAGTTTAGTTTACTTTATACGTGTATTAAATAAGAATGAGAGACTATTTAGCATGTGAAATTGGTTTATCAGTTTTTTTTGTTTAATCATATTTTATAGAGGTTAATAAATCAATTAATATGGGCATGTCTCAATTTCTTGTGTGGCAGAGATGAATTCTGACTTAGGAAGATATGTGGCCCCTGTTTCGGAAATTGTTTGATTTGTGGATTGTCTTTTTTGAGTTTCTTTTATTCGGCATTTTGTTATTACCTTCATTTATTTCTGATTAACTACAAAGTACATAGTCACAGAAAAAATAGGTATATATGGTATTAGATTTCAAAACTAATGTGAACACTACACTCAAACCAATCGGAGGAGAGACCCTCGATTTTTTATATTCATGAGCATATACAGTTTTGCAAGAACAATACAATTTCTAAAAACAGTTACATTAGATATATGGTATACAATATTAATCTAATGATACATGGTAGGCAATAATAATGCAATGACATGACCTCGCCATGATTTGTTTGCTTGTTTAAGTAGTGTTTAACGCTTGCACTTTCATCAATTTAACAGCTATATCAAGGGGTCCAGTTTTTTTATTGTCATTTTAATGAGAGTTTGGGTAATACATTTTTGTTTATGTGAATGTTAATCCTAGTGATTCAAACGAACACATAAATGGACATATCACTGCAGAAGAAATTTTGAGATGTATCCAAAATCTTAAAAACAATAAAGCGGCAGGCGACGATAATATCATAAATGAATATATAAAATCTACATCTGAACGCTTTATTGAAATTTACGAACATTTATTTAACTTGATATTCGACACAGGAAAACTACCTGAAAGCTGGCTGAGAGGAATTATAAAACCGATCTATAAGAATAAAGGCAACATTACTGATCCCCAAAACTATAGACCAATCACTATTGTTAGTTGTTTAGGAAAGCTTTTTACAGCAGTCCTAAACGCCAGGCTAAACGATTTTTCGGAAGACTTTCAAATTATCAAAGAAAACCAGAGCGGATTTAGACAAGGCTACTCCACGCTTGATAATATTTTTTCAATATTTACACTTTTCCAAATACTTAAACAAAAAAAGAAAAAGATGTACTGTGTTTTTATAGATTTTGAAAAAGCTTTTGATAAGGTGTGGCGAGAAGGTCTTTATTACAAACTTCTATTGCACAATATAAATGGTAAAATGTATAATGTAATTTTTAATATGTACTCTAATATTAAATCATGTATTGCTCATAATAACCATGTTTCCGATTATTTTAATTGTGAAATAGGAGTTCGTCAAGGAGAAAATCTCTCCCCTTTTCTATTCTCATTGTTCTTAAACGATTTAGAAGACTTCTTAATATCACAAAATGTAAATGGTTTAACAAGTGTAGAACATGATATTGAACATGACATGGACATTTATTTAAAGCTATTTATATTGTTATATGCCGACGACACTGTCCTACTGGCTGAATCTGCTGTAGACTTGCAATTTCAACTAAATGCATTTCAAGAGTACTGTGAACACTGGAAATTAAAAGTTAACGTGAATAAAACAAAAGCTATGGTATTTGGTTTGGGAAAAGTCCCTCCTGATATCACCTTTTACTATAACAACGATGAAATTGAATTAGTTAATAGTTTTATCTATCTTGGCACTGTTTTTACTAAAACATTTAATTTTGATCCCACTAAGAAGAATCAAGCAGATAAAGCTATTAGAGCAATGTTCGAGGTGCTTAAACTAGGAAGAATGTATAAACTATCTGTTAAACTGCAACTGGAGTTATTTGACAAGTTAATAAAACCAATATTACTCTACGGTTGTGAGGTGTGGGGCTTTGGAAACATTGAAATTTTAGAAAGAATACACTTGAAATTCTGCAAAACGTTGCTAAATTTAAAATCTACTACACCGAATTATATGGTATATGGAGAGTTAGGCAGATATCCAATAAATATAGATATAAAAGTTAGATGCATCACTTTTTGGGGAAGGTTAATTACTGGAAAACAATCAAAACTGTCAAATATTTTATATATCCTATCCAGAAAGCTTGACTTGAAAAATGATGGGAATGGAAATTTTAAATGGCTAAAATTCATTCAAAATACCTTTAATGAATGTGGATTTACACAAATATGGGATTCTGAAAGTTTTCACAGTGTTGAATTTTTAAAATCACTTGTAAAGCAGCGATTATTGGACCAATTTGTGCAGCATTGGTTTTCGTTATTGAACAACTCTCCGAAAGCTCTAAACTATAGAATTTTCAAAACAGAATTCTTATTTGAAAAATATTTTAATATCCTTAGTACTAAAGATGCAATTGCATTATGTAAGTATAGAACAACGAACCACTATTTACCAATAGAAACTGGAAGATGGCAAAATTTAGGCAGAGAAATGCGTTACTGTAATTTGTGTAACTGCTCAAAATTAGGGGATGAATATCATTATATTTTTGAATGTACTGCCTTATTAGATAAAAGACGACAATTTATTCCAAAACAGTTTATTCGTAATCACAATACAGTTCAATTTTCAAAACTAATGTCATCAACTAAACAAACGCTGCTAAGAAAACTATGCAAATTTATAAAATGTATAAATAACAGCCTTACTATGCCTCCTGGCTAAAAACTTTGAACCCTTTTATGTATATAGTGTACATAGTCAGTGTGTGATATGTGATGTTGTTGTTGGTTGTTTTGTTGTTTTGTTTTTTCTCTGTACCAATGTACTGTTGGCTGTATGAGAAATAAAGATATACAGATATACATATACGATCATAAGGGGCTTCATAAGATCGATTTTAACGGCGAAAATTGTCATGATAAATTCACTTTTATAACATTTTCCATCAAAAATATAGTATATAAAATGCTAAGACATAATAGAAATGCAAAAACATGTTAGTTTAATGTGTGTTTGGGTATAATTTGGGTAAGTTTGGGTATGTTTGGGTAAAAAGTCACACCCATCAATCGTCTCCTTAACCCAAATACAACACAAGAACTAAAGAATATTTGTTCATATTTAAAAGAATCTTATACACTAAGAAATTTACATCTTTAGAAAAAATATATGTGTATAATTATTTAAAAATAATTCTCATCATATTGTACAGCAAAATGCCACTTAGTGTACATCGTCATACTATACAGAAACTTTATATATTTTCACAATTGATTATTTCATTATAATTATTGAATACATACCAGTATACTTTTATGTCGATAAACGTACTATCTGTTGTGTATTAGATTACGCAACATTGTAAATATGACTATGCTTTATCCAATTAAAAAATTTGAATTTGATATTAACACTTAACGTTCGCGGCGGATCTAAAAAAATATCCGAAGGCAAATTTCCATCCTGCATCCAATATAGTGATCGCATCAATATATATGCCATATTTTTTAAAATGATTAGAAGAAAGGGGGCTGGGGGAAAGATACTAAAATGATCAAAAGTTATCTATTGTTAGGTTAAGATTGGGACAAACTATAAATTAATTAGAACCTATATCATCTTTTTTAAGAAAATGCTGATAAATTATGTGCAGAAATTAATACAAATGTTTATAAAATGTTTGTTTTCAAGGAAAACAATCTCCATCTTTTCTTCGAATTACTTTTAACTAGCACCTAAAACAACTTTGTAAGAGAAACAACGTAATTTAAGCTTACACAACTGTTATAAGTCAGGGTGAGTTTTTCGTTCGCCGACATCAGCCTAAATAGCTGATCGGTAAAATTTATTCACAGGAATTTTACTACATATAAAAAGGGCCATGTCACCCCCCCCCCCCCCACCCCCCATATTTCAAATGGTATGGGGCTTAATTCATGTTGTTCCATTTTAGTGATTCTACTCTGTATCACTTTGATGTAATAAGTAAATCCATATTCGAATCTATAGTTTTCAAATGGACTGCTCGGTTTAACATACCGGTACATATATATACAAATATAATGGTACTTTATTCTAATTTCTTAACGTGGCGAATTCTATCTACCAGAAGTTCAAGATTTCACTGTACTCTAGGTACCTCTCTGACGACTCCTATAGATATACATGTAGTTCTAGCAAATTATCCAACAGTGATGAAATCTGAAGGCGGTCATATACAATATCTTGAAGATGGTCAAGATTCTATCTGAATGTTTTCTGCATTAATTACTTTTATGCTGTTGCACACTGAAACTAATAATGTCAATTTTATTTGTTTACTGCTATAAACATGTAGATAAATTCTTACACATCTAGTGAAGCTACCTCTAGAGGATACTTCGCCTTCATTAATAGGTTTAATTAAGTTACATTTGTTTTAGTGTTCAATATATAATCATACTAATATATGTCCAAATTAATCTGTCTACCTGTCGTCTTAATTTGAATAGAGCAACAATTGATCTAACATTAAAATTGTCACATTAAAGTAATCATAAATAAAATAATTCATTTTATTCATATATACTTAGGAACAATTATTGTTAAGAATAAATTTTAAGTGGATATAAACTATATTTTAATGCCATTCTTAAACGGAGACA
Organism: Limnoperna fortunei; assembly: GCA_944474755.1. Lineage (NCBI taxonomy): Eukaryota > Metazoa > Mollusca > Bivalvia > Mytilida > Modiolidae > Limnoperna > Limnoperna fortunei. The sequence goes on from OX104125.1 coordinate 23,023,252, forward strand.
TTTCATGAAGGGGTTTGATATAAATATGTTCACCTACTAAGAAGATGTGTATTGTTGCTATATTTTACGACATGCATTTTTAGAACTAGATCAAGAATATTGATGTGAATATTATTATTATTATTATTATTATTATTATTATTATTATTATTAAGGTTATTATTATTATTATTAAGGTTTACTTCCTTCTCACTTTTGTTATTTTTGCTCTTTTTGCTTCTCATTTTTCCAAAAAAGGCAGTGGAAAAAGTAAGAAATATTTCATTTTTAAAGTTTCGCGATAAATTGTTATCTGAAAAGATTCTTCAGAATCGGCCAGTGAGATCGAAGCAGTATTCCAAATCTCCAAAATATTGATACCCAAATATATTTTATTTTTATATCAAACATAGCGAAAATGTCAAACACCAAACGCACTGTACATTTTCTTATACATGATGGTGTACTTAGCCCAGATCAGACTTTTAGCAAAGAAATTTATCCAATACAGATCGGATATGGCCTCGTTAGACGAGTGGTTAATTAGTTCGTCTACTATTGATCACCGGGTCTGTTAACACCCTTTTTACAACTAAAATACTTAAACAACTGAACATTGTTAATATTACATACGTTGCTACATTTTAGTCACAAGAGTCAAGGTTATGACCCAAACCGCTCTATGAGCAAAACAATCTGTTTAATTAAAATTCGATCCCTCATCTCTCAAGTTTTGCTGATACATCGCGTCGAAAATGAGTATAGAAGCCATGAGAGGACGAATTCTAATTAAATTGGACAAAACCATAAGAAGATTGAATTACTTTGTTTAACAATACCAGTGTTTAGTTCGGCTTCTTTAACAACTATAAAGCATTGTTTTCGTAGGCAACCGTACATACGTACGTTCCGAATGTACTGAGATTTTTTGTCTTTGTTCAGGTGGCCTCGTTGGCCGAGTGGTTAAGGTAGTTCGTCTACTGTTGATCACGTGGTCTGTCAACACTGAGGTTGCGGGTTAGAGTCTCACTGCTAGCAGGGTGTACTCGACTCCAATCTTAATTGACAAGGATTGCCAGTTTTCCTACTGCAGGTCGTGAGTTTTCTCCGGGTACTCCGGCTTTCTCTCCCAATAAAAACTGGACGCCATGATAATTGCTGAAAGTGGCGTTAAACCCCAATCAAACAAACAAACAATCTTTGTTCAGACTATACATTTCATTAGGGTGTCTTCCAGATTGTGTCACTTTTGATAATTATAGGTAAAGAAAGATAGAAAAAGTGATTAACAATGATGGACGACATGGGACTTCTAAGTGTTGGACAATAGGGAAATGTTATAATGTTTTTTTAAGACTGTCACAGCAATGGTTTAATATAGATAGTTTATAATATAATATATAACATGACAAGATTAAAAACTATTTTATTGATTGATTGACTGATTTATTGTTTGTTTTTATGATCAATAAATAATGAGAAAAGTGATTTACCACCGGAAACAGAATTTTGACTTCCACTGAAATAGTTATGAGGCGCGTAGTTTTAAGTATAATATATCGCGGGTGCAAAGTGCCTACAGAAGGAAGGGGTCTTCATCGCGCAAGAAACGCAGTACTCCGCAAACACTTTATCCACTACGGTTCGCGGTCAGGTTTTTTTGCTGTTTCGAATGACACAGGATAAATGATCAAATTCTAAACTGCAGAAACCAGTTGTACTTCAAGGATAACAGATAAACAATGATGTGTCTTGATTGGCTGCTTAATTTGGGAGATAGTTACCCGATTGGCCAACAAATACTAGTAAGCAGAGCTAAGTTAGGGATGAAAACCCTTCATTTTTACGGGCCGGTGGCAATCATAATGGGCAGACCGCCGTTCATGCCACTCGAGAAAAGCCGAGAAATCACGAATCGCTTACGATGAATGAAAAAGGGGGAAAATATGCAAGATAATGGGAATCAAACCAATCTAATTAAAATTATATCTTCACTTGGCTCCCCCTTTTGCTATTTTCACGACGACAATAGCAAAAGGGGGTCAAGTGAAAATATGATTTTAATTAGATTGGAATCAAACTTTTTAAAAAGGAAAGTGGCATTGATTTGTGTATGTTTATCATAAAATGTGTATAAAACTTAAACGGAAATTTCCGAAGCGATATGTAGGTCTATATCAACTATTTTTGTGAATATAATGGATCTAGGATACTAAACAATGACTTCTTGGATACTGCTTTTGATTTGTATTTTATGGACAAATGATTACGGTTACAAGACAAATTTTAATTCTTTTCCTGCTTACTGACAATGTTAACATCAACTATCTTACCACGTATGATGCATCTAAAGATGCTTAGTATAGTGCTGTCTCTCACCTATATTTTACGGTTGCCTGATTTGGATATCTAAACATTGTGTACTTATACTGAAGTGATGTAAATAATAACAATACATATTGCCATTTAACATTAAAAAAACAGTACGTATTTTTGTCCACAAAGAAAAATAAAGCTTTGAGACGGCTAGCTTTTTAGGAAAGATAATACTTGTCGTATTATGTACCTCACAACTTTCTTTCCTCTACCGGAGATACGCTGTAGCTCGGACACTGGGAACCATCACAGTATAGCCCCATGCAGGGATAACAGTTTTACCCATATCGGATAAATAATAATGAAAAAATATTTTATGGGCCATTTCAAAGCCCAAGTTTTGACCCCAGGATAAAAATTCAAAATTAAAGGTATTTTGGTCCTTTTCTCTTTAAGATCATTTTAATGGCAACATTAAACTTGTAAAAATGGATTTGAATGATTAAAATAATAATCTGGATTGCAAACGTCCGATGTAAATCACATGTTTAGATACGTTAATTTTCATTTCTTCCAGTTGATATATGACAATCTTATCATCTGGCAAGATATGGGGAGGGGGTTTCTATTACAGTGTAACTGGACAATAAAAACTGGACGCCACGATATAGATGAAAAATTGCTGAAATTGGCGTTAAACACAAACAAACATCAATATATTTACGCGCTTGATTTATATAATAGCAAAGACTTTTTTGTTAATGAGGTTTTGGTTGGTGTAATGGGTTTTAACGCCGCTTGCAGAAATTGTACAGATATATCATAGTTCCGAGTTAAAAAATCCACAATAAAGAGGCAAATCCTTGTCAATTATAAGGTTCGGCCATACTATCTCATAATACTTTAGGCCAGAACGCGAACCTACGTGTTCATGTTTGTTTGTTTGTTTCAATGGTGTTTAACGCCATTTTCAGCTCAGCTATATCATGGCGTCCAGTTTTTATAGGGATAAAGCCGGAGTAGAGAAAACCCCCGACCTGCGGTAGTAAAACTGGCACTCCTTGTCAATTCCTAAGTGATTACAGGCACAAATAGGAGATCATAAATAATCCCTTGTTTTGGAGTTACGTACAGCGCCATCACTTTGTGGCCATTAGTATTTAATTAACATACACATATGAGAGTTGGTTACGCCACAGCGGCAATACATTCTTTATCTATCTTTTCACACAATGTAAAAGTTTTATGAGTCATTGAAGGTTTAAAAAGAGAAAAGGTTTTGTAATAACACATTTAACAAAAGGTTGCGTTATTTATACAATGGTGACTTACATCGTATATAGAATTTTTAAACAAAAAATATTCTTATATTTAATTGTATTTTACTGTACCTCCACTTTGAAAAAAGTCCATTTACTATCAAAATGTTTATAAAACAAAAGCAATAAAAATTAAAATGACATATAAAGAATAATATGTATTTGTGTTTCCTGTCTGTTAGAACCTGTTCTCCTAGTGTTTATTTCCTCAATTGTCTTCACAATGGCACAGAATTGCAACTAATTATAACATCTGTGGGCATTCCTATACACATTAACAACCATTTGTTATCATTGCATGAAACATGTTTTATTGGTTTATGTAACGACATAAAGACATTAAATGTAATCAAGTGATGTTAATAGAGCACTTTCATTTGCTAAGTCACCGCGGTTAACCTCAGCTTTAGATGAAAATAAGGGGAATTGGGTATATTTAGATAATTTACAACTACTCAAATATATATGTTATTCAATGAAAAGAGCATATTATTTGGAAGGGGAAAAAAGAGACCCTTTTGGGCTGCACATCCATATTACCGTACCCCAACTCCAACCCTCTTGTGAAAATTTCATATTTTTGCATTGGTTTTGTTATTGTAACTTGGTGGAAGGGCGATAATCCAAACACGTTATTATTGGGTAGCAGATTTTCATAACGATCTTTCGGAACACATCGATGTTTTACCGAATAAGTATTCCGAACATTAAAAAGCAGCTTGATTGTCATGGTAGCAAAATTTAATACGACACCGGCAGTAACAGGGAACTAGCTTGAAAAACCCCTCTCCACATGGTGATATTACCTCAAATATGCCATAAAAACTTGTAACAGTTAAATTAAAAATAATTTTTTTGAAGTCTAAGATATTTTTTCAAGCATTTAAATTTTTATTAAGCTAACAATTTTGATGAAAATCTTAACTAAAATAGTAGGGTAGACATTAGGTAGACCGGTTCACATCTATCAAATCTCGTCTCGCTTTTTGGATGGAGGAGCACGCCTAATCTGGCAAATGCTGAGAACCAGTCTTGTGGTAGTGTTGAACATGTTGAATGGTTATTTAGACTGAAGCATTCGTAAGTATCCTAATGCAGCTTTCACAACAAAGAGTGATTTCCGCATTGGGTTTTGTTTGTTATCATGTACATGTAAGGTATATTTTTTTTAAATCACTGTAAATTCTCTTTCAAATTCTTTACAACTTTCAGGGAATTTTTATTTACAATGGATTACATGTTCTCCTTGTCTGGCCATGGTTCTAAGTAAAGGTCTATATCTTATACTTCCTACTGTGACCCAGTAACTTCTGAAGGCATATTTAATAAATTGATCATGTAGGAAGGAAGTTGAAACATATAATAAAGGAAAGATTTATTTGACTACATTTTACAGAATAAGGACAGTTTATATTTTACGAATACAGATCAATGTATTACTGAATACTGCCTAATTTCCTTGCTTTGCAATTTTCCTTTTCCCTGTAAAGTCACATAAAAAATGTATTGTCAACTACAACACTAAACCTGGGCCTCAGTGGCCGAGTGGTCAAGGCAATTCGTCTACTTTTGATCACGTGGTCTGTCAACACTGAGATTGCGGGTTCGATTCTCACTGAAGGCAGGGTGTACTCGACTCCAATCTTAATTGACAAGGATTGCCAGTTTTCCTACCGCAGGTCGGGGGTTCTCTCTGGGTACTCCGGCTTCCTCCCCAATAAAAACTGGACGTCATGAAATAGCTGAAAAATTGCTGAAAGTGGCGTTAAAACACCATTCAAACAAACAAACAACAGTAAACACTACACTCTGACACCTATTGTTTAAGGTAATAAATTACCTGTAAATTGTACAACTTGCAGTCCTATGGGTATCTGAGTGAACTGGAGGCACTCAATTGTATTACATTTACAATGAGACACAAAACGAAAGACTGTATATAACTCAAACCTGCTAAGGTTAATACAGACAAACGAATATACAAAAAATATGTTTTAGCATGTTAGATAAATTTGTAAGTTTAATTTTCATTTTGCCAATTATAAAAAAAATATTCAAACAATTATTACATTTAATGAAATTGTGGTTTATTTACCTGGTCACATAAAAGAGACAGAATTAAGTCTACATGTACTTGCCTGCAGACATTTGTACAGAATACCTGTGGTTAATTTACCTGATCACAGAGATTTCTACAGAACACCTGTGGTTAATTTACCTGGTCACATAAAAGGGACAGAATGTAGTCTTCATGTACTTGTCTGCAGAGATCTGTACAGAATACCTGTGGTTAATTTATCTGATCTCTTAAAAGGGACAGAATGTAGTCTACATGTACTTTGCTGCAGACATCTGTACAGTATACCTGTGGTTAATTTACCTGGTCACATAAAAGGGATAGAATGTTGTCTACTTGGCTGCAGAGATCTGTACAGAATACCTGTGGTTAATTTACCTGATCATATAAAAGGGACAGAATGTAGTCTACATGTACATGACTGCAGAGATCTGTACAGAATACCTGTGGTTAATTTACCTGATCATATAAAAGGGACAGAATGTAGTCTACATGTATTTGACTGCAGAGATCTGTACAAAACACCTGTGGTTAATTTACCTGGTCACATAAAAGGGACCGGATGTTGTTTACTCGGCTGCAGAGATCTGTACAGAATACCTGTGGTTAATTTACCTGATCATATGGATCTGTACAGAACACCTGTGGTTAATTTACCTGATCATTGGACAGATAACCTACTGTTAGAAGTGCAAACTAAACTATTGAAAATTATAGATTCTCAAGTATTACCCAATTTACCTGTGTATTAGATTTAGTTTCACTATAACCAGGCATACTTGTAGCTGTTGTTTATATAAATAAATATACATATATACAATCATCTAAGTATTGTGACAACCCCCGGCTATATAATAACTATATCCAGATATCCAGTGTTGGCATCTGAATTTTTTTATTGTTATATGATTTTTTAGCAGTTCAATTTATTGAGAATAAAGTATCAAAGATTGATTAAATATTATCACACATTTTCATGAGTGTATTAATCATAACAATAAAAAAAAGTATCAACTGTCACAAAACTGTTCATTAAAATAAATGTTCCTTTGTCATTGGTATACAAATTGATTGAATTATAATGAAGTACCATTCAGAACTAGAAGTAGAAAATTACATCATTGTGAGAAATAATATATTATGTAGTTAATGTAAAAAATTGTAAAATTCACTTTTAAGGGTATTTACACATATTATACTTAAATTTGCTTAAAGTAAACTGCCAAAATACTATTTTTTACTACGTTTCTATCATTGCAATACTCATTTCAGCATCGTATATTTGCAATCTCCGGCACCAAATTCATATCCGCTCCGGAAATTTTCAGTTCTTTTGCTCTGAACTGGTTTCCGGTCGTATTTTAAACCTACGCTTTATATCCTATACCAAATAACAGTTAAAAGGGTACCAGTTGACTATGTGGCGCGGTATCAAAAATACGAAGATTTCTTATCAAAATGGCAATAAAATTTGAAATGCGACATCAGGCGATTCTACAAAATAAAAGGGCGACTTCACTTCGCTTTTGAAGATGATCGAGGGCGAAGTGGGACCACGATAAGGCGACTTCTTCGCCCGAGTCGCCCTCCAACGCGAGCCCTGAGTATGAAACGACGGCAATTTCGTGTGGTAAACATACACGGAAAATTAGTTCTTTTTTTTTTTGCGAAGTTAACAAACAACCTCCTGGCTTGTTACGGTGGATGGTGACCAATTTCGACTCGTGTAATAAGAAAAATTAATGATTCAGCATGAATTACCAATTATAAAGTAAATCAAAAGGACCGGAAACAAATTGTGTCAGCTTTTACTATGGAATAATGTAGCGACATGGTGAGTGCAATGTTTACATAGATAACAATAGCATTTTCGATCACAGATTTATTATTCTTGTCTCACAAACACCAAACAATCTTTTCAATATATTTTTGTTAGTTAGAAATTGTTATATTTAATTTAACTACATGTATTTTATTTACGAAACTTCTACATGCCATTCGCGGCTCGCCATTCTCCCAACCTTAAACATTTTTATAGATGTTGTGGCTGTGCAAATCTGAACATTGACAAAGCACCCACTTTTGTGTCTACTGATTTTCATTTAATTAAACACGTAAAGAATTATAATGCAAAACCGTCTGAAACAACGACCACACAATCGCACAAAATAATAATTAAATCATTTCATAATGACGTCGTCACTAGGCTTCCTCAAAAGAAATTTAAAAACAAACAATACAGCCATTAAGTCCAGGGCTTACCAGGCGCTTGTCCGACCAAAACTAGAATATGCTAGTTCTATATGGGACCCACATACAGCTGACCAATCCTATAACCTGGAGATGGTCCAGCGTCGGGCAGCCAGGTATGCCTGTAACAGGTTTCACAACACCAGCAGCGTTACCAATATGATGAAAACATTAAATTGGCCCACACTTCAACATCTAAGATTAAAAACAAGATTAATTTTATTCTATAAAGTAGTACACAATCTAGTTGCCATCCCAACCACAGTATTAATACAGTCAGACCCCAGAACCCGTAGAACACAACCATATACATACAAACATATTTTTGCCTCAAAAGATTGCTATAAATACTCATTCTTCCCCAGAACCATACCACAGTGGAATCTTATACCAACTCATATCTTGCAAGCACCCACAATAGATGCTTTTAAAGCACAATTGACCTCATCTGTTATTTCTACAATTAGTCACGTTTAGTCAAAACAAACATAATATATACATATATAAAAAATTTTAATCACATTGTTTCAAGTTTGTAACACCATTTTGATTTTCTTTTATTGTTTTTTATTTCTGTACATAAGATTGGATTACCACGCATGCGCAGCAGTTAGTAATCATCATTAGTGAAGAAGAAGAAGAAGAAGAACCACCACTTTTTGGAATCTACATAAGGAGCATAAGCTTGACCTAACGCGGTTAACGGTGTTTATTTGTCACACAAAACCCCAACAAAGAGAGTGACATTATGTATAGTTTAATAAAGCCTTTGCCATTGATTTAAATGAGAAATAACGATACAAACACAAAAATGGCAAGAATTACTCCTGACATTTAAATGGCAAGAACTGCACCTGTCATTTAAATGCTTCACTCTTTTACCAGTTGTCAATGTAGCGTCTTCTTCACTGTGTAAAAAAATAATGCATATATTCTTTTTCGACCTGTGTAATGGCGAGAACTAACTAACCCTTGATAAGCAAAGGCAGTTTAATTGATAAACAACCATACAATAATTTTGAGGGTAGCACTAATGTCCTGAAATTTCCGGTAATGTCCTGAAAAATGTCATGAAAACGAAGATAAATGATCATAACTTTTTTATTTCTTAATGGATTTAAACCAAATTTGGGTCAGTTTGAGATATAAACATATATTATAGGAATATGAAAAAAAAATAAAAAAAAAAAAAATTTGTGGGAGATAAATTGACCTGAAGGACTACCTGTCGTGTCCTGAAAACGTGACAGGGATAAAAATTAATACCTATAACTTTTTTATTTCTGAATAAATTTCGCTTAAATTTTGGTCAGTACGAGATGTTCATCTATATTATATTAAAAGTTAAACAGAAAGTTAGAAAAATTTATAACAGCAGAGAAAACTTGACCTGAAGGATAATCTCCTAATATGACACATATGCCTGAAACTACACATAAGATAAATGTCTTAATTCGCTGATAAAGAATAATATATCCACACAACACAATGATAAAATCAATAGAGTACAGTTATAGATGCATAAAGTATTGAAGACTGAGCAACTATGAATTTGCTAAACTGAACTAGAATTGAACTAGAATTAATTAAACAAGTGAGTAATGTTTAATCAGCGTTAATCATTAATTGCATCAGGGACAGTCTATACTAAGTTAGTATAGACTGTCCCTGATTGCATTTATTTTCATTACAATCAATTACTTGTTTGTTTTATGATTTAATTACTTTTAATTGGTAGTGAACAGTTTTTAACAGTGAGAAGTTATCACCAATATGTATATATAACATGAATTTCTATTTCTTTCCATCAAAGTTTACCAAGTCATTTGACTGCTATGCTTGAATAGTGCTACTTTCATTTTTATTTTGATTTAATTCTTATATAATCTATAGTGCTCAGTTTTCTTATATTTCTTTACAAATTTTCTTTATAGTGCTGTTTTTTTTTCTAAGTGTAAAATACGTTCTTGTGTATTGTTGGTTTGTTTTTGTATAAATTTTATTTCACCACTAATAATGTCATCTTAGAGGTACATGTAACCTAAAGAAAAGTACCAGTTTCGTTGAAAAGTACGTGAGGGAACATCTAATTGCATGTCTATAAAAGAGTTACTTCACTCCGTTTCCTGAAAACAATACCAATACAGGGACAAACATGAAAATACACACAAGAAAAATAGAAGCAAGCTGTACCTGCGGAAAGCCAGACGTGTTCCAAAATATGATAGGGTGTGAAGGGAAAAGAGGAACAGTCGCGTGCAACAAGTGGTCTCATTTCAGTGGTTCAGGAGTGTCTTCAGATTGGTTTTGTGATGATCATAGACATTCTCAGTAATAGGTTTTCATTCTATATTCTATATTTGTTTATGTAAGTTTTATTGCAAATTTTTTCTTTGTATTTTATAAATAAAGTAATAAACATGTCTGCCCAACGCCTGTCCCAATTAAGTATGTAATTACCTTGAAGTGTCAATAATGTTAATTACTACCTGATGTATTATTGATCCAACTAAATACTCTAATTAATGTTATTAATGCAATTAAGAGTAAAAAGCTGACATTTGTACAATGGAATTTTTAAACATTAATATGCAGAAAAAATTGTAATAAATTCTCATAAAACAAATGTTATATCATAATTTTCAGCAACATTTGAGTAATATATGAAGTCAATCTTTCAAGAAAAAATGATAATTTCTGTATGTTTTCAGGACATTCTCGGGACATACACAAACGACATGTAGTCTTTCAGGTCAACCTTTCTCCTACAAAAAATTAAAAATATATTATATTTTTTTCATATTCATATAATATATGTTTGTTTTTCCCGCCAACCAATATTTGAAGACAATCCATGAAGAAATAAAAAAGTTATGACCATTTATATGTTTTCAGGACATTTTCAGGTCACGACAGACATGCCTTCAGGTCAACTTATCTCCCACAAAAAATTTTTTTCTTAATTGTTTTTTTCATATTCTTATAATATATGCTTATATCTCAAACTGACCTAAATTTGGTGAAAATCCATGAAGAAATAAAAAAGTTACGATCATGATATAATATACGTTTTCAGGACATTTTTTAGGTCACGACAGGTAGTCCTTCAGGTCAACTTATCTCCCACAAAAAAAAAATTAACTTTGTTTTTTCATATTCTTATAATTTATGTTTATATCTCAAACTGACCCAAATTTGGTTTAAATCCATCAAGAAATAAAAAAGTTATGATCATTTATCTCCGTTTTTAGGACATTTTTCAGGACATTCCAGGGAAGTTTCAGGACATTAGTGTAACCCTAATTTTGATGATCTTAGAATACAGAAAAATCGAAGCAATTTGTCGTAGTGCTTAGCTTACCATAAGAGAATAATTACATTTCATTATTTTCATAAAAATCACAGCATATTTTTAGCGAATTCCTGTGAACTCAACAGTTTGCTACAAATGAAAAACAGGAAGTGAATAAAAAAAATATATGCCTCGCGTTGATTCGCGAGAACTGGCAACTGGAACCAAACGAATCCTAGTCAACTCGTACCTCAACCAACTCGTACCCTACCAACTCGTACCTTTGCATTATTTGGTAGAATGAAAAGGGACACAATCTGAAAATTGCTGAAATTATGTTGAAATAAACAAATTAAATTTTAAATATTTATTATCATATTTATTTTACAGCACTAATGCAATATCAAAAACAAAGCAAACAAACCGTTAAACACTGACAATTTTAAAACAAGATGCATATCTCGTAAAGACATATTTTAAAATCTGCGTTTCTGTAACACCAGTCTTTGGTAGTCTATAGGAACTATAAACAGTTATATATTATATATATTTTAATATTATAAACAGTTTGCATTTAATTTAGGCGTCTTGTGATGGTCCATTCTACTGCCATCACTGCCGCAGAAGATTTCGTAGTTGATCTCTGCTGCCGACTAAGTTTGGATTCTGTAACCATTTTTAGTTGTGTGGGTAGAAGAGCAGCTTCTTTTTGTAGTTTTGGAACTAGCAAATAAAAAGGCTTCTTCTCATCGCCGGATCTCTTGTTAATGCGACGATGCCACCCAGGCTATTTTTTTTAAATAAATGACTGCAAAATAATTGTAAAATGTTCGAATTTTTCAATATATTTTTATCTATAGACTATTAGTATAATATACAGTATATATTTTTATTTAGAACTAATTCAGAGCATTCCGTACAGAATTTACAGATTTACTATATTCCAGTGCAAAGGTACGAGTTGGTAGAGGTACGAGTTGGTATGGTACGAGTTGGTCAAGGTACGTGTTGACCTGCACCCAACCAAACAATAGCGGATTTTTAAGAGAAACGAATCGAAGTTCCTTCATAATTATTCATTCACACGATATTTTCCCTCATTTTTGCTAATTTTTATAAATTGATAACAGAATGATGGAAGTCTTCTATTATTGCCACAAATATTATGTAGTTTTAACATATGCTTGGTACATTACATCAGGGACTGTCAATGATTACATGGTTCAGTGTGACTGGAAATACAATTTTGTTAAAAAATACAGATATATTGAATATATTATACATGCTATCTTAAAAACAATTAAACAGTGATAATTGTCATCGTTTTAGCTATAAGTGAGTGGCATAACGATAACAAAATAATTTTATAAGTGGGAGTGCCAGACGACAAATTTTATTCTGACTTCATTTTTAACACTTTCTCCTAACTTCAATCTGTCGAATAAATAACATACCAAAGTCTAAGTTAGATCACAACAATTTTAAATATATAGTTGTTTGTGACTTTAGATCATGCCTTTAATGAAATATCTCTGACTGTAAAAATCGTCGACACATAATTTTGTACCGAAAATGGCGCGATAACTGTAGTTTAATACTTTAGATGCAATGCAACCATATAATAATTAACTTCTGTCAAAAATAGTTTCACCAATGTTTAAGTTAGAACATAAGGTTTTTAAAAATACAATGGATTACATATTTTTGTAATTCCATATGAAAAATATAGTGGCTGGAAAAATCGGTGATGCAAAAATTTTTATAACAAAAATGTCGGCCAGTATTTTGTAGCTTTTAATTTAAATCAGGGACATAGTCTATACTAAGTTAGTATAGACTGTTCCTGTTCCAAAATAAAAAAAAAACCCCAGCTCATTATATACTGTCAACAATGTTGAAATTAAAGCGTAAGTAAAAAATTGCACTTTTTCATTATCAAATTTATTGTAGGTAGTACACATTTATCAATAATTAAATAAGAAATATTATAACATTTTTAATTGCAAAAAAGAGTGTTGGCTTACAACCTAATGAAAACTGACATAGCCTGGATAGTTAATTTACGTGTATTTTCTTCAAAAAGTAAGAAAAAATTGATAAAAAAATCGGGTAGAAAGCACCAAGTCCGAACGACGTTGAAATTGAAGTTGAACCCGCTCCAGATTCAATCATGGCCACTAATAAAACACCATCAAAAGAAACAATTGGTTCAAATGCCGCATCTGTTAAAAAAACTACAAACTCCTAACAAATTTTCATGTGAATCCACACCTAAATCAGGGGCAGTCTATACTATACAGTTAGTGTAGACTGTTCCTGTATAAATCTAACAAAAAAATATCAATTTTCTTGATTTGTCAACAATAAATGAAGAACGTATCAGTAATTATTCAACAGATAAATATAGATTATTTACGTTTTTTGAAACGAGATGCGTTTTCTCGTCCATATCTCAGCGAAGGGCGACAGCCCTGAGATGAGATGACGAGAAAATGCATCGAGTTTCATAAAACGTAAATAATCTGTTGATCGCTGTTTTGTAACATTATGACGTCACAGTGTTTACTTAACGACGTCTTGACAGCGAGCTGAGATGGGCCTTTCTTCCGTATATGGCCGATTTATGGTACAGATGACCCAGTACAGATGAGCTCACGCGCACACATCTGTACTTGCTGCGTCATCCAATCAAAACGCCAGAAATAAGAACGTTGTTATGGAAGTATAACAACGTTCTTCTATGACGTTCTTGTTTCCGGCGTTCTGATTTGATGTCAGAGACAATGGAGTCTAAAACAATGGGGAGTCTATAGAATATAGCTATGTGAAAGTTGTTGGTTTACAAGAAATAGGTACTTTCATGCGTTTTTGGGAAAGCCCGTGTGAACTTTCACTCCTGATAGAAATTTTTATGTCTTTTGAGCCAAAAGACATAAAAATTTCTATCACTCGTGAAAGATCAACCGGTCTTTCCCAAAAACGTATGCAAGAACCTATTAATCTCACGCTAGTAGAGTGAGGTGGAATAATACCGCACACAAAGATCAAAGGAAAATACTGCAAAATAGCGATAAAACACAATCTATAATTAATGTAGATGATGAGAAGGGCAAAAATGACGATGAATTTGTTAATTTACTAATTAAAGAAATAAAGCCAAGAATGTTAATTCCTTACCAGTTAAAAAGAGAAAAATCGATATTGATGAATACCATTGGTTTGTTGTTGTAAACAATTTCTTAAAAATAATTTTCGAAAGTAAAGAGTTGTGCTCTGATATTGTTATAACTTCGCAAAATATCTTACAAAAAACAGTTTCCTAACATTAACGGGTTCCAAAGGCATAACATTAACACATTTAACGGAAAGAAAGACACAGGAAAAAGTCACAGTTTTGATAAGAAAAAAAGTCAGAGAAAAAAAAGTCACAAGAAAAAAATTTACAGGAAAAAAAGTCACAATTAATAAGTTGTCTTGATCACATATGTTGTCATATATGAACATATTTTTATGTTTATTATAATTATAGTCATATTTTTATGTAAAACTTGTTTATTACTTATTAGTTATTTAATATCATTAATAAAAATTGGATTTCAAGTCCATTAAAATCTAGAAAACATCTTATGAAAAACACGTTATTGTTAACAGCTCTTTTTGTGCTGCTATAACAGTTAAAAATATGTATACCAAAGAAAAGTATAGGATAAACAACTATAGAACGACGTCTTGACAGCGAGCTGAGATGGCTTCAACATTTTAGTGATTTATTTATTAAATAATTTGTAGTGAAAAATGAACATGTGTGACCAATTACTGCACTACTAATTGCTTATTTATTCCTTTGTTTTTAAATGATAAAATGTTGTTAATTTGTTAATATATATATTTTTATTTTAAATATCTTTAAATGTCCTCTTTACTTTTTATACACAAGAACATAAATCTTGCAAAAAACATAAAAAACACATTAAAAACAATACAACTTATTAATTATGATTTTTTTCTGTGCCTTTTTTTCTTGTGATTTTTTCCTATGACTTTTTATTCGTGACTTTTTTCCATGTCTTTTTATCCTGTGACTTTCCTACAACCATCTATTGTTTTGTTTGGAAAATAATCAGTTCGGATTATTTCCAAAATTAGATATAGAATCAAACATTTCTAAACCTCATGCCAATTCATTCAATTTCAATGAATAGTGACAGTGGAATCCCGACACAATAGAAGATATGTTAGGATGTGATTGGAAAGATTTAATCCAGTGTTAATTTCGAGATGTAAGAAACATTAAGTCTCACTGAATTTAAGAATCGAACAAGGTATATCAACAAGGTATATCTGAGAGCAGGATGTTATATTATTATTTTATAATGGTTGCTGACTGATATGACACTAAGATTTATGTTAATACATCGATCCATAGATTTTGATTGACAGATACTTTTGACCAATCAGATCGCTTTTATTTATTGGCGCAAACGTAACACCGCATGGTCGGACAAACTCCGACAAAATGGCGATTTTTCAATCTAACCAAACGGAGGGAATTTCGTGATATTTTGTGGAATACAGACTTATTTACATCAAAATAATGGTTAAACACTGTTCACATGGGACGTGTAAATCGGATAGTCGATATCCAGCTAAATTGCAAGGAGCCAGATTTATTCCATTTGTGAAGCCCAAGACCGACCTGAACAAATGTTTACGCTGGATTTCTCTGTGTCGCAGGCCTCATACACAACTTAATGTCGAGAAAATCACCAAACACACATATATTTGTAGTAAGGTAAGTTTCACAATTATTAATTTTTAAGTTTATGAAGTTTTTAACTTGTATTTTTTTGTCCAAGAATCGTCTGCCGTGCAACGCCGTGACTTGCACAAAAGTCTACCACACGAAAATAACAAAAATATGTAAACCCGTCATGTAATGACGTATATAAAAACAAAAAGGGTTTGAGACGGATGTAATACATGATGAGTGGTAAGGTTTTAAATCAAATCAATTGTTTACCCGAGGTCGGCCTTGGGGGGGGGGCGGTAGGCTTCTCATCACATGCTCTTGTGCTATTATTGATTGTCTTGTAGCTTTTAGTTTACTATTTTGGCAATGACCATTTATTGTAAAAGTGTTTCGCTAATAAAATTTTGTCTATTGTCTATATATGGCCACACACTCAAATTTCGTCCACTCCATACTCGAATTTCGGCGAGTTTCCTTCATTCAGCCATGTAAACAATTAACCCAAGGCTAAATTACTTTCAAAATATCGTGCATTTATTGCTCTATAATCGAATGACTCTTGAATAATAAAGTACAGTGCATTTCAACAAAATTAATGTCCATTAAACTGACATACTTTCATCGCCGAAATTCGAGTGTACTACTATACAGTGGCTTGCCTTTACTTTATACTAAATGTTGACTAGTCCGAGAATCCTCTGCGGTCCAACGCTTTTAATTTTTTTTGCGTGAGACGTCAGAGAGCTCCATAAGCAAAACAGCGGATTTTGCGACATATGTCTGAGTCTGCAAATTTCATCGTGTCCAGATGTTAAAAAACATTTTCTTACAGTTAAACTATATATAATTCGCTTCTTAAGATATTTTTCTCTATGAATATAATCATCATACCTTGAATCAAGCTAATTTAAGCACTGGATTTAAGTCACATTGTTGTCACATGACTTTTTGTTCAAAATGAAAGCGAAATGTCCGAATGTAAGGGTATCGATGGAAATGAGCTTAGAAATGGACTTAAATCATCTTGATTAAAGGTATGATAATTAATGAGATCCCTGTGACATTGTGCTTTTACTGTACTGAAAAAGTGTTACAGCTTTAATGCAAATGATAAGCCAGGCTCGTGTGAAATATTGTAATATTTGTTATTTAACGTTAATGGCTTGCTCATTATATATTTTCTGTAATACATAAAGCTCCTTAATTATTGCAGCATTTCATCAGTTTAGAGGGCCCCACAGGGGAATACCCAGACCCTTGTGATGCTCTGAATGGTGAGCTGAAGCAGGCCAGAAGACAAGTATCCAGATTACCTACAATTGGATGTACTGGAAGTGTTGATCAACATTTGATGTCCAAGTAAGACAATTTGCCAAATGTATACTATTATGTTTGTTTGTATGTTGTTTTAATGCCACCGTCAGCAATTTTCAGCTAGATCATGGTGTCCAGTTTTTATTAGGGAGGCAGCCTGAGTACCCAGAGAAAACTTCAGACCTGTTGTAGGAAAACTGGCAATCCTTGTCAATTAAGATTTGATTCGAGTCCACACTGCCTGCAGTGAGAATCGAACCTGCAATCTCACTGTTGACATACCACATGATCAATAGTAGATGAACCACCTTAACCCCTCTGCCACTGAGGCCCCTACACTATTTTGTGTGCTATCTCTATGAAACATGTTTATGCAGGGTTTTAACTTAAGAATTTTGGCTTGGTAGCACACAACTAAATTTTAAGTAGTCCATCTATATGGTTCTATACAAAAAAGGTAAACATTCTATTAGCCCACAGCAAATTTTAGGGGCCATTGGCCCGTGGGCCAGTGCTTATTTCAAACCCTGTTATGACTAGCTGAGTCATTATTTACATACATGTATATTATAGCTCACATAAAAACCTTGCATTCTGATTGGTTAGCAAGCCGTATATATCAGGCTATGTATACGTCTACAGCCGTATACATAAAGCATATTTTTATCCCGTATGGGGCCCCTGGAAAAAGAAATCATCATGGCCGCCTTCGTTCCGCTTCGATTGAAAAAGTAATAAAGTGAAATAATGTCTAACCGGAACTTGTTTTAAACGACGTAAATCAAATGATATGTAATATATTTCTTTAAATAACAGAAGGGAAGTAAAGTAAGAAACAAATCTACTCAAATATCAGCGATAGAAGACACGGAAAAAGGGGGGTGGTTCTGGGTTAAAAATGTCAGTCACAGGTCACAAATCCTGTATAATTTTGTTGTTTCCTCTATAAAAGTGCGTCAAAGCACAAAATCAACAAACGAGAAACTTGATCCCCAGCGCACTAAAAGTTAATAAACATGTACCTGCACTATATCATCGTTCATTCTTCAGTCAAGACATCGTCAAAATCCTTTGATATTCATTTTGATTTCCATTGTCCAAAATCCAATGATATTCATTTTAATGGCATCAAGTAACATTACGCCAATAAGAAGTTTTCTTATTATAATTCACTTATCAACGTCGACATCCACATGTCAATCAAAACCAATATAAGCTCCACCGATATTGAATTTGGTGCTTCGCAAACTTTTCCCTTGACACTTCCCAGTTTAAGGATACAATTGGGTTATGTATCGAACAGAAGACGATTAATATTTAAAAAAGATAAATTTTCGCTGTTATTTTATAATGTAATACTGTTTTCTTTTTTTAATTAATTTGATGTTAAAAAAAATATAGTTTGTTTTTATATAAACTTTGGTTATAAATCCCGAATGGGCCTTGATCGTGTGAGCGTCATAAAAGAAAGGATGGGGTGTATTTTTTACTGCATAAAAACGATGTACAGATGTGTTTAAATTTTAAGTTTTTTTTTTAAATTTCAGTTTCGAGGAAATCACACTAGAGGAAAATGGGGTTCACTGTCAGACAGATGAAACATGTAAGTAAAATTCTAAAATTTCTTTTATCCTATATGGAACATGGCTTTGCATGTTCAGGCACATAAAGCAAAACAAATATGTGTCATTACTGATTAACATTATGATTGTTAACAGTCCACTATTATAGTGGAAATTCATAACTTTACATATCCACATTTCACAATGCCGTCTTGAAGTAGATAAACTATTGTATATACAGTCAAACCTCGATAAGTCGAAGTATGTTGGACCGTAAAAAATATATAGAGTTATCCGAAGTTTGAGTCAACCGAGTTAAGGGTGTGACGTCATTTTCATTTAGTGATGTTTAAAAAATCTAAGGGTATTTATTTCATGGATATTAATTTCGAACTTCGGCATCATTATATTTGTAGCGTGTGATATAGCAAGTATTTTTGCTATATCTATTTAAATAAATTGACAATAATTAATAAATATTGTTAAATTTATCAACTTTATTGTGAAATCATAGAAAAACATTGCAAGAAACAATTATCAACTTACAGTCCGAAAGAACTAATTCAAAAATGCAGATCGTTTTTACGTAATTGAAAACAACATTCACAATTCAACAAAATTAACAGAATGTCTTCAAAGAAACGAAACTTAATCATACATCATTGATGAGATAAAAAGCAATTTTCAATAATTATCATTTTTAATTACACATGACAAAATAATTCGCGAATCATCAGTTATCCTTAGTAAAGCATGTACCCCTCTTGGATTATCAATTCGTTTGATTAAATTGCTAATTCAAATTGTAATAGCCGAGTTCGAGACGAGGTTCGACTGTATAAACCTGATTAAAATTAGATGACAAATGAAAAATTTTCTATTGGTAAAAAATTGTATGCTATTTTATAAATTTGGATGGTGATCTTCATAAAATTTAGATAGCTGAACAAACATTTGCTGAATAAACTCTATGTCTACAGGAATTTTTTCAACATAAAGGTCTTTTTTTGTATAGAGTACAAAAATGCAAAATAATGCACCGGTTACCATAAGCTGCCCTTGAATCTGATAAAAGTATTCATGAGATTTAGGCAAAGCGAGAGAACCATCAACTAGTTTTAAGCAAAAGTTTGGGATTGATTGCACAGCATCTAATATTGTCAGGTCTCGAGCAGAGTATGGACATTTAATTTCCAACACTCCTGATTCATTATTCATGCAGATTTTCCCATCAGGACTTGCAGCCAGATAAGAAAACGAGGGATTGACAACCAACCCACAATCATGAATGTGGTGATCTGGGTTTTTTTCCATATACACCTGCTTTGCAGTATTTTCATTTTTCTTTCCATAAGTAGTTGCCTCTGACTGGAAATTACAACAAGAGAAAATACTGTCTACAAATTTTGACGTAATTTCCTTTTTCCTTTTGCATATTTTAAAAAACTGGGATGCAGTTATTCTGCTTTTTCTTTCATTAAACCACCGAGGGTTATTTGATTGCTGTCTTGTTGTTCCCTCTAGAAACACAGCTTCAGCTTGTGTTGTCGAAAAAAAAATATTTAAATGACTGTATTTCTGTAGGGTATCTGCATCAATGACAGAAATAATTCTTGGAAAGGTGATATCTCCACACTGTGATGGATTCGTTATGGCAGCTGGTATTGGTTTATAATGTCTTAACTAAAAAATAAAAAAAATATAATTATAACATAAGTATAGCTGAGTAGAGCTAGTTGAAAGGCAATGAATTTCACATGGGTGTCTGAAATTTTCCCGTCTTGCCCTTCGGACAGTGTTAGATCCTTTATGTCTCTATGGGTGAGATAGTCTATTGTGACATCAAGTTACATACACTTGGCTACCAAGCCATTTGAAGAAATGAGGTAACAAATCTGAAAATCTGCTGAGAAAAAGTATCGAATCAGTCGTGTTAGCCAATTCAAGAAACTCTCAAACCACTGGCAAAGATATCTGTAAAAAAAAATAATGCATTCTGTGTTGATATTTGATTATCAAAATGAATTAATTGCTTATTTTTTACGACCAGCCAGGTGTCCATATATATGTGTTTTATATACTCAGACTTGACTTTACACACCACATGCATCCGACTACTGCTTTAATTAGAAGACTGCCAAAGGATCATGTGAGCTATTGAACTATTATTTCATATTTTTTCATTTCAGTGTTTTCATCACTAGAAATGCTGTCTCACATATCAAGAATAAGGAAGTTAGAGGAAGAAAATGAACAGTTGAGGAAGGACAATTGTAGACTAACAATAGAACTTGATATGATTATCAGAAAAAGTGCCAAACCTACATGTACCTCGTCAAAAGCTTGCCAGACAAATTTTAATTTTCATTTTAACACAGAGAATACGACACAATCATCCATCAAGAATTTATTTCAGTTTTACACTGGCTTAACATATTACCGTTTTCTTATGCTTTTGGCCTTCCTGTTTCCTACTGATATTGGAAATCGTAATCCCATTGTCTATGACTCCAAGAGAAAAGAAATTCAACCGGATAAATTACCTCTTTCAGAGCAAGTGTTTATGTATTTGTGCCGACTACGAAATGGGTTAAATTTAAAAGATCTTGCATTTAGATTTAATGTTAAAGTTCCAACAGTTTCAACAGTTGTTAACGGTGTTGCAAAGTACATGTATGCAAGATTAGGGTCAATAAGCTATTGGCCACACCGTAGTGTTATAATTGAAAACATGACTCAAGCCTACAGATCAGATTTTCCTGTATGCTTAGCCATTTTAGATTGTACAGAAATAAAGACTGAGAAACCATCATCAATGAGGCAGCAGAGCCAGTTGTACTCGGACTACAAGTCGACAAATACATTGAAAGGTCTTGTAGTTTGTGATCCACGTGGTTCCATTATTTTTGTATCCGATTTATTTTCTGGGTCCATATCAGACAATGAGATCGTTAGACAAAGTGGATTTTTAGATTATTTACGCAATCTTAAGGCTATGGGATTTATTCATGCTAAAGACAGTGTAATGTCAGACAAAGGATTCTTAATTGAGAAAGATTTAGCAGAAATAGAAATTGATCTTAACATTCCTCCATTTGCTTCAAGTGCTAAACCATTTTCAGAAGCTGAAGTAACTCTTACAAAGAAGATTGCATCACACCGAATCCACATAGAAAGAGCAATTAACCAAATTAAATGTTTCAAACTGTTAAAACGGATAATACCTGTCAGTCTTTTTCACAGTATAAATGCTCATTGGTTTAATGCTGCGATATTAACTAATTTTCAGGATACTTTGGTGAAAAATTAAAACATTTTACATTTAAAATATGTTCTTATTAATTATGTGATCATGTCTTTTTCTGTGTAAAGCACCATGTACATGAACAGTCTTCACTTATCATCTGTTTATATATAAACTGATTATATTGTTGCCTGTTGGTCACACATGCATGAAGCATTCCTTACATGGGACAGACCAATAAATTATGATGAAGTTAAGTGGCAAGTTGAAAAAATAAGAGTAAAAGTTTTGTGTTAAAATTTCTTGTGAACTGCTGAATGGATTTCATGTCTGATGGGTGTTTTTGTTTTATTTTATGTATTGCTCACCTGCAATGGTAACATGGAGCCTAACTGAACATTTCCTATTTCAGTCTTGGTTGTCTCAAAATGTTGATCATTACATGTTAGTAAATAAGACAATGGAGTACCACTTGCAGCTGGATGGGTTTTTAGCTTCTTTACATCCTCCATTGTCACATCAGGT
Source organism: Limnoperna fortunei (assembly GCA_944474755.1). NCBI lineage: Eukaryota > Metazoa > Mollusca > Bivalvia > Mytilida > Modiolidae > Limnoperna > Limnoperna fortunei. The sequence continues at coordinate 23,045,880 of OX104125.1, forward strand.
ACACTAAAATTCAGTATACAACAAAAGTATTTTAAGGTTCCAGGCGTACATTGTAATTTACTGTGCCAGACAATTGTTTCCTGTACTAAAGATATTGGTGTTCTGTCCAAAATTGTGAGGTCATCTAATTCATGTAATTGATTTTGAAGAGCATATTTATTTTATTTATACTTTCACATGAAAATTTAAGATTCATATTCAAATTTCTGTGGTGGGGCATTGTTGGCCGAGTGGTTAAGGTAGTTTGTATACTAATGATCATGTGCTCTGTCAACGCTGAGATTGCGGGTTCTCTCGGGTGTACTGGACTCCAATCGACATGGACTGCCAGTTTTCCTACCGCAGGACGGGGGTTTTCTCTGGGTACTCCGGCTTCCTCCCCCAATAAAATCTGGACGTCATGATATATCTGAAAATTGCTGAAAGTGGCGTTAAACACCATCAAACAAACAAATCAAATTTCTGTGTAGTGTCCGATGACAATTTTCCAAAATCCTGTTGCATTTTTAGTACATGTATGATTATTAAAATGTGCTTCAAAGTAACGACTTACTCTCATACTAATAGATAACTCGGCATGTAATTTCTGCCAACAGGATTATTGGCTTTATTTTAAATTTTCAATGACAAATAGGATTATTAAAACTGTTTCGTCCCAGCCATGGGAACTCATCAGGTGGCTTATGGCTACCACGACAGTTTATATTCTAGCACTTGAATAAAAAGGTTCGATACTGTTAACAAAAAATATTATTAAAAACTTAATTTATGATGCATGATGTCAAAGATTTTCAGTAACTAGTCATTCTACTGGTTAATCTGTTTAATATATAATTTAGGTTACAAGTACTGGCTGAATTGTAAATTTCTGTATTTATTTACCTAAAATTAAGGGACATGCTGTGAACTGGCTTTTTCTTCCTAGGTGTTGGTTTTGGCTTAGCAAAAACCATAGTGGATACTGGCTCTGCATCAATTTTTGGCCCTCTTGGCTTATGCCATTGTTGTGGCATGCTTGTGCAAGCCAGCTCTGATGGAACATCTGTCAGTCCTAGATTTTTATAGTGGGCCAATTGGAAAATAACAGCAACTGTATGGCTACATGTTCCAGTTATTCTATGAAATAACAAACTACATATAAATAAACAGTACGTTTATTTTTGAACCAAATGATAAAATACATAACTATACAGTTTTGGTGGAACAGTTTATGAATTGATTGCATATAATGTAAATTAAATATCAAGTTTCAAGAATACAAATTCTATCCATTAAAGCTAATAAATTTACTCTGGTCCTAGAAGTATTGAAGAAAAATAGGTTCAAATTTTTGTTTAAAATGGTCGCAACTCGTTTAACCAATTTGAAGTCTTGCATACGATTGGGTCACTAGGCCTACAATCATTTTAAAACGAGGACCTCCCTTTAATATGATCTGGTAAGTAATTCAAAGTATAATTTATAGCCATTGTTAAATTAAGAACAAATAGTCAACAAAAGACGATATCAAAATCCCGTTCGACCATATTAAGTTCATGTAAAGATCTTGCACTTCAACCTCGATTATTTACAGGCATTTGGCAAGAATACTTCTTCTTCTTCTGCCATATATGGAGATTATTCCCATGGAACGTTATACTCCAGCGTGAGCAATCAGGATAAAAACCCAAAGGGGCGATATTTACAGTTAAAAACAGGCTGGTATGGGATTACATGTTCCGGAGCTGGGCAGGTGGTACTTTGCCCATGAGCTCCCTGAACTCTTCGATGGAACCTGCTGATGTGGTTGAAGATGGCAGCTTATTCCATTCCCTGATAGTTCTGGGGAAGAAGGAGTGATGGTAGACCTCTTTCTTCGTAGTTGGTTGCCTGATGTTGTTCTGATTTCTTGTTCTAGCATCAGATGGCAGGAGGTAGACATCAGCTGGGATCGCTACCAGGCCATGCTGGATCTTGTAGAGCAAAAGGAGGCGGATCTTTACTCTCCTTGCCTGAAGTGGTTCCCAGTTGAGTGCTGTCATCATCTTGGTAATGCTACCGGGTTGTCTGTCTGTGTAGTTCTTTGTCGTGAACCTGGCTGCTCGACGCTGGATCTTCTCTAGCTGGTTGATGTGCCCAGTGGTGTGGGGATCCCAGATAGATGCGGCATATTCCAGGGTTGGTCGTACTATTCCCTCGAAAGCTCTAGCCCGTGCTGACGTTTTGCAACCTCTCAAATTTCGTCGGAGGAAACCAAGGGTTCTGTTTGCTCGTGCAGCTATGTTGTTGATATGGTCATTCCACTTCAGGTTGTTACTGATGGTCACCCCCAGGTACTTACTGCTATCCACTATCTCAAGTTGATGGTCATGTAGGGTGTAGTTGGCGTTGATGGTGTTACGCTTGGAGGTGATCTGGATGACGACACATTTCTCAGGATTGAATGCCATTTGCCATTTTCTTTCCCACTCTTCTAGTGCCTTTAGATCTTTCTGCAGTTCTTCAGAGTCGCTGCTACTATAAATTGGTCTAAAGAGTAGGCAGTCATCTGCAAAGAGGCGAGCTTCTGAGTTGGTAACTTCGGGTAAGTCATTGATAAAGGTAAGGAAGAGGAGGGGTCCTAGAACGGTTCCTTGAGGCACCCCTGACAAAACTTCTGCTGTTGATGAAGTGTGGCCATCAAGGAGGACTTGCTGGAGTCTGTTTGAAAGGAAGTCTCTCGTCCATTGGAGTGTGTGGCCTCTTACTCCATAGTAGTGAAGTTTATGCAGGAGTCTCTGGTGTGCTACAGTATCGAAAGCTTTGGAGAAGTCAAGTAGGATAACATCGACTTGACCTCCTGCATCCAGTGTGCGGGCAATGCTATCGATGGTAATTGCAAGCTGGGTCTCACAAGAACGTTTGGACCGGAATCCATGCTGTTTCTCGCTCAGTATGTCGTGTCTGTCATAGTGATCCATAACCTGACTGTGGACTATGTGTTCCAGTAGTTTACATGATATGGCTGTGAGTGAGACTGGTCGATAATTGGAGGCCTGGTGTCTATCACCTTTCTTAAAGATTGGTACAATGGAGGCATGTCGCCAGTCATCTGGAATGGAGCCAGTGTCCATGGATAGCTGGAATATCTTGGTAAGTACTGGTGCAATATTGCTGGCATAGTCGTGTAATAATCTGGCAGGGATACCATCTGGTCCTGTTGCTTTGTGACTGTTGATATTCTGTAGTAGTTTCAGGACTCCTGGTTCAGCTATGTGTATATCGGGCATGTCAGGATAAGGGCTCTGGCCTTTGTCTGGTAATGTTGACATATCCTCTCTAGTATAAACCGAGTGAAACTGGTTATTGAGTATTTCAGCTTTGGTTTCCGTGTCGCTATGTAGGTATCCGTCATTTTTCTTTAGTGGAGCTACACCTTGGGAGTCTTGTTTCTTACTTTTCAAGTAGGACCAGAACTGTTTGCTGTCTTTGTTGATATCTCCAAATACAGTGTTGTCTATATAATCGTCGTGGGCCTTCCTTGCTTTTCGCTGAACTGTGGCCTTGAGGGTTCTATATCTGGCTTGGTCTTTCGGCTTTTTGGTCTGTCTAGCTCGTTTAAAAGCCCTTTGTCGTCTTCTAATAAGGCGCTTTATCTCGGTGTTCATCCAAGGGTTGGTCTGTCTCTTCCTTGACATCTTAGACGGTATCATGTCATTGATGATGGTGGTGACTGTACTCTTAAAATCTTGCCAGATTTCAGTGACTGATGTATAATGTTGGCTCATGATCCTATCTGTCAGCTGTTGAATGTTGCTGGCAATCGACTGCTTATCAGCTCTATTCCAGAGTAATATCTTTCTGGGTGTTGATTTCTGATGGTCTGCGGTAAGTGCAAGGTCAATCAACACAGTCTCATACTTAAAGATAAAATAAAAATTAATATATTTACATGAAAATTACATACCCAGCTTTGCATGTGCAATGTCTTTCTGTGATACTTTTTTCTTTTATCTCGAGCGTAACAGAAATACTGTGTGGAGCTTCCGACTTTCGCATTGAACGAAAGCACTTCGCACCGACGTCAATGCAAGTTTCATTTCCAGTAGAATATAATTTAAGCCCGTGTACATATCCGTTTACAAAAAAATTATAGCCACGCTCTTTTGCTCGTTTGGTCAACTCGACGCCTTTAAAATAATCAACAGAGAGGTCATTTGGAATGACTGACAAATTCGTACATCCCGCCATGTTTACTTTCAGATGTCCGACCTGCGTCGTTGTCAAGGACGTAACTAAGGGGGGCGGAGCTAAGACAATGAAACTGGATCGATGTATTAATAGAACGCTTGTCGTGATGTTCATTAAAGTTAACTTTATATGCACGCATGCGTAGTCGCCACAGATATACAACAAGACAAAACACATCTTAATTACAGCCGACTGAAATTTATTTTGATTGGTATAATTAATGTTCGTTTTGCCCGAAGATGCCATTTCAACTTTAGGAACCGTTCAACATTTATTAAAGTAATTGACCGGTGCAATTTGTTTCCCCTCTAGGAAATATCTATCTACCCAGCAGATCCATCGGCAAAAAAAACTAAAGGCCTAGTAAACTACCAAAGCAGAAAAACTAACAGCATGATATTTTACAAACATGTCCCCACATTTCTCAACATTTTTTAGTCTCATAAATGTATGTTCCATAATACTTTTTATAAACAACTTAAACACCATGCATTTCTTGACAATCTTTTTCGGCTTTAGCTATAAAGGTTCTACATTATATTGTATGCAACTAAAATAAAGCATCATACCTACTGTAAGTATATTGTTACCGTTTCACCTAGCCTATATTTCAAAAGGTATTTTATTGATTTTCTTTCGTTTATTTAAACAATTTATTGTAAAAAAAAAGTTCGGGTGCAGCAAATGTACAATTCTAAAAAATGTTTATGCCCAGCTGTAGGATGCAAAAAAACTATGTGCCCAGTATACAAATGCACCGACCCAGCAATCTCATAAATATTGAACGGTCCCTTATACAGATAAGAACAAATCAACAAACAACATAAAGATATTACAGTAAAACCTGGATAAACCGGCTACCTATGGGGCCGAACAATATAGCCGGTTTGGACAGTGGGCCGGTTTGTTCGGATTTGGAAAATCACCGGAAGTGAAGATGAAAAAAGGGGGTTTAAAAGACTACAGACACCTTTGATGCACACTTGTTTTATATGCAACGGAATACATGAACGAAATGTAATAAAATGTATTATAATTGATAAAAGTTATAATATTCACTGATATTTTATATACACGAGTAATAATTACTCAATAGTTTACCGCAAAATACATGTCGGGGTTCCTTGCCTTTTCTCCATTTTTCTTTGCACGATAATGTCCTCTGTTAGTGATTGCATAAGCAAAAGAAACTACAGGTAACGATAATCTTTACTGTTTGCAAAGTTTATCAAGTATGCTATATGTCGTAGCATATTATCAGATTTAAATCTTTACGAGATCGTTTGGCGACGGAGTGTTACATCATCGTCAAATTTTCGCTCTCCATTTTTACTTTTGAAATTATTGGTTTTGAAAACGATTCGCATGTATTTAAAACATCGGTTCATTAATAGGATTCACTTTTGAAAATAATGCAAATTATGAAAATTAAATTAATGGTTTTGAAAACAATTTACCATTGTTGTACGCTTTTGCTCATTAATTAAATTTGCCCTCAAGGAGACCTCACAAGTCATGTAAATTACCTTGTTTGGATAGCTATCAATTGATTAAATAAATACATCTGGTCATGTAAATTATTCGGTTTAAACAGGTAAATTTTAATTGAGAAGAACTTTAAGGGGAAAAAATGGGACCTAAACTTTCGACCGGAATCGACAGGAAACCGGTTTATTCAGGGGCCGGTTTTAAAAGGTTTTACTGTATATTGGTCCCGTCTATTATATAAAATTCGTTTCGTCAGTTAAATCTCAAATATACAGTGATCACAACAGCAAAGAGGACCTCGTGGTTGACTGTGAAAATGCTCGTTTTATTCGAAACTGCAGCAGGCTATGCAGTTTTCAAGGTAAAGTGCATCCCGTAAATAATTAAAATACGCTAACCTTTAAATCACTTGCCCAGTTCCCCTTTTATGTTGATGCTATGTATGGTCTACTATAATAATTTACACGTGGTTGACCGGGCACGTGTCTTGGCAAAACATTTCGAGGATCACCTGCACTTGGCGACAACAATACTCGTATACGAGTATTGTATACAATACTCGTATATAAAAAGTATACGAGTATTGTACGAGTATTGTAAATGTATATATATGTATTATACGAGTATTGTAAATTTATATATATGTATTCATTTTATACGAAATACGAAATATTTATTTGTTGTAACACATTTACAGTAAATGGTTATAACACAAACAATACACATAGTACATAGATATATATGAATATTAAACTAATATTATAATAAACTCATAGACTACTGACTATAACCAGATATATGTGTAAACTTGGGGCGACAGTGTCAAGCATTCGCAGGCATTAGTTACAATTTGTAATACTTGTAATAATATTTATATATATATATATATAAAAAAAAAAAAAAAAAAAAAAAAAAAAAAAAATGGATGATAGTATGGTGGATTAACTAGATTCCTGACATTTATTTATATAGTCAATTACTGCTTTCAGTATTATTTTAGAGTTGCTATTTAGAATATTAATTATATTATTTTCATTTAAAACTTTAAAGTTTTTCAAGGTACTATTGACCTTTTGAATCAGTTCTGTTCTATAAGTTCTATAAGAAGGTCAGTGAATAAAAAAGTGCATTTCATCTTCAATTTGGGATGCATTGCATTTTTTACATATCCTTTCACCTTTTGGAATATTTTTATATCGTCCTCTTTCTATTGACAGAGAATGAGCACTTATTCTGTATTTACAGATAATAGACCGGTCTGATTTGAATTTACAGATATCTACATAGAAAGGTCTTTTATTAAATTTATGTATATGGTTGTAAAAAGACAGTTTATTACAATTTGCCAAGCAACTATTTCTATTTTGCAAGGCTTGGTCATATATTCTTTGTTTGAAGTTTCTTATATTTTTTGAAATAATTGTTTCATTATTTATGACATAGCTGAAACCTAATTCTCCGACCCATTTTTTGGTGGCTGTTATCCATGGATTATTTGGAGGGAGGTTATTGAAAATCTTATAGGCTAAACTGTTTTTAGAGTTAGAAATGTGGTCAAGAAATTTTAGAGTTGATAGTTTTATCTTTTCTCTTAAGGGATACCTGTTGAGTTCAGCTAGACATGCAACATTTGTAGCCTTGCTATGAACTCCAAGTATTTCTTTAATAAACTTTATATGTAGATGTTCAAAGGTGTCTGTATCCATCAAATTGCAATATGGCCCCCAGACTTCACACCCATAGAGTGTTATAGGGGCGACTAATGTGTCAAATAGTTTTTCTAATAAGTTGCATGGATTATTAAGTCCTATAGTTTTCTTTATTTTAAACCATGCTTTACGTCCCTTCTCCATTAATAATTTGGTTGTAAGATTTATGTTACCTGTATGTTTTAAAGTTATACCAAGATAACAATATGAATTTACAGTTTCAAGAAAAGTATTATTAATGCTGAATGAATGTAAGTGGGTTTTGCCATTTGAATTAAAAATAATGACTTTTGACTTCTGTTCATTTATCTCCAACTTCCAAGAGGAGCAGAATTGATTCAAAGCATCAAGGGATGTTTGTAAACCCTTTTCGGTGCTTGACAGTAATATAATATCATCTGCATAAAGAAGAGAATTAATTGAGATGTTTCCAATAGTTATTGGGTCTGTTTGGCAATTATTCAAATTTGAAACAACATCATTAACATAGAGATTAAATAGTATGGGACTAAGTACGTCACCTTGTTTTACTCCACATTTTGAGACAAATTTTCGGCTTAAACTGTTTTGGAATTTTATTCTACAGACAGGGTCTTGATACATTGAGTGTATTATTTTAAAAATCTTTTTTGGGAAATGGTTTACCGATAGTTTGTAAAAGAGACCTTCACGCCAGACTGTGTCAAAAGCCTTCCTTAGATCAATGAAAGCAGCAAATACTTTCTTTTTATTGGTTTTGTATGTGTCAATGATTGATTTGACAGTGAAAATGTGATCTGTGGTCCTGGATTTTTCTTTGAAACCGATTTGATTTTCATAAATGAGATTATTATTGTCGGTGAATTTTATGATTCTTGCTAATAAAACCTTGTTAAATAATTTTCCTAGATTTGAGGTTAGTGAAATTCCTCTATAATTTGACGGATTAGCTTTATCACCTTTTTTATGTATTAATGATATATAACTTTCATTCCATAGTTTGGGGAATTGACCTTTTTTGAAGATTAAATTAAACAGTTTTTGAAGCGGGTCAAGTAATTGATTTGTTCCATATTTAAGCATTTCATTAGAAATTAGATCACTGGCTGTTGATTTTCCATTTTTTAGGGTTTTAATAGCTTTAGTAATTTCCTCTTTATTAATGGGTTCATCATATAAATTCATGTTGTGCTCTTCTATTTTATCTAAATTTTCCATATACTTGTTTAATTGAGCTCTTATAGATATGTGAAATTTGCTGTCTGGGGTATGATCAGAATGTTTATTGATTTTTTCAAAGAATTGGATAAACTCTTCTTTATTTGAAATATTTTCTTCATTATTAGTAGTTGATTTATTAAGTTTATTAACAAGGTTCCAAAATGTTTTTGGGTCATTGTCAATATTTGAACAGATCTTGTCACAAATTTTATTTTTAAATCTTTTTTCTTCTTTTTTACAAGTTCTTCTGTATCTAGAAAGAAAAGAGTAGTATTTTATTCTATATTTTGTGTTATTAGGGTATTTGTTCACTAAAGTGAGGTAGCTTTTCACTGTGTTTCTGAGATCATGACAAGATTCAGAAAACCATTCATTCTTTTTTGTCTTTTTATTTTTGGAGGGCAATTTTCCCTTAATGAATTTAGCAGACATTGTGGCTGCATCGTGTAGTACTGAATTGAGTTTTGTTAAGGCTGAATCAATATTTTCGTTATTATCATATAAAAAATCTTCAAGTTTAGTTTTTATTGGCTCGCTTTGAATGTTTGCTTTATAATTTTCAATTGCTGTATTGTCCCAGATATATTTTCCTGGAAATGGGGTCAGATCACTTCTATCTAGTTTATTATAAAAGCAAGTTAGTAGGCAACAGTTAATTAAACAATGATCAGATATATTTGTTAGTTCATTTACTGTAAAACTACAGATGCCATGTAATAGGTCTGTAGACACAAGAGTATAGTCAACAACACTACTACCATTGTAGGTTGTACAAGTATATTTTCCTTGAATATCTCCAATTGTACGACCATTAAGGATTCTTAGACTTGTTTCTTTACAAAGATTAATTAGCTCTTTACCACTTTTATTGGCTGATTTCTTGTCCATGTTATTTCGTGGGGAGGGGGAGTCAATTATATAATTTTGATCATTAAAATGGGGGTGCTCAGAGTCATCGGTGACAACGAAATCTGGAATTGAGTTTGTGTAGGCGTTGAAATCACCTTGAACTATTATATCACCTAATGAACTGTAGTGTTCAATATCACTAAGCAGTATTGAGTATAACTCATTTAGGTCTTGATTGTTACTTGTTGAATTTTCTGGTGAAAAATAAACGATTCCAAGGAAGACATCTCGTTTAAGATTGAAAAAAGATTTAAAAAGTTTAATCCAGACAATATCAGTATTTTTAATGGGCAATTTGGATATTCCATTTTTAAGTTCAGATTTGACATATATAGAAATGCCACCAGAAGATCTTCTGGCTTTTTTATGTTTTTTCCTTGTACTATTAGATAATAAAGTAAAGCCATTAATATTAATTTCAGGGTTGTCACTGCCGCACCAAGTTTCAACTAAACTTAATACATGCACATTACACACATCTTTAAGAAATGCATCATCCATGGCTTTGTTATTAGTAAATCCATGAACATTCCACATTGCAATATTTAGATTTGCATAATTTTTGTCAATGGCTTTAGGCATTTATGGAAAAGATGACCATTTGAGGGTGTAAAATGGGTTTGTTAATGAGTGCTTTGGATAGTTTTCATTTTCAAATATGGATTATATGTATATTTTAAATTTAATCATTAATTTTTCGTTGGGAGTAAAAATCCTTTTAAAGTATATTTAGCAAAATAAAAGTTAAGTATGGTGGAAAAAGTACCTTTTGAGATACAATTATACAAATGAAAAATGAAGTACACATAAAATTACATATATTAATATGATAAATGGCTATACATGTAGTAAATCATTACATGTGTAATAGTTTTAAAATTAATATTATTATTATTATTATAGTGCACTGATATTTAAGGTATGATTGATCTTTCATATACATTGCCAAATGAGTATATTACTTAAATTTGATTGTTGAAGAAGTAAAGAAAGATTATCCACAACCGGGAATTAGCTAATTCTCTATACAAGTATAAATACAATGAAATAGATATAATAAATACTGTAATGACTAGATCCATGTAGTTATGAATGAAAATTTTAATAATTTTTTTTTTTTTTTTTTTTTTTTTTTTTCCCTTTTTTTGTACTATATATGTGCTTATAAAGCATGGTTGATTTAGAAAATTTATCTTGGCCAAAAGTGTTGAATTTTTTTTTTTTTTTTTATTTCGGTACACCATACAACATGACACATATAATACATAATGAATAAATTCATAGCATACATATGCAAGGAAGGATAACTCTAATAGAGCTCTAATACAAACAAAAACAAAAGAACCCAATGTAAATGGTTGATTCTTAATATTAATTGACAATAGAGTAAACTCTATTACAACAAGGTTTATATATGATTATCGATGCATATTATTAAAATTGTTTAAAAAATTATTATGGTGCACTGATATTTAGGGTATGATTGATTTTTCGTGTACATTTCCAAATGAGTTAATTATTTAAATTGTTGAAGAATTAAAGAAAGATTATCCAAAACCAGGAATATATATAAAATATGTATTTAAAACTGGTGTGTTGTGTTGTTGTGTAACTGTATTGATTTTATGGGTTAATCATAATATACGAGTATTGTAAATGTATATATATGTAAATCTCTTGTAAATTTATATATATGTATTCATTTTATATATAAAATATGTATTTAAAACTGGTGTGTTGTGTTGTTGTGTAACTGTATTGATTTTATGGGTTAATCATAATATACGAGTATTGTAAATGTATATATATGTAAATCTCTTGTAAATTTGTATTCATTTTATATATAAAATATGTATTTAAAACTGGTGTGTTGTGTTGTTGTGTAACTGTATTGATTTTATGGGTTAATCATAATACTGTTGTAATAACAAATTATTTATTTAATCAGTAACAAAATGAAACAGCAACAAATTTACATTAACATTTATTACACAGGGTACTGTTCGGAAATGCGTTTGCAGATGTTGTTGAAGGCTTGTTCTGAGTCTTGGCCAAAGCGGTCTCTCCCCATTCTTTCGTCGAGGTAGGAGGGTAGCATGTCTTGTTTAACGCCTTTCATCACTTTAAACTTGTACTTGGTTTTGGCCCAGTATGATTCTATGTTCTGTGTGTGGGCACCGGTCTCTGGGTCCACAAAGTTGACAGAATGGTTTACTGTCTGATGGTCTAGTTGGAGTTCTTCCTGGATTCTGCTGTAAGCTCTCCATTGGTCTGAGTGGATGATGCTCCCAGGTCTAACAACTCTTTGAATGATGGGTAGTAGTGTAGCAGCATCTCTCTTTTTAACTATCTCGATGTATGTTATGGCGGGTTGGTTGATGTATCAGCAATGCCGAATACTCTATGACTATCAGTATTTTATTTTTCAGTGGCTACATTATATGTAGTTAGGAGTAGTACTTTAATATGCCTGCATACACCTGCTGTAATAAATGTACGCCTGCAGTAAAAAGGTGTCGGGGTTCTCACTAGGATTTTTTTATGGTGAGTCCTGGGACTCATCACTTTTTGGAATGACGAGTCCCAATCTGTCTTGGTGAGTCCATAAAGTTGACTCGAATCAAACTACCGGTACTGCATGACGTTACCATGAGTAATACATTAAGTTTTGTTTTGTAACATTATGAACATCTTCATGTTTTATTTGATACTAAAACCCCTGTTGAAACCCATGCATTACTACATGACAGCTTAATCTACATGTTTCCAGAATGAAAAGATATTTAAAATATTTTTTTTGGTAGTTTTGCTTTGTGTCAACCTAATACTGTATGATATATTTCCGTTCACTGTCTGTGTGTACTTATAAGAAGTTGGTCAGGGTTGAGGCATTTCAATTCAATAATGAAGTTTGCTGTGAAATTTATTTAAACTTTTCAAACTTAAAAATGTAGAGTTGTAATCTTCTACTGAGATAAAAATTTAGTCTGAATGAGCATGGAAAGATACACATAATTTTATTGTGACCATATTTATATATCCCAAGATTTTAGTATCATTTTATGGAAGGGAATTATGAATTAACACCATTTATTTCTGTTGATTATTTGAAGTCTGCATGGCTTCATCTGGGAAAAAAATATGGGTTCAGTGTGATAAGAGGCAACACCTCAGTCAGTTTAAAAAATTTGACTAATTGTATAATACATAAATTTCAAAAGCACTAAGTAGTTAAGTTATCCATTAAATTTGATAACTTGACAATACTTCTGCTTAACCTCATTTGAAATAACAGAAGTTCAATCGACATTTAATCATTACAATAATATGTTTTAATCATTGCAATCAGGTCACAAGCCAAGTGTTTCACTTAGTCACATTTTAAAAACATCGAAAACGATCTTTCTGCTGCAAATATTTTCTTTGTAACCTTTGACATGTTTGACTTTGTATTAAATTATTGGTTATGTAAACCCGCAAAGATTCCAAGCTCTAGCTAGTCACTGATAGTTAATTGAAATAATTAATTTATTATTCAAAAAGAAAACTTTTTAAATCAAGTTGCAAGCCAGGTGTTTCACTTAATTACCGTTAACATCGGAAACGTGTTTGTTTACTTTCGGCGCGATGTACAAGAAAGATGTTATCATCATGGTTTATAATAGTTCCATTAATAAAACCTCTCATTTCATGTTTATTTTCAACATTTTTTATCGGATATTGATATTTTACGTTTTTAGTGACATTCTCATATTTCAAATAATAATAAAAAATGTAAAAGTCTGATGAAAATGATAAATATAAACGTGAAATGGGAGGTTTTATGTTATAAAACTAGGTTTATAAAAACTTGTTTTTTTAACACATAATAAAATTCTTTATAAAATTATTTAAATCATGTTAAGATTGTTTAGATTTTTGTTAATTCAGCCACTTATTATCGGTCATCGGTCACTGTCAGAGATCAAATAAATTTCACCTGCTGTGCATCACAGCTAAAAATAGAATTATATCCGGTTGTAAAAGGGTCATTCAGCATGGTTTAGGTAAAAGACGTGCTGTTGATTTTAGGGACGCAAATGATTTGACTGCGATGTGTCCAGAGGATGCACGGAATCTAGAAATGGCGCGTCCTACACAACTTAGACACGTCCAGGACTCGTATACACGTCTTAATGAGAACCCTGGGTGTACGCCTGCCATCATATTTATGCATTATATTTGGGGATTTTACGTTTTTAGTGACATTCTCATATTTCAAATAATAATAAAAAATGTAAAAGTCTGATGAAAATGATAAATATAAACGTGAAATGGGAGGTTTTATGTTATAAAACTAGGTTTATAAAAACTTGTTTTTTTAACACATAATAAAATTCTTTATAAAATTATTTAAATCATGTTAAGATTGTTTAGATTTTTGTTAATTCAGCCACTTATTATCGGTCATCGGTCACTGTCAGAGATCAAATATATTTCACCTGCTGTGCATCACAGCTAAAAATAGAATTATATCCGGTTGTAAAAGGGTCATTCAGCATGGTTTAGGTAACCGTAAAAGACGTGCTGTTGATTTTAGGGACGCAAATGATTTGACTGCGATGTGTCCAGAGGATGCACGGAATCTAGAAATGGCGCGTCCTACACAACTTAGACACGTCCAGGACTCGTATACACGTCTTAACGAGAACCCTGGGTGTACGCCTGCCATCATATTTATGCATTATATTTGGGGATTTTATGTAATATGATGTAGCAAGAATTTTAAAAGCAATTCTATGTATTATTTTTCTATTTTTCAATAAAAGTTTTGAGGAATTGGCCAATTCAGTGTAAGTGAATTGCCGACAACATGGCATAACTTGTGCAAAGATGCGAATTTGTAACTTGTAAACCATCAGTTGGAAGACTTTCTTACTATTTTATTCCAACAAAAGTAAATGAATAAATGCATAAATAAATAAATCGTCAAAATTTGGGACTGCATACAAATATTTCTAATAAGATAATTTGTTCAGTGTATTAAAGCAGGTATATACGTATGTCAATAGGGAAATGATATAACATAAGTGTTCGCTGAAAAAAACTAATGAAATAATTTGTGTGGTTCAAAATGATTTGTTTGACTCTTAAAGTTTTTTTTTGTGAAATATATGTCAGTTAGTAGCAGGCGTACACGTACACTTTTTAGTGCAGGTGTAAATTTATAACAGCAGCCGTATGCAGGCGTATTTAAGTAAGACCGGTAGCTAGTGTTTCCTGGGGCTGCACGGTTCATCTGTCTTCGACATGTTCTGGACGTTCTGGCACACATCGTGTGGTTATGGACATGTTCTGGAAAGGAAATAATTTATTCAATGATCGGGTTTTTAGGACCTGAAAAAAAACCTCGTTAAGTCTTTAAATCTCTAGCATATTTATGGGAAATAAAACATCATGTCCTAAAAAAAACTAGCGACAATAGATGCACTGATCAGGGATGATTTTAGACTTTTTCGAATGGGCCCCCCGCCGCACAAATTGGGAAATTTGGTATGTAAAAGATTGTATTGGAAAAATATCATTTTGCATTATTAAAAGTTCAAACTTGAGGAAATCCTTGTTTTTAACTTATTTTATGTCGCTAATATGTACAACTACTTACTACTCATTTGCATTGCAAAGATCATCATGGATTTATAAGTATGACAAAAGAACAACTCACCCATAATATTACATGATATAATACTTACTGGAACAATAAGTCTAAAAAGCACTGGAGTTATCCCATAAAATTTTGAAATTTCCACCTAAAGTTAAACCGTATCAAACGTAACAAATCAAAACATCAAATTAACAATACTTATTAGTTTTATTTCTAAATCGCTCAATTTTATTCTGAAAACAATATGTAATAGTATTGAAATTCCACGTCACGAAACTTGACAGAATCAGACTTGAAGAAGACAATTTCTTCGTTTTGACACTTAGATTCAAGCGATGCAAAACGGAAGTATAACTTCATTAGAACTTCCGGTAAAAAATCAGGAAAACGTTACAGGAAACGGACCTGAAAAAATCCGCATTTTTAATTTACGATTTCCGCAATTGGGATTTTTAACCCTTGGGGAATGGGGATGTCAGAAGGGGAATAAAGCCACCTGGCGGCCCCAAATACTATAGTAGCGTCATCCCTGCTGATATACTTTTAATGTGTTGGAAGCCATCTTATTACGTCACTGTTCTGTCTGCACTACCTCTGAAATCGGCACAGACAGAACATGTCTTGAACAGTGTTCTGTTTTACTCGATTCCTGTTGGAACGTTCTGGTTGTGCAGCCCCTGGTGTAAAATTGGCAATGCCTGTGGATAATTGGACTGATAGTAGCTGCGGAACTGTAGCGCTTTAGGCACTTTGACATTATTAAAAAAATTTTGGCAGACCATAGAGCTATGGATTTTCCCTATGTAAAAACTTGAATTTTGTAAATACATTAAAAATAGTACACATTGTGTTTTGTTTTCTTTTAGTTGCAAGATGAGAACAAACTTAGAGAAACCGAAAATCTGTATAAAGATTTTGAAACTCCAGAGGCTGCAAGTAAACTGTAAGTTTAAGAAAATAACTAGTCAAGCCAAAAGAGGCTTTCATTTGGGGCTTCACTGCTTTGAAATAAGATGAAGAAGCAACTTCTCTTTCAGACGGCTGACATAGAGACTAGCAACGAAAGTTGGAGAATTCACTTGTATTTAGTACAACTATTATTTCACAAACCCTTTTTAATTTTAAAGCTGTCAATTTGTCTCCTGGTGAAATACAGACAGGAGACAAAGAATTTATGCTCAGGCATTAATATTTTTTCAGATTTTAAATGACATTGAATTCTTATATTATGACATGTATCAACAGTCTTGGACAAATTAGAAAATCAGCGGATTCAAGATTAAACTTGATTGGAAAAAATTATTTTCAGGTCTGATTTTGAAGTTAAGGAGTTGTTAAGTATAACTTTATGAATAGGAGTTAAACCAATCTCGATTAACAAATCAGGTTGAACTGGTTAATCCTAAAGCTTTCATATTCTAACGTTATATTCCATAGTCAAGAACAATTTGCACCAATCTTTATTTGTGATTTAGTAGTTTTCCAAGTACTTCAATTTTCATTAACACACATCCAGGCAACTGCATATTTTTTGCAAGAATATATTGCCTTAAATGGACAATAGTAAACAATTCACATTAAATAAATTGTGAGCTTGTATTTGTTGTAGGTTGAAACTAAAGCATTTCAAGAAGTTCAATGACACAACAGAAGCTTTAGCAGGTTTGTAATTACACCCCAGCTCCACAAAGGGATTTACTGTTGTTGGTCTTGTTTTATGTTAGTTGAAATTCAGTCGCCTTTTTCCGTCACATTTTCTTGGCAATGGTAAGTGATACAATACTGAAACTTTGACAGTAGCCATATTGTGGAATTCATTTTCTGACCTCTCCGACTCCTACTTCCTGTTTACCCACAATTTTTATCTGCAATGATAAGTGATACAACACTGAAATTTTGTCTTTACCTTTATAGGATCATGCCGTTTTTGTCTCGCCTATCGTCGCTGGATATTGTTTCTGGAGGTGAGATATGTGTATGGCGTCGCTTTATATCTTTGTAAGCTTAAGCCCTAAGTCCATCAAATTTGGTCTGGTGGTAGCTTATAATGACTACTTGCTAGTCATTCACCTGACCTTGACCTCAATTTCACCCTTCAGTGACTACGTTAAATTTTTGGATTGGGCAGTTCCTTTGTAACCATGCATGGTAAGATGGCAATATTTGGTACATTAGTTGCTTATGAATATGACCTGACTGTCTGGTAGGTTTCACATTAGCTTGACCTCAATTTCATGGATTGTATATTTTAAATGATGACAATTAAATGTTATTTACGTATTGCTCATGACATAATATTTTTAATTACTGATGTGGAATGCAGATGAGAAATTTTCCTGTGTCCACACATGTGTGGGATTTATTATACTCTCCAAAAGGGAATATATGGTATACAGTTGTCTGTAATTGTGTGTGTGTATAAAGTTACAGAGCGGCTGCAGGGCTCGCCCTGGGTCAAAATTATAGGGAGAAGTCACTTCTCTTTTGGGTGGCTGACAGGGAGAAGTGAGGATAGAACAGGGAGAAGTGGGTGGACAACAGGGAGAAGTTGCATTATATGTTTACTGTATTTTTTTAAATAAGTGTTGGCATTTGCAATTTTGTTGTTGTATGTTTTTTAGCAGTTTAATTTATATTATTGAGTATAAAGTATCAAACATTTGATTAACTATTCAGTATTCTTATTTCACATATTTTCATAAATACATGTATTAAACATAACAATAAAAAAAGAATCCACTGTCACAAAACTGTTCATTAAAATAAATGTTTCTTTGTACTTGGTACACAATTTGATTGATTTATAATAAAGTACTATTATAACTAGAAGTAGAAAATTACATCATTGTGACACATAATATATTATGTAAAATTAACTGTTAAAAGTATTTAAATATATTTAACTTAAATTTGTTCAAAGTAACTGCCAAAATACTATTTTTACTACGTTTCTATCATTGCAATACTCATTTCACCACTATCAGCAATCTCCGGCACCAAATTCATATCTGCTCTGGAAATTTTCACGTTCTGTTGATCTGAACTGGTTTCAGGTCGTATTTTAAACCTACGCTTACTTTGCTTTTGAAGATGATCGCCTGCGAAGTGGGACCACGATTAGGCGACTTCTTTGCCCGAGTCACCCTCCAACGCGAGCCCTGGGGAATATCAACAGCAGGGATACTTGTAGGATTTTTTTATGGTCCTGAACTTAACCACTTTTGAAAATCGAAAGTTAATTTAGATAACTTATCTAATGTTTAGACTATAAAGGGAGGATCATCAGAGCACAAGGGTACCCCAGTTGAACTTCGGTGCGTAAACATAATAAACATGACGCGGTATCAAAATATGAAGATTTCTTACCAAAATGGGAATAAAATTTGAAAGGCGACATTAGGCGATTCTACAAAATGAAAGGGCGATTTCACTTTGCCTTTGAAGATGATCGCCTGCGAAGTGGGACCACGATTAGGCGACTCCTTCGCCAGAGTCACCCTCCAACGCGAGCCCTGGGGAATATCAACAGCCGGGATACCTGTAGGATTTTTTTTATGGTCCTGGACTTAACCACTTTTGAAAATCGAAAGTTAATTTAGATAACTTATCTAATGTTTAGACTATAAAGGGAGGATCATCAGAGTACAAATATACTTGTCAAGACCAGAGCAACACAAAGAGCAACCCAGGAATGCACTTATAGATTTTAGCTTTTACCATGAAATGTCCTTAATCGCAAAGCTTAATCACAGAATAGTTGTAAATGAATAGGGCTAAAAGAAGTAGAACTTGCCATATCTAGGTATGACCCCAACATATTTACGTCCCCATATGACATGTGCATCAAAGTGTTTTTCTGGATGGTTGTTAAGTAGCTTCTTTGATACGATAAAAAGCTGTTATAAACATAAATAAATGAAAACCTTCAAAAACTTTTTTATCACAATTTGTGCAGGTAAATTTTAATAAAAAATCATTTTTATTACATATTCAGATTTGGTTGCACATAAATCATCTAAATTTTATAATCTGTTTATCATCTAAACATTAATCAATACAGGAGGAATGATTTCTAATTTTCAAGCCAGTGATGGTCCTCAACTATTTTATTCTGAAAATAAATACTTACACATGTAGGTCACACAATAATATCAAAATGGTGTTACTTTGGCAGATTAAGAAATTAAGGTACACTACATTATTGATCAAAACTAAATGGTTAAATGATTTAAAAAAAATGTTATTGAATGCAAATATCAAAAGACAAAAGTCTTTGTCCCAGTTGTTTCTTCATACAATGACATCATACTGCAGACTAGTGCAGTAAATAGTTTAGTCCCAGTTGTTATTTCTGACAATGATATCATACTGCAGACTAGTGCAGTAAATAGTTTAGTCCCAGTTATTTCTGACAATGACATCATACTGCAGACTAGTGCAGTAAATAGTTTAGTCCCAGTTATTTCTGACAATGACATCATACTGCAGTCTAGTGCAGTAAATAGTTTAGTTCCAGTTATTTCTGACAATGACATCATACTGCAGACGAGTGCAGTAAATAGTTTAGTCCCAGTTATTTCTGACAATGACATCATACTGCAGTCTAGTGCAGTAAATAGTTTGGTCCCAGTTACTTCTGACAATGACATCATACTGCAGTCTAGTGCAGTAAATAGTTTGGTCCCAGTTATTTCTGACAATGACATCATACTGCAGACTAGTGCAGTAAATAGTTTAGTCCCAGTTACTTCTGACAATGACATCATACTGCAGACTAGTGCAGTAAATAGTTTAGTCCCAGTTACTTCTGACAATGACATCATACTGCAGTCTAGTGCAGTAAATAGTTTGGCCCCAGTTGTTATTTATATGTAAAGTGTAAAATTTATGTTTGTGTATTGACAATTGCACTTCCCAGACATGCAGCCTTGTATAGGGTGTTGCATATATTAATCAAATGTCACCATTGTTTCAGCTGCTACAGCTGCAGTGGAAGGGAAGATGAGTAAGACATTGAAAAAACTGATGAAAAAACTTGTTGTCAAGGAATCTCAAGAGGAGCTTGCTGTAGCTGATTCCAATTTGGGCAGCGTTATAAAAGTCAGTATAGAATTTAATGTTTAAGGGTATTTCGGTAGATTTTTTGTATGTAGTTAGATACTTTAGACTGGTAGTAATGAAATATTATGTTGATGCAGTTATTAATACAGTGTTGTTTGTTCTCCATCAATGTATTTATAAAAATTATCCAGTTTAATATATAACAAGAAGATAAAAATGAGACACAAACCTCAACATATAAAAAGTTTTCATTTTCCTTGTTCCAGGATTCCCTTTTTTCAGGATAAAGGAATCTATAGTAATATGCAAAGATAGCTTTTCATTGTTAGAAGCAGACATTGCATGTCAGTCCATCTGTCTTAAGTTATGAGTTTTTATGTTAAATTTTTAGGAGAAATTTAATTTGAATTGTGTTTACAACTCAAATGTCCACGAGCTAATGAGAGGAATTCGATCACAGATGAACAGTTTGATAACGGGGCTACCAGAGAAAGAAATGTCAGCAATGGCACTTGGCTTAGCTCACAGGTAAATTGGGAATGTCAGTTATGGAACTTGATGTAGCTTACAAGTAATTTGGGAAATGTCAGCTATTACACTAGATTTATCTTTAAGGTAAATTGGAAAATGTTAGTTGTTATACCCCCCCCCCCCTCGCTATTGGGGATATAAGGTTTAATGTTTTTGGTCTGTTAATAAGTGTGTGTTTGTTTGTTTTGTAACTATTTTTCCTCACATTTTACTCAGCAATTTAAAGTGATACAATACTGGAATTGTGTGAGTAGCTTTTGCATGATTTTTCTAATTATTCTTTCAGTTTGTCTAGATACAAATTAAAGTTCAGTCCTGACAAAGTTGATACCATGATTGTTCAAGCCATATGTAAGTATTTAGACTGGTTTAATGATTAATGTGCTCATCGAAACCATATGGAGACATTTTCAGATGCAGTCTTCACAGATATTGGATACCAAACTGTAAAAATGCTTGCTGCACTGGATTGTTGATGACATCAGATGTTATTACTCAATTGGAAAAAATGTACCATTGTCTGTCTGCCAGTACAATTTATTCAGTAAAAATTGATTACTTTTGATTCATTTTAGTCAGTGGGTACTAGATAAACATGGATTTATATATTCAGTTTAATATTATATCCCTGGGTGTTTAATTAACTAGATGCACGTCTCTCGTAGACGTAGGAAACAACAATGACCAGAAGCAAGTTCAGTCTAACTGTAGGGTACAAACGTTGTTTGTTAGAAAAGGATCAGAACCATCTGTTTGCTTTCACTGAAAATGTTTGTTTCCGTTTAAATTGTATACTGAGTATTTAAAAAGTGATCAGGTCTATACCGAAGTACATGCATCAAACGTAGAAAAATGTATTATCCTAACAAATGTACTTCAAGGCAATTATAAAAAAATTGCTTTCAGCGGTTATTTAATGTCCAACACATAAACTTACATGTAATGTGCATTTGGAAATAAATGAACTTGATATTTAATATAAAAACAAAATATTTAATGTGTAATAATGATCTTTGAGTGTATAAATAAAGACGAGTATATCACTGCCTTGAGGTCAATAATTTGACTGGTGGGTAAATTTACTCCAAAATATCTATCATTAAACTGATTAATTAAAGACAAAGCAAACATACGTTACTTAATGGCTTTTCTTATATAATCATTTCATAACAAATCCCCCTTAAATCTTTAGAAACTTTTTGTACTAAAAACCTTGCAATTATGTATCCAACAAAATGATTTTTTTTCCTCACTCCAAGAATTTATACCCACAAATAAAAATGAATCTATAATATTTCGCTATTTTGCATTATTTTCCTTTGATCTTTGTGTGTGGTATTATTCCATCTCACTCTACTAGCGTGAGATGGGCCCATCTTGGCTGGCTGTCAAGACATGGTTAAGTAAACACTGTGACGTCACAATGTTACAAAACTGTGATAAAGAGATTATTTACGTTTTTTGAAACTCAATGCATTTTCTCATCATCTCATCTCAGGGCTGTGCCTTCGATGAGATATGGTCGAGGAAACGCATCTCTTTAAAAAAACATAAATAATCAATAATTATTATTATGAGAAGTTTGCTCAGAATCACATGTTTGCCAGTTATTGTGCTGTGGTAGTTAATTTCTTGGTAATTGAAGTGTGAGAAAAAGCTGAAACAATTATTGAAACTTACTATTGTAAATAACCAATGACCGTGTTGGTATAGTTTCATAATATTTATATGTATCTGTTTGAATATTTAAGTATGACCTAGTACTTTTCAGCATTGTTAGATGACCTTGACAAAGAATTGAACAACTATGTGATGAGATGTAGAGAATGGTATGGATGGCATTTTCCAGAATTAGGAAAGATTGTTACAGATAATTTAGCTTTTGCTAAAGTAGTTAAGAAGATGGGTATGTTTCATTACTACACAATTTTGCATGCAGTATTTGAAATGGAACTTCATGAATACAAATCAATTTGTATACAATTAAACTGGTACATTTTAATAATGATGTAAATTTATAATGAATTAATTGATTTGTTCAGAAGTATATTAAATAATTTAAAAAAAAATACAGTAAAATACTTCATTAAAGATTTATTAGGAAATTTATCGGAGTAAATTCCCTTCTGGACAAACTACATGCATCAACAAATATTTCTATACCCCAGATCTATAATTTTAAAAGTTATTATTATACAGCAGTTTTTCATTTTATGAAAACTATTGAAATTGCATTCTATGCAAACTTAACTGCTAAATTTACTAGGTAAACAATAAAACTGGAATTTTTTTTATTCACTTCAGGGCTCACGCTGGATCAAAATTATAGGGAGAAGTCACTTCTCTTTTGTGGGGCTGACAGGGAGAAGTGAGGATAGAACAGGGAGAAGTGGGTGGACAACAGGGAGAATTTGCATTATATGTCGCGAAAGCGTCCTATTTTGTTTGTTTTTTTAATATGTGTTAATTTGGCATTTTAATTTTTTATTGTTACATGTTTTTAGCAGTTCAATTTATTGAGGATAAAGTAAAAGATTTGATTAACTTTTATCACAAATTATCATAAAGACATTTTCTTTGAAATTATTAATTTTGTTTAGAACAATCATTCTTTATTTTGTAACTTGAAAGTTGTATAGCTCTTCATGGGCGTCTTAATTGACAAATAAACATATTCTATTCTATTCTATTCATTCTATTCTGTATTAAACATAACTTTAAAAAAATATATCATCTGTCACAAAACTGTTCATTAAAAAAAATGTTTCTTTGTCATTGGTCTACAAATTGATTGAATTATAATGAAGTACTTATTAGAACTAGAAGTAGAAAATTACATCATTGTGACAAATCTGTTAAAAGTATTTATACATATTTAACTTAAATTTGTTTAAAGTAAATGCCTAAATACTATTTTTTACTACGTTTCTATCATTGCAATACTCATTTCAACACTATCAGCATCGTATATTTGCAATCTCCGACATTAAATTCATATCCGCTCCGGAAACTTTTACGTATTTTTGCTCTGAACTCGTTTACGGTCGTATTTTAAAACTACGCTTTATATACCAAATAAAAGTTTAAAGGGTACCAGTTGACTTTCTGGCGCGTAACATAATAAACATGACGCTGTATCAAAAAGCGAAGATTTCCTAACAAAATGGGAATAAAATTTGAAAGGTGACATCAGGCGATTCTACAATTTGAAAGGGCGACTTCATTTCGCTTTTTAAGATGATCGAGGGCGAAGTGGGACCACGATAAGGCGACTTCTTCGCCCGAGTCGCCCTCCAGCGCGAGCCCTGCACTTGTACGCAAAATGTATGGTGTGCCTATCCTGGTGAAAAGACATTAATCCCTGGATGATTTACCGTCACTGACTTTTAACATTGTAGGGGCCAGGACAAATTGTGCGGATACAGATTCCTTCCTGAAGAATTGGAACAGGATGTAAAACAAGCAGCTGAAATCTCCATGGGAACAGAAATCTCGGAGGAAGATATTATAAATGTCACATATTTATGTGTACAGGTAATATAATAGACTACAAATCCATGAATTTATCAAAATGCAACCAGCTCTATAGTATATTTATACATATGAATTGAAGTACTCTTTAGCTATATTCAAGACTGCAATTCATTCAAATTTGTCTCTTTCTGGATGTATAAATATAAATGTATTTGTAGCTTGGTATATATAGAAATTTCAATTCATTATGTCGTCTAGTTCATAAGATTCCAGACACATAAATTATATAGGAAATCCGCAATTTTAGCAGTTTCGTTGATCTGTTCTTTCCTGTGTTTCTGGGTGTTTTAAGAAATAAAATTGAAATACTTTTCAGACAAATTTTTCCAGGATTAATAGTCATGTTAAGATCATTATGAAGAGACCTAGGAATTGTGAAGGATAAGATGTGAATTTAGGTTTTTTTGGGCATGAAATTCTATCAATTAGGCTTTAAGCCATTTGCAAAAACAGAAATCTACAGTTTGTAAAATTGTTAGTTTACAATAGTACCAATTTTGCTGCTTCATCTGCAACTCAAAACATAGTATTATAGGTCTTTTTGACAAAACAGTTCTGCATTCACCATACTTTACATAGTTAAATGCAAAAATGTGCTGGGGCCTTGGTGGCAGAGTGGTTAGGGTAGTTGGTCATTATTGCTCAACTCCAACCTTAATTGAAAGAATAGTGTTTTTCTGCTGAAAGTCAGGAATTTTCATCTGGTACTCCCAAATTACTCCCCCCCCCCCCCCCCCCCAAAAAAAAAGAAAATGGACGTCAATTATACAGCTGAAAGTTGCATTTAACTCCATTAAGGCACTCGAACAGCATTGTGGTTAAACATAAAGCATATCTCATCTGACTCGAGCACTATAAACATCTAAACCTTAATTTCATTAAATTTCCCTTAATTTTCTAAAGGCAAGTTTGTGAAATTCAGTGTTGTTAAGGAAATTTGTGGTTGTGGTGTATTCATCTTTGTTTAACATATGACTCTATGTAAATTATCCTTCCCGGTGTGACTTTTCTACCCAAACTTACCCAAACTATACCCAAACACACATTAAAATAACATGTTTTGCTGTTTAATTATGTTAAACACTTTATATACTATATTTTTGATGGAAAATGTTATAAAAGTGAAGTTAGCATGACAATTTTCAATGTTAAATTCGATCTAATGAAGCCCCTTATGATCGTGAAAAAGGTATTGGGTAAAGTCACACCCTTTCCTGCCTTTTTAATTTATTGCTTATTCACACAGGCAATGCCTGTTCTACTATTACTCATTTTATTTGCAGAATACTTGATTTAACTTGACTGGAAATTTCAAAAAATTGACTGTGAACTGTACGCAACGAAATATTGACGAAGTGAAAATATGATCATATTGGACCTAGTAAAATATTACAAAATAGCAAAAATAATAAACAATCACTTAAAATCACACAAAAAATTATTACTATATAATACAAGGGTTATTGCATGAACTAGTTGCAGCTTCAATGTACAAATTACTGTATTTGTCATAATTAAAACAAAATAATTCATGCATACCATACTTTATTGTCATTTTAACATTGGTTGGCATTATATTTATACTATTGGTATTTTACCGCTCACTAACTCTCGAGGCAAAATATTCACGAATGTAATGCCCATAAAGTATGGCATGCATGAATTATTTCTTAAATAATTTTATTTGACTATCAATGATGGAACATTTAACTCTGCTGATTACTAGGGATGTAATCATTATTCGTCACTACCTCTGATATAGTCGTGTCCTCAAACCTCTCCAACCCACACATACACACACTTAGATTTTCATGGTACAGTTTGGCTTCAGTTATGACTGATTTTACGCCCTGTATTAGATGCTTACAAATGATAATGAAATAATTCCACAGTCCACAATGACGTAAATTGCTTAAGTGATGCAGTACTCCTGACAGGCTAGGGTCTATAGCACTACTCCTGACAGGCTAGGGTCTACAGCACACTTTAATTAATCCCTGAGAAGAGATCTCTATTAGACGATGAAAATGCAAATATTCTTAAAAATGAGAGTCTGCTTTCTGGTTACTTTTGCTCGATACAACTATAATGATTTGAGTTTTGGTGTGCCATTCAATATCGTATTGATTGACATTCTTCTAGAACTAATTCTATTGACATTCTCCATTTATTAAATGTTGAGAATTCAATTTTATAGAAACTTTTTTCTGATTGGTCATTGTGAAATAACATCATTGTGTCAAACCGGGTTCATATTTACTGTGTTGTTTCCATGGCAATAGAGTACTGTACCAGTGGAATAATAAATCAGTCTAGGGATTGATGGATAAGATAACATTCATGTTTATAATAAATTTATTGTATGGCATGTTTGAAAAAAAAATTGTTTTGGACAATAAGCCTTTTGGATCATATTTTTACCAGTCTCTTTCTCAATAACCTGTATTAAACAAGCAAATCCGAATCAGCATTTCAGTATGATTAGGGCTATTCCAGAAAAAATTATACCCCCGGGGCAGAATGCTATCGATAAAATAATGTGTAGGTGGGGGGTTGAATTGCATGTTGAAATTTGTTGGGTGGGGTGTCAAACAAATAAAATAATACATTGGTGGGGGGGGGGGGGGTATGAAGTGGTATCCAAATACCTAAAAATATATACCAATTTGCATTAACAGTATTTTAAATTACTTTAAATAACTTTTTGTTTAAAATAATTACAAAAGCAAAGCTGATGATTATCGATTAATAAGTCTTTTATTGTCAAAACAGGAAGTAAACTTCTTCAATTTGAAGGAAGTAGATATATTTCCCGCCTTTATCGAGTACGTTTCGCTCCTCTTTTCCTAATATTCCCCTGATGATACAGTCAGAAAGCATTTCCCTGATTTGACCGTTAAAACCGCAAAACAAATGTTTTTTCCATCGTTTTCATGACCTTGCGGAAAATGCATGAAATTATAATAAATACCGAGAAAAAAAAAGAAACATGGGAAATATAATTTTAAAACTATTTTAGCTGTATTTGTTATGTTAAGATATGCTTTAATGCAAATTAAATACATAAAAATCGAGGTTAACTTTGGTTGTTCGTAGTGACCGGAAGATGGCTGCGACTACTGTTTACAATTTTAAAGCTCGGAATAATCTGACACAATTGCGTATTAGGTATTGAATATTCATTATGACTGGTTACTTTGAAACTAGATGATATGAAGAACTGACGATAAAGGTAAGAAACAGCTTCTGACAAAATTGCGTATAGGTACTGAATATTCATTATGACTGGTTACTTTGAAACTAGATGACATGAAGAACTGACGATAAAGGTAAGAAACAGCTTCTTATTGTCGTTACTGCACAGTCGTCGTTCATTTCCGTGGTCCCCCAAATGCACATGGGGTAGCTTGAAAAATTATCGTTATTTGTAGTATTTTTGCCGATTAGTAGTCAAAATAGTCACCTATACGATCATAAAGGGATGTGATTTTGTTAAATTATTTAATTTTCTTACAAAATATTATTCTATTCATGAAAAAAGTAAACTTTCACCCAAACCAGTTGTAAACTCGACGGACTGCAAAGCCGTTGTTATACAACTTACAAGGAGATCAGAGCTGTCCAAGGTTTGTGATAATTGCTAATTTTACGCCGAAAAATTTGGTATTATAACTCTTTAGATAAAATTTTGAATTATAGTGACATAACATTCTAGACTGTAGTATTTATAGTACAGTACTCGGGGTTCGACATTAATTTTTTTATTTACTTGTCTTTTCCTTTCGGACAAGTGGTGTAAACAGTTGACCTGTCCGAAATTTGCATTCACTTGTCCGAACTTTCTTTCAATATTATAAACAAATAGTACATGTCACTTGCCTTCATTGAATTAAATATGCTGTATTATTGAGTTTTTAAAAATATTTTGTTGTATAAAGTAAGCAGATTGAAGAGAAAGCTCAGAAATAACATGCTTATAGTTACTGGAAAAAGTTAGGATGATTGTTTAGAAATACAGTTTAAAGGCATAAATGCCGTACAGCTTACACAAGGGCAACAATTATCTTTTAAAATTGATTTCAATCAAACAAGCAGTTTAAATTATAGTGGGATAAAGTATCATTGGAAGAAGAGAATAAACAGTTTTATTAACTTTCCAGTCTTCTTTTTACAACATAAAATATATCACACATTTCCATGTTAATTTCAATGAAATGAATCAAATGTCACAAAACTGTACAATAAAATGAATGTTTCTTTGTCATGAGTAAGTACACAAGTTGATTGAATTATCAAATGAAGAAGAACTAAAAGTAGAAAATGGCTTAATTGTGTAACATTTATTATGTATTCAATAGAAAAATGCACTATTACAAATATTTAAACAGATTAAAATGATTGCTTTAAAGTGACTTCCAAAATACTAATTTATTATGTTTAAATCTTTGCAGTAATCATTATCGTATTTCCAATCTCCGTAACCAACTTCGTATCCTCTCCGGACACTTGTCGTATTTTCGTGTTTTCTTTTTATTTTTTACTGGTTTCCTCAAGAGATATTATACTACGCTTTATGTACACTGTAAAAGTCACGCAGGAACCAGCTTACAAATGGCGTGTCAACATGATAAACATAACGGGGTGACAGAAGTACAACGATATCTGATCCAAATGGCTATAAAATTAAAAGGTGATCTACGGCAACTTCAAAATCGCTTTTAAAGGTGAACAAGGCAATCAGGACTATGATGTTTAAATTACTAGCCTTAAAGATTGTTTCAAACTTTTTACTTGTCCGATTGGACACGTACAAGATAGGTTTTACTTGTCCGAACTAGACTTTAACCTGTCCCGGGCGATCGGACAGCCGTTAATGTCGAACCCTGGTACTGCCTTACAAAGGAACATCTATACCCCATCTACTATATATATCACTATAACATGAGGCAAATTTCAGAATTTTGTGCAATATAAAATTATTTATGTCGGTTTTAAAAGCTCTATAGAGCTTATGTTATATTGTTACATGTTGCACCGACTTTAAATAAATATTACTTGACTTGACTTGAAGATTTGTCAACTTACACACTGATCTGATATGATGTTAACAGAGACATACCATGGTTGATGACCTTGACCTCAAGGTCGGCGGGGCCCACAGAGATGGGTACCATCTCACTGATATCTAATTATCCATAATTTCTGTTTTATTTTAAAATTAATATTTAATTAAACTTTTCTATAACAAAGTGTGACATGATTTATTTCTACATTTTGTGCACTTGTTTATAAATAAAAACAACCTTTTTACATTCTGCCAATTGCTTTTGGTTCTAGTTAACCTGTATGATGAAATATATTTTTATTGAGGTATTAAGGAAACTAAAATAAAAGAATAAGTTAGTTCATCAACAAATATATACTGACCTATAGACTTACCACAAGTCCCTTTGAATTTTTTGATAGTAAAAAGATAATTTATTATCAACAATTTCTATGCTATCCACTTGTGTTCAAACCTTGATAATAAAAATGTAATTCTCCAACAGCAAAAAAATATTTTAAAAAATCAAAGGGACATGTGGAAAGTCTAACAGATACATGATGAATCATAATAATTTTGTTGTTCACAAGCCCATCCATTTCTTGTTTATTTATATCACAAACAGGGAATTGAAGGAATCTATGATCACTTTTAAATATAGACAATTGTTTATTTTCTATTATTAAAACTAACCCACCTTATTAGAATTTAGCCATGCATGTATAGCTAACATTTTATATTAGTCAGTTTAGTTTGAAATAAATTTACTAACTATTAATTCCAAATTTTTCTAAATAATTTAAAAATAATTCCAACCAAAGCCTCATACATTCAAGTTTAAAGGTGTCAGTAAACAGTTATAAATAATTTTTGTTTCAAAATTTAATTAAGTTACTTAAAATTTCTGTAAATAAAGCTAAATGGAGAGTAAAACATGACAGAATGTAAAAAAAAATTATGGATTTCCGATTAAAAAATCGTTTCCAATCTGTCATTTCGAATTATCTCCCTTTAAAAACACCAACTTTTGACCGAACAATCTGACACAATTGCGTATTAGAAGTGCTAAAAATCAAATGATGGGTGCAAAATGTAGTGTATGTTTAATTCTATTATTCTTTTCATTATCTAGGCGCTTCCACATCGTTTCGATTTGTGGTGCAATATTTAAAATCGACGAATTTCACTTCCGCCATTTCTTCGTCGTCATTTTTCAGTGAAATTCTTCAAAATTTTACACAGTATTTCATATTTGATTTTAAAAATATGAAAATCAGATATCTGAGGATCAAAATATTGTCAGAATATGCCAATACCACAATTTTTATATGCGTACAAGTCCGTTTTGCAAGCACACCTATCGTGAAATAAAAACGTCAAATTTTCAAATCGAAAATCACGTGACCTTGTCAAGAAATTGGAAGCCACTATGAGAAATGCTTTCCGACTGATAGTCGGGATTAATAACTGTATGATAAATTATTTAAGTATTAATAAGTTGTTTGAATTATGCCAATATTATGTCTAATGCAAGGAAAAGTTTATTCTTGATAAAGACAAAGCGTATAGTTTTTTCTAAATTGATGGTCGTCTTATAGCAGGGTCAAGACAAAAGTACTGAATTGTTGTTTTCCTGAAAAAGGGGGGTTGTTTTATAAGCGCCTTAGTCTAATGGGCGAGTATTGACAGTACTGGCACGTTTTGGGAGTGAATATTTGAAAATATTTGGGAGATTTATTTATTTTGAAGATAAAGTTTGAGTGAAAGATTGAATCCTTAATAGAAAGACAAATTTACATGTAAAATATACATAATTTATAAAGAACTGAAAATTGAAAATTAAGCATGTTAAAAAAAAATCTATTCGTGGGGGCCTAATTTGATATAAGAAATTTGTAGGTGGGGGGTTAAACTTTAATTTAAATCTATTGGTGGTACCCCTTAATTTCAAGTGCGCTCTGCCCCAGGAGACATTTTTTTCTGGAATAGCCCTTATAAATTTAATAATAAATTGAGAAATAGAATCGCCATGATCTAATATTCAAACTAATACCTTTTCATACGTAGATTTTTTATTAAGTTAATAGTTTTTAGTACAGGAATACATTTAGTTGCTTTTTCCTAATTTGCAACAAAGCTTGTAGTATTAAGTAACAATGGAGAGTTGACATGGAATAACTGTTGGGGTTTGTTACAATGTTGAAGTCTGAAGACATTTCTACATTTTAACTCTGCATCAACCTGATATCATTAACTGACAATCAATGATGAAGAAGTGTACTCGACAGATTATAAATGATGTATAACTATATTCGTCACTACCGCTGAGATTGTCAGTAATAAGAATTTGTGTTGCTTTGTATTAGGGTAGATGATCAGTGTTTTTAGTGGCTAAATCCAATTTGCAGAGGTCAGGATTGGCAGTACTTTTTTGAGTGGAGTTAATCCTGGTGATATCACTTGTTTTTATTTAATTGCAAAATAATCTGTGCAGCTGACTTTCACAACAAAATTTCAAAATGTAATCAATTATAAACAATTTTCTGTCTTTATTCAAGTTCCAGTGGAAAAAACAAAATGGAATCTTAGTAAATGATGTGTTTTTTATCCAATTTTATCATCTCATTTAATGAAGAGAGCTGGATAACAATATGATTTTAATTTGAATGTCTCATTTATTTGGACTAATACAGATTTAACACACAAATTATAGAGCACGATTGTTACCCATATCAATGATCTTTAGTCGTAGGACTTGAAGTATTTATCACTTGTTTCTAGTTTTCTGTGTCTATATTGGTAGGATTTTAATTATTTATCACTTGCCTTTATGTTTTCTCCTGTATTGTTTTATTTAAACCACATGTACAGTTTTGAAGTAAAAATATTTTCGAGTCATTTTTTATCTTATGTGCTTAAGTTTAGTATCGTAAACAACAAACTTCCTAAATTAGTTTTTGGGGGATATCATTAACTAAGATGTATTGAACTATTGACTTCACTATGTCTATTGATAAAAAAAATTTGAAATTTGTAATAATTAAAAAAATGATAGAAGCAAAAAATGTCCACATGGGTTGTTGAAAATATATAATTTCTAGAGAAAATGGCTTCAAAATATTGGGGTTTGTTTTTATATCCCCGCAGACTTGTTTGGGGGGTATATAGGAATAACCCTGTCTGTCTTTCCACATCCCTTGTAAGCGCAACTCCTCCTAAACCACTTGATGAAATTTAATGAATCTTCGAATAAAGGAAGTACATTATATGTAGATGTGCATGAAGGATTTTTATTGACCTCGGATATCATTAAGGGGAGATAATTGGACTTGAAAGCGAAGCGTGGTGGTGGTGTGGGGGGGGGGGGTATCTCAGTGAACACTTGTGTTTAACTAAAGTGAACCAATATATACCTGTCATACATGTAGGTATAAACATAAGTGACATATACAATACTAACTCCGTGGAAAAGCTGCTGCTACCCCTTGCCCTATTTTTGGGATTTTCTGCCCGTTGCCTTATTTTGGGAGTTTCTGCCCCTTGCCCTATTTTGGGATTTTCTGCCCCTTGCCCTATTTTGGGATTTTCAGCCTCTTGCCCTATTTTGGGATTTTCTGCCCCTTGCCCTATTTTGGGATTTTCTGCCCCTTTCCCTATTTTGGGATTTTCTCTTTTTTACAAATTTTTACCTAATATCTGAAATCTGATTGAAAGCGCTGATTTTATTGTTATATTGCGAGTCCTTAGTTCTACCATAAAGAATAACAATTACCAATTTGCAAGACATTCTTCCAATTAATCTTGAGCAATGCAAATTGTTGGGTTATATTCCTGATACTTGCTACAGAAGCTTCAGAAAAGATGAGAACTTTTATTACATATTCAAAATTAAATTGTGAAACATAGTGTTGATCTGTTTAGTACAACAAAAATACAGTTATTATACCCCTGCTCGACAGAGTCGGGGGTATATAGTGACTGTAGATTAATATAATACCAAACAAGCATGCCCATTCACATATGTTTAATGAATGTATAATGATTGGCAATAAACCATATTAAAAACCAAAAATTTTACTTTTTGTTACTGTTTATAGATTATATACGCTTTTGAAATCATTTTCTGGTCCGTATCTCATCGAATGGGGACAGCCCTGAGATGAGATGGTGAGAAAATGCATCAAGTTTTAAAAAAACCGTCAATTATCTGTTTATTGCTGTTTTGTAACATTGTGACGTCAGTCTACTTAACTACGTCTTGACAGCAAGGTGAGATGGGCCCATCTCACGCTAGTGGATGGCATAATACCACACATAAAGATCAAAGAAAAATACTACAAAATAGCGATAATAAAGTGTATAGTTAATATTCTTAACATTTAAGCTTGTTAAAACCTATTCTTTACTTTGCAGGCAAAGGGTATAAGTGGTAGTGGGAAGGCAAAGGCAAAGTGGGAGAAGTATGAAAACAAAAGGTAAGATACCTCAATCGGTACTACATGTACCTTGTGATGTCTGTTATTTTGGAATGCCTAAAATGTCCTCAGATCACAAGTTTTACAGTGGGTGACCCCATCAGTATAATGACGTACAAATTGTCTTAGTGACCCCCTGCAATATTTAACCATATTTATTCCTCGACAGTGTTTTATTATTTCATTTCGCCTTTATATAATATCTCTGACTAAGAACTGTGGTATGTCATTATACTTAAATGACAACAGTAAGAAATGAGTTTAATTTCATGAAAGAATAACTTCAGTTTAAGT
Source organism: Limnoperna fortunei (assembly GCA_944474755.1). Taxonomy (NCBI): domain Eukaryota; kingdom Metazoa; phylum Mollusca; class Bivalvia; order Mytilida; family Modiolidae; genus Limnoperna; species Limnoperna fortunei. The sequence continues at coordinate 23,079,978 of OX104125.1, forward strand.
TTTTTACACAGTGTGACAGTGAGACTCAAAATCGCAACCTCAGTGCTGACAGAAACATGATCAATAGTAGTCACACTACCTTAAGCATTGGTCACTAAGGCCCCTGCAAAATTAATTTATCTTCAGAAATGAAATTGAAGTAGTTCTGTCATTTATTCATCGTCAGAAACCCACGTCCGCTTTGCTACCACTTGCCTGTGGGCACACTTGTATATATTTTCTTGTTTTCATGAATATTTAATGTCCTATTTTGATTGGCCGCTTGTACTTCCAGCGAAGCGTGACAACTAATCAAAAAAGACATAACATACATAGTTTTGGTTAATAAATAATTTTATCAAATAAACGTCGTTCCTATTGGCTAATTAAATTAAATAAATAGTCATGAAAACTAGAAAATATCTCCAAGTGGGCCCATGGTCAGTAAGTGGTAGCAAAGTGAGAATGCAACCGGACGTGGGTTTCTGATGATGTCATTTATATTATACAGTTGTCTGTGTTCTAGTTCGATTTGTTGTCATGGTATAATTATTGGAAATTACAACGACTAAATGTTAATTAAATTTTTGAGCACTATTCAACATCTTTAAATATAATAACTTGCCAGTCAAAATATTAAAAAATGTGTGTTTGCCACATACACAGATGTGTGTTTGCCACATACACAGATGTGTTTGCCTCATACACAGATGTGTGTTTGCCACATACACAGACGTGTGTTTGCCACATATACAGATGTGTTTGCCTCATACACAGATGTGTGTTTGCCACATACACAGATGTGTGTTTGACACATACACAGATGTAAGGGATTACAAAAACTTGTCTGTTGTACACTTTGTTATCTTATTATGACATGAAAGAATAGTTATGTTTTTATTAATAGAAATAATATACAGATTTTCCAATCAAGATTTAAAAAGTTGGTGACTGTACAATAAAATACATGACTTGCATAAGGCAAATGATGCAAACATCACAACGTCTGTATAAAGAAGCCCCGTCTCACAATTTCTATTCAAATGTGCTGTAGAGGTTGCATTAATGGCTATCTAAACTAAACCTGTCGAAACCCAATACATTTTTGCTTCAAATAAATATTTCAGTCCCAAAGGAATTTTTGTGTAGGCAGGTTTCTCTGTGCAATTATAATTCATTGATTGATTGGATGTTTGCTTTACATCCAGGTAGGAGTAGTTCAGCTATACTCAGGACAGGTACAACAATAATTCAATATTTCTTGTTAATTATGTTATGTATGTTGCAGTGAAGTTAAGACATACAACATAGGAGCAGACTCCACATTACCCAGTGTACCAAAGAAACGAAAATTTGAAGATAATGACAAAGAAGAGGAAGAAGTTAAACCTAAAATACCCAAAACAGAACCAACAGGTTGGTATTGTGTGCATGCCTCTGAAAACATTGAACCAAAAAAAAACCTCTAGAAAAACTAATTATACTACAAAATTCATTAGAAATTATTTTCATTATATTTGTCCTGATCCCTTCTGTCTCAGATTTTATAAGGTTGCTTGTATTTAGTCTTGACAAGTATGTACATCATGTTGTAAATCAAAATTTATGTTTAACCTGTATATTAAATTAGTTTGGATGTTTTTCAAGTTTTGACCTGGGTCTCTCAGTTGTTTATTACAAATATCCATACAAATGTTTTTAATTGCATTTAATATTTTTTCTCTACAATGGCCAAAACCAACCAGACCATTACATTTTAGTTTTACATTTAGATTTGTACAAATAACGACTGAGAGAATAGTAATATTCATTATCCTTTTAGATGACGTTTCATCGGAGAAAAAGAAGAAAAAGAAAAAGAAGAAAGTAGAAAATGGGGAAGCAGATACCACAATGGATACCACAGCAAACACATCATAAGAATTAGGTATTAGATGTGGAGATAAATCTTGTTAACATTTGGATCTTTAAATCAGGGTAACTTAAATTAAAATTGTATCTCTCATCGCTCTCGTTTTACTGAAATGTCACGTGGGAGATGACATATTTTCACAACTTGTACGTTCTACCTAATCTTGCAATCAATATTAAGAGTTTCTAGACCGGATGTTGACCTTCCAGCTTTTAGAAGGTAAAAGGCTTTCATCACAGCTTCGTTAATTCTTATGGAAAATCCATCTCCCAAATGAAATCAACATTTTTGGCTGGGTTGCTCAAAGTGCAAACCGGGGTTATAGTATGGTGAAGTTATTGTTGGCCCTTTTTTGTATAATCAACTTCTCCTACAGTTTTCAACAAAGATCTCTGAAACTTCACAGAAAGATTCCACATGTATTGAAGTTGTTCACCTGCTATTATGGAATTGTTCCAGGATTTTTTCCTAATTTTCCAGACATAGGAACTAAGTCATTTTTCAGGACATTTGCAGACAATAGTACCTATTTTGTGTATTCATCTTCTACAGTATTCAATCCAGATCTCTGACACTTCACAGAAAGATTGCACATGTATTGACGTTGTGTACATGCTATTATGGAATTGTTCCAAGAATTTTTTCCTAATTTTCCAGACGTAGGAACTAAATCATTTTTCAGAACATTTGCAGAAGACAGTACCTATTTTGTGTAATCAACACCTCCTACAGTTTTCAACCCAGACCTCTGAAACTTCACAGAAAGATTGCACATGTATTGAAGTTGTGCGCCTGCTATTATGGAATTGTTCCAGGATTTTTTTCCTAATTTTCCAGACATGGAAACTTAGTTATTTTTCAGGAAATTTGCAGAAGACGGTACCTATTTTGTGTAATCAACTCCTATATTTTATACCCCCAGCTTGTTTTTATACCCCCCGCTTGAAAAGCGGGGGGTATATAGTGTTCATGGTTTCCGTCCTTCCGTCCGTCCGTCCGTCCGTCCGTTACACTTTCTATTATTTGCAACTCCTCCTACACCACTGAAAGGAATTTGATGAAACTTACACAGAATCTTTGTCTCATAGTGCCATTGTGCAGGAGATATTTAACATTTTGATCGGAATGATATTTGGGGTTTCCCTTAGAAAAACATGGACTTTGTCATTGACCTAAGGGGGTCCCTATCTCTTATGTGCAACTCCTCCTACACCACTGAATGGAATTTAATGAAACTTACACAGAATGCTTGTCACATAGTGCCATTGTGCAGGAGATTAAACATTTTGATCGGATCGATATTTGGGGTTTCCCATAGAAAAACATGGACATTGTCATTGACCAAAGGGGGGCCTCATCTCTTATGTGCAACTCCTCCTACACCACTGAAGGGAATTTAAAGAAACTTACACAGCATCCTTGTCACATAGTGCCATTGTGCAGGAGATATTAAACATTCTGATCGGATTGATATTTGGGGTTTCCCATAGAAAAACATGGACCTTGTCATTGACCTAAGGGGGTCCTCATGTCTTATGTGCAACTCCTCCTACACCACTGAATGGAATTTGTTGAAACTTACAAAGAATCCTTGTCACATAGTGCCATTGTGCAGGAGATGTTTATTATTTTGATCGGAATGATATTTGGGGTTTCCCATAGAACAACATGGACTGTCATTGACAAAAGGGGATACCCATTTCTTATGTGCGACTCCTCCTACACCACTAAATGGAATTGAATGAAACTTACACAGAATGTTGTCACATATTGCCACTGTGCACTAGATATATAACATTTCGATTGGAATGATATTTGGGGTTTCCCATAGAAAAACATGGACTTTGTCATGGACATAAGGGATACCCATCTCTTATGTGCAACTCATTCCTACACCACTGAATGGAATTTGTTGAAACTTACACAGAATCCATGTCACATAGTGCCATTGTGTAGGAGATATTTAACATTTTGATCGGAATGATATTTGGGGTTTCCCATAGAAAAACATGAAGTTTGTAATGGACATAATGGGATACCCATCTTTTATTTACAATTCCTCCTACACCACTGATTGGAATTTGTTGAAACTTATTAAACATTTTGATCAGAATATTATTGGAGGTTTGCCATAGAAAAACATGGACTTTGTCATTGACATAGGGGATGCCATTCTTTGGGGGATTGGGGAGGGTTACATGTATTATCTGCAATTTCGCCTTCACGTTTAACTAGATAAAGTTTCAATTTCATAATTAAGAACACCTGAATTTTCAAAGTAATTGTAAAGCGGGGGTATCAATGGTGAGCATTGCTCACAGGTGTTTTTACTCTAGTTTTTACACAGACCAAAATATTTCTTCAACCATTCCCTATTTATTAAGGAACTTGGATTTGCAACCCAGCCATTTCAGATTTGTGCGATTTTTTTGGGTCACTTTTGTTATGTCCACATGAATAGTTACACAAACCATACATATTAAGATCACACTTCTGTCAGCTTACAGTGGTGTTGCTACATTACCCTTCTGGAAATGCATGATCAAGAAGTGCTCGATAGGTGGAAAAACTCTTGCTTTGCTGACCGACAAAACAAATGCAGATATATTTTTGGTTTTTTTATTTGTTTAAAAATATTTGTCTTTGCGAAGTTAATGGAAAAACAAAACAAAATAATTATCTACCTACCAACTATTCTAATTATTAGAAGCAAATTAATAAAAAATGACAGGTGTAACAGTTTTGATGAGTGTATATAGGTATTTCCATGTTCATCCCTCCAAATGTGGTTTCCAGATAATAAGTGTTATAAACTTCACAAAAATGACTCGACAAGCTGGCATTTGATTTCAATGAAACTTTGGAATAGAATTTAATATCAGGTGTATGAGTAACCTATGGGATTTTAGGGAAATTATTTTCCAAAATTTCAAGGTCACAGTTGCCAAAAACCTTAGGTATTTTCACAAAATTTTTTTCCAGATGCTAACAAAAAATGTTTGCTGATTTTAATGAAACTTTTTAAGATATTGTAACGTATCTGGTGGGTAAAAGCTTTTGATTTTGGAGAAATTATGTCAACAGTCAGGTTCACAGTTTCCAAAAAAAAATGTTAGAAATGTTCACAAAAAAATGTTTTAAAATTTAAAAGGGTTGGGGAGGGTATCAGTGATTACTAGATCAACTTTTTAGCTCACCTGACCCGGCCATAATGTTCATTGGATGGACCTTTACAAAGTTTTTGTTTTTTATTTGGATTGGTAAACCCTTGTGGCCGCCACCGCAAGACTTAGTTTAACATAGGATCCTATGGGAAAAAAGTTTAAAAGGGCTTCTTCTCTGAAACCGTTTAACCAATCAAAACAAAACTTACTAGCAATATTGTTTGGATGGTCCTCTATAAAGTTTATGTTTTTTATGGCAATTGGAAATTCAAAATGGCCAGCACCGCTGGACTTAGTTTAACATTGGACCCTATGGAAAAAAGTTTTAAAAGGCTTCTTCTCTGAAACCGGTTAATCAATGGAAACAAAAACTTACTAGCAATATTGTTTGGATGGTCCTCTATAAAGTTTGTGTTTTTTATGGCAATTGGAAATTCTAAATGGCCGCCACTGCAGGACTTAGTTTAACATTGGACCCTATGGGAAAAAGTTTATAAGGCTTCTTCTCTGAAACCGGTTAACCAATGGAAACAAAACTTACTAGCAATATTGTTTGGATGGTCCTCTTTAAAGTTTGTGTTTTTTATCCCAATCGGAAATTCAAAATGGCCACCACCGCTGGACTTTGTTTAACATAGGAACCTATGGGAAAAAAGTTTAAAATTGCTTCTTCTCTGAAACCAGTTAACCAATCAAATCAAAACTTACTACCAACACAGTTAACCAATTGGCTCAAAACTTACTACCTATATTGTTTGGATGGTCCGTTATAAAGTTTATGTTTTTTATGCCAATTGTTTTAAAAGTTTTAAAAAGCGTCTTCTCTGAAACCGGTTAACCAATGTAAACAAAACTTACTACCAATATTGTTTGGATGGTCCTCTATAAAGTTTGTGTTTTTTTATGCCAATTGGAAAATCAAAATGGCCACCACAGCACAACTTAGATTAACATAGAACCCTTTGGGAACAATTTTAAAAAGGCTTCTTCTCTAAAACCTGTTAACCAATGGAAACAAACTTACTAGCAATATTGTTTGGACGGTCCTCTTTGAAGTTTATGTTTTTTATGCCAATAGGAAAATCCAAATTGCCACCACAGCATTACATAGATTAACAGTAGACCCTATGGGAAAAAGTTTTATTATGTTTCTTTTCTGAAACGGATTAACCAATGGAAACAAAACTTACTGACAATATTGTTTGGATGGTCTTCTTTAAAGTTTATGTTTTTTGTTGCCAATTATTTTATTGCCACTGCCACAGGACTTAGTTTAACATAGGACCCTATGGGCAAATACAAAAGATCTTCAAGATCTTCTCTATACAACCGGTTAACCAATTTAAACAAAACTTTCTATTGATATTGTTTGGATGGTCCTATTTCAAGTTTATTGAAAATTACAGGACATACTTTAACATCAGGGAAATGCCATCTTTATTGCCTATAAAATCAGGTGAGCGATACAGGCTCTTATGAGCCTCTGGTCTAATCACTGTTTTTGTGGTTAAGTTAAATTTGTCTGTGTGTTTTCCAGATACCAGCAATAGCGAAAAGAAAAAGAAGAAGAAGAAGAAAAAGATTAAAGAAGAACCAGATTCAGAATACGCCATTGTTCTATCAGCTATCACTGTTGTGTTCATACAGTCATATATTCTTTACCATTACAAATTAATTAAGTTTTCTGTTTTTTAATTATCTTTATTTCTAGATGTCAACATCGTCTTTCAACATGAGTAAACTTTTATGCATAACTTACCATGAAACAATGAAGTTTCTTTTGATAGAGGATGGAAAGTGTGGAATAAAGATTAAGGTGCTTCCCCATTAAGTTTTTACTACTTTTTTATAGACTGCTTGGTCAATATCTTTAAAGAAGGTTTTGACATTTTAATTCTCGATTTCAAATATAAATATACCCTTCAAGACATTTCTTGGGGGATCATTTATTATAACATAAGATTATTTTTCAAGAGGGATTTAGAATATAGTACAAGGTAATACCTATTATATTTTAATAAATAAAATTGCCAAAAGCAATGATAAAAGTATCCTACATTTATACATTATGATGGAAGAGTGGAGTTGTTAATGAATGACAGTCCAAAAGGGGCACTTTGTTTTTGAGAAATGAATTGTTTATGAGGAATGATACATGATAAAATAAATGTATCTCCAAAAATTATGTTCAGTGTTTTATTTCAGTTGATAACACATTCTTACAACAACCAGTTAATTTCTTATCTGCTCCTTCATGTTTTGAAGCTACAGTGTTTATATTTGGTAGGATATTTGAACACAAAATGGAGGTGTGCGGGACTGAAGGTTTTTGATTTCTGTAAAACATTCTTAAAACTACAGATAGTTGGACTGGGTTTGCTGACCAGGTAACTATTAAGGGTACATGTCTTGAATGGCTATCTTCTGCTTCATCTTTCAAGCTACAGTGTTTATTATGGAACAAATAATAGAGGTGTGCAGGGCCAAGAGATCTAGGTTTTCGTGAAATATTAAAGCTTTAGATAGTTGGACTTAGTTTGCAGACCAGGTAACTATGATAAGGGTCTTTGAAGCTACATCATTTATATTTGATAGGATATAAATATATTTATGTAGAAAATATTGTTAAAACTACAGATAGTTGGCATGTTTGCAGTCGAGATGACTAAGATAGGGTACATGTCTTTTCCAGCCATCTTTCGTTTTTAGAGCTGCAGCATTGATATTTGAAGGAATGTTTGTACACATATTCATGGTGTGCAGCGCCAAAAGATTTTGATTGTCATTAAATTTGCATAAAACTAGAGATAGTTGGACTTGGCCAGTTCTCACACCAAATAACTGAGATACGGGTGCATCTTTTCAACTATCTTCTTCATTTTTGAAGCTAAAGTGTTTATATTTGGTATGGTAGGATATTTGAACACATAATGGAGATGTGCAAGTCTGCAATTTCTGCCTGTTGAAACATTCGCCTCATGTCGCTGGTCAGGGGCATCATTTGCGTCTTACAGAACACTTTACTTTCTAAAAAAACATTGTGGCCAACATTTTAACCTTTAATTCTCAGCTGCGTGGGTTGGGGCATACTTTTCATCTAGATTCTGGTTTCAGGCCACAAGCAGCAATTTTTCAGCTATATGATGGCGTCCAGGAAGCCAGAGTACCCAGTGAAAATCCCCAAGTTCGGCATGAAAACTAGCTATCCTTGCCACTTATGATTGGCATCGATCCCATCCTGTCTGAATAATTCGTTCATTAACCATGAATGACTTGATGGTTATAGTTGGTATATTAGTTGCCCGATAGTAATGCAATCAAATGTTATATACATACTGCTTTTGAAGTAATTTTGTTCACTACTGATGCAGTGTCCACACTTATATGGGTCAGCTTAAGACCATGAAATTCTAACTACTGCAGTTACAAGTGTAGGAGAGATCAGTAACCCTGTCCTAGTGGTTTATTAGAAGGCTACTTACATCTGTCAGCAATGTCTGTTTATTGCTAGAAGCTCGAGTATAAAAAGCCATAACCTGGGCGAAATACCGTTCAAAATGATATGTTTTAATATATTTGGTCACAATTTTATAGCTATATGCTCGTTGGTATTGTATATCGCCAGTAAAGCAGACACTGTTATGAGCACGATTCTAGCTTTAAATTCTATTTTCCCTAAGTCATGGGTAGTAGTGCTTCCTATTCCTGGTTTTGACTTTTTCTTAGACATGACAATGAGTAACTCGACGGGTGTCTAATGTCTGCTTACTCGTCCGGAGCACCTGAGTGCACCCATGTTTTTATTGGGTTTGGGTTACTCTGCTTTTGTGTTTTGGGGTTTTGTGTTGCGCTGTATGTTTGTCTACACCCGAATTTGTAATTGTCCATCGACTTGCGACTCTTGTTGATCGGTCAATTATTTTTCATTTTATTTACGAAGAGAAGTAACTGTTCAATACTGGAATAAACTGTGAGAAGACAAGTGTTGTTGCAGTATATATCAGTTTTCTCTTTTCCATGTCAAAATAAAATAAAAGAAGTTAGCTTGGACAAATTAATACATGTATAATAAGATTGACGATTGAGAATACTAGTTACAATTTTTAAAGTTGTTGTTGTCCTTACTATATAGCTGATATATTACTTCAGTCATACTCTAATCTAAGAATGTTGCTTCACCGCACTTTACTAAGGAATGGTCTTGTAAAAAGATAATTTTTATTTCGTAAATTTTTATTTTAGAGTTGCATTTCCATTTGGAAATTTGTAGGCAAGAAATAAAACAACATGCATGTAATTTTCTGTACACACAAATCTTGATTAATTATATCACAGCAAACACTAGGATCTGAATATACAGAACACAATTGTCACTTAAAATAGCTTATGGTATAAATATGCAAAAAGTTTATGAACATATATATGGAGATATTCTTTGAAGTGGCGAATATGCACAGCTGGTATTGCAATAGAGGCATACGAAACAAAACATTTAATTACAGGTTATTAATACTTATTTGATTTTTATAATATTTTGACTGATTTTAAATTAAAAGAAATCAAAATAGGTACGAATAATCGCTAAATTATATTTATATTGGCAGATGTACACTGCAGTTTCTGTTATATGAAAATCGAAATTAAAAAACACCAGCAACAACACTGGATTTTCATTCATTTGTTATGAAGTTAAATGTTTGCTAATGGGACAAATGTCTTAAATATATCAATAAAAAGGTACATAAATAAAACATCTCCACATATTGTTGTTCATTAGGCCAGCAAATGTACGATCCTTCCAAAGCAAAGTGGTATCCCAAATACGAATAAGTTAACTGTATTGGCTTCACCTGAAATGAGAACATTGGAAAGAATTTTATTATGGCCTTTAAAGATATAGGTTGTATATCACACATTTTAAAATTTCTTTGAAATTCGATCGGCATTTTCACTTCCGTCAACATGGATATAAACCATATCTGTGTCTTTTAAAAACAATATATTAATATGTTGCTATTTTTAATGAATGAGGTTTGTCACTTTGTTTAAAGTATAATGTACGAGGCATGTTAGTAAATATAGATTCGAATATCCGATATATGAAGAGCAGACAAATAAGACTAATAATCGACTTTGTTTTTTTTTTAATTTTTCGTTTTAAATTTAAGAATTATGAATATAACGGTTTTATTGAAAATAGTCATTAAACACTCATCAGCTATGCATTATGGATAACATTATTTATGAGACAACATTTTAAAAAAATCAACAGTTATCACAATATCAGTTGCGGTTTTCATATGTAATGACAGTACGCTGTATATTGATCAGCCATTAATAAAAAATAATATAATGCAAGTCATACTGCAATTCATTAATTGAAATTCATCTATTACAACAGAGGATAAATAAATCCAAATAAAATATACAATAAAGTTGCGGAAACGACCAGCTAACCCATAGATATTTGATCGTGTGGGCTAAAATATCAGCAATAATCTAAGTTACACTGTATATTATAAGACTTTTGATAAGCTTACCAGATGAACAAAAGGCAGCCGTTAGAGAAGATATACCATCTATATAATTACACAGTCTTGTGATATCACCTGTAAATACCCAATATTTTAAATTAAATTTAAAATCACTTTGAATGAACAATTCAAACTAATCAACGAATAATGTTTAAAACTCCTAAAACCAAGCTTAATTACTGCGGACATTTGTTTACGTATTCAGTACTACGTACAAACAATGACAATACACTATATACATTGTATATGATCCAAGAACTAACAAATTGTACATGTTTTATGCAATGCACAAAAATGCAGATCACACAACACATGTAGTAAATATTAAAAGTTAACAAAAACACAAACAACTACAGCGTGATTTGAACTCAGACCGTTGAGACATTGCGACACCTATCTTTACCAAACGACCAATTCGTTCATTTACAAAGGTGGATCAAGAAATAGACATTGTACAGTGTGGCGATGGAATTAACTTTACCAATACGTATTAATTAGTTTGGCAGAAATCCAAAACAGTATTTTGGTATATACTATAGGATGGCAATTCAAGTAGCTTGTCATACAGTAACATAAAGTAAATTACATGTATGTACAGACGTCCTAGTATTGTGACAACCATATATTATATGTATCCAGGGGTATATGGTATATGCCATCATATAACACGTGCATTAAAAGTGCACGGCAGGGCCACAGTCTACTCGTTTTATAACATCAGTTTATACCTACTTCATTTTATATTAAATGAAACTGACCCACTGTATATTCAAACTGCAAATGTCTTATTATACCTGTGGAACCTCCGGAACCACCTGTGCCAGAATTTGTTCTATTTAATCCACTACCAACGCCATTTACTGTTCCAGTATTTGTGCCATTGAAACCACTACCAGTGGGATTTACTGTGCCAGTAAGTGTGCCATTTACTTCGCTACCAGTGCCAATTGCTGTGCCATTTGCTGTGGAATTTAAAACGCCACCATTGCCATTTACTGCGCTAGTGAATACAGCACCAGTGCCATTGTTTGTGCCATTTAATCCACCATCCATACGATTTACTGCTGTATTATTTGTGCTACTGAATCCATTATTAGTGCCATTGACTGTTTCAGAATTCGTACTATTTGTTCCACTGAATGTGCCATTTATTGTCCCTGTATTTGTGCTGTTTGTTCCACTGAGTGTGCCATTTACTGTGCCAGTTTTTGTGCTATTCGATCCTCCAACAGTGCTGTTTACCGTGCTAGTATGTGTGCTATTGAATCCATTACTAGTGCTATTTACTGTTCCAGAATTTGTGCTATTTGTTCCTCCGACAGTGGTGTTTACTGTGCTATTAACTGTGATATTGGATCCACTTACTGTGCCATTTGTTGCGGCGGTATTTGTGCTGTTTGTGCCATTTACTGTGCCAGTTTTGGTGCTATTTGATAAACTGACAGTGCCATTTACAGTGATAGTATTTGTGATATTTGATCCATTTACTGTGCCATTTGTTGTAGCAGTATTTGTGTTGTTTGTTCCACCGAGTGTGCCGTTTACTGTGCCAGTAGATGTGCTAGTTGATACACTAGTGGTTGTTCTAGTTGTTGTGCCAGTAGTTGAACTAGTTGATACACTAGTGGTTGTTCTAGTTGTTGTGCCATTAGTTGAGCTAGTTGATACACTAGTGGTTGTTCTAGTTGTTGTGCTAGTAGTTGTGCCTAAATTGTGCAAGTTTAAATGAAATGATATACAATAGTTGTACAAGGAGACATGGTAGGTACTCGAATAGTTTTATAGGCAATTTAACGCAAATTTTAATCGACAAGTAAGTTTAATTATCGGTCAGGTTAAGTTTGGCTTGTTTGCGGTGATTTATTTGTCACTATTATGGATGCAATTTACCTCGTTCTCGAGCTTAATATTGTCCTTTGACGGATTGTAGTGGAAATGGTCGTGTATAGTGTCAATAAATTACAAGTTTGTATGCTGTTACATTAGGAAAGAGATTCAAACCTCAATAGGTCTACCAATTCTTTTAAAAATCCACATTTTCTTTATCTATTTATCACCAGTTATAGCAACTGCCGCTGTATTTTTCACGGATGGTAATCGCGCTCATGCACCACAGAATGTGATGAAAAGAAAATCGTGAGAGCAAGAGAGGGATAAAAAGTGTAGTTTCAACACGACGAGGTAAGGAATTTCGCAATATTCATGATATTATTATCTTGACAAAACAGCTATGCGATTATGTGATCAATACATAATAGTGTATTTCCATTAGCTTTATTATGAAACCTTTTTCCATATTTTTTAAAACAAATTGTGTCACGGACTTACGAAAATAAGGCAAGATTTAACAAATTCTCGTTCTTCTCAGTATTTTAAATGAAACCGACGGTGTAAGCAGATGTTGCTTTATTAATTGCTACTTAGGTATTAAAATATTGGGTAATAGAAATTTTAGTAGTAAACTTACAAGCCATGAAACGCTGTTTGTATGTTTTCAGTAGTTTTAGTATCCACATTACAATGATGGGGGTTCATAATCTTTGACTTTGATATGAAAAACAATGGACGCTTAAACCAAATTTAGTTTTTCAATTACCCCCTCATTTCTTTTTAAAGTATTCTAAATGTGTAAATAAGATTTTTTTAACACTCTTGTTTCATGCCGATAATAATTGTTTTTTATGGGCCTTATCTGGTGGCACAACATATTTGTCATGAATACAATTTCAGCAGCATCAAAACTTCTGAAGACTCTTATTTGAATCAATGACTTTAAGTCTGTTACATACTCAGATAAGGTATCAAACTTCTGATGATTTAAAATAAGAATAGTCAATAAAAGTATTAACTAGTAAACTGCGTTGGGTGCCAACACAAATGTTTCCCAAAATAAAGCCCCATTTTAGATCAGTTATTTAGTTAAGTAAAGTCAGCCCCAACATACTCACAAAAGTTTCATGTCGATCAGAAATCACATCTATACGAAACCATGCGGACAAGATTGATGGAAATGAAAAAAAGAAAACCAACAAGAAATAAACAAAGAAAGACATAAAAAAAGAAGTTAAATAATAAGAATAAGACAATTACAATGTCTTGTTTGTAGACATAATTAAAATCATTTAAAGTAGTGCACAATAAAATAACAATGTAAATGTAGACTTACATATGCCTCCTTCATCGTCGCCATTGGGACAATCAGGATAACCATCGCATTTCCAGCCGATATATATACATTTACCACTTAAACATGTGAAGCCAGTACAAAACGTATCTGTCATTAAAGAATGCAACAAATACGATTCTTTGTAGGAGTAAATGGAAAATATAAAGGCAGATATAGATAAAACATATGGGCAACTAATAAATTAAAACAGACGAAGATGTATAGAAACTAAAGATAAGCAAAACACCCTTTACTAAAATGGTATTAAGCTAGAGGGGTAAACAGTGTTTGCTACACATCAGGTAATTATCAACGCTCAAGAGACAACGGCTGCTGCAGATAGACGTATATATAATAAAAGTTGTAATTTCAAGAAAGTGCAGAAATAAATTGAAACTGGGTCAATTTATCTTTTAATTGGTTGCCTCTGTATGTTAAGTTAACAAAGCCAGGTAATGCATAGTTTAGTTGGATACTTTGGTATTGTTGATAAATACATTCTATTTCTGGACTATTAAACACTTACAAAAAGCCCGCACAAATCAGTACGGTGTAATATAAACATTTTATCTGACAAATCCGACTAGAAGTGTCGTTACACAAAAGATAAAAAGGAAAGGGAAAATATAAGTGTCATAGTTAGCAATGACCTCAAAAGCATTTAAATTATTCATGTCTAATTAATTATGTACAAACAATTATAAGTTGTTTTCAGGGTACCATTTTCAAAAAGACTCTTCGTGATCTTAGCTGTTAAATTTAATACATGTTTAGGTTTATATGTGTTATGGTTAAACGAGAACAACAACGAGATAACAGCAAAACCTTCTTTGTGACAGATTAAATCATGTTTAAAAGTTGTCAAATAAGAAGATATACAAAACGTTGCAACTAAAGTTGGAAAGATGAAGAAAAATATATATGAAAGCAGGTAAAGAATGTAGTAAATGTTATAAGAAAGCGTATACAAGAGTCGTACATCATTACTTCTGGAACATTGTATTTCCAAAATGGTGAATGCATTAACTGTCTGAGCATTGGCAGCCTTTACAAAATTTGAAGTTACAACAACGATATTAAAGAGATGGCAAAAGCATAAAATAAAAACAACAATTATTCAGACAGGAAAAATTTCAAAGCAATTGACGGGACAAAATCAAAATGTAAATGATATCCGGGTAAGTAAATTATTTTGCTATTTTATAAGTGGTTGTGATAAGCAACCGTAAAGCCGGATACACAGAGGAAATACATTAACCATGTTCAATTAAGATAATTGTTTCTTTCTATCTATCTTATAGAGGTGGTATTACAACATTGCATTATCGATAAATCAATAAACAGAAAAATTGTAGCTTACCACGATTTAATTTCAGCGAATTTCTGACAAATAGAGGATTATCTGCTAACCTTTACAATTTGAAATAAAAAATACCATATATTGTTTAAAACACCGCACAGTAATGTAGCATGTATATATTGTATATACAATGGCGTCCTTCATCGTCGCCATTAGGACAATCATTATATCCATCGCATTCCCAGCTAGACATAATACAGTGACCAGTTGAACATTTGAAGCCATTGCAAACAGAACCACCTTTAAAAAAAGTAATTCCACTAAGGTTAAAATCAGGTCATTACCCGGAGAAGGAAACGTTGCTAAGAAAATTATTCGGTTGACCATATCTTTTAAACGCCAACACATATCGGAATTAGACTAGATACATTTAATAAATTATAACAGTTATCTTTAATGATTAAACATAAAAAGAAAGCAGAAAATAAGAATGACCAGACTCGAAGAGATTACAACAATGCCAACCAACCCCAGACCACTCCAACAGAAACAAAGTTCAAACCATTCATGATTGTGACTTGCGATGTGAAGACTTCAATCTAACTCTTATGAATTATTCATCAGTCTTTCCTTATATATTAATATTTAATATTTTATATCTAGACAATGTTAATATCATGCACAAGCTCTGAAATGTCGTATTTAATTAGAAAAGCTCTATAATGATGCAGGTGCTGTAAGAATGTTGACACAGATTTATAGCCGTCGCGCATCTCCTACTATTTGGTTTCAATCGGTTTTAATCATCCATGTGTATTTTACATCCTTGATATCCAGCAGTTTGGAAAGATGATCTGAGAAAAGCACGTGAACTAATTATGTAATAGAACGTCATCCAAGTACCAGAAGCTGAAATAAAAAATAAAAGCTAACCTGTTCTCTGGATTAGTCCTAGTATAATTTTAGCCGATCAGTCGCTCAAAGTGGAATACAATTAGCACCCTTTAAAACGCCAACCATTTGTTTGAAACCAGACCGTAAAACAAACGTTTTAAAAGTCCTGCATTTATGAAAAACGGCTTTAAAATACTGCAGTATAAAGATTAGAAAGTCAGAAAGCTTTTATACTGTTGCAAAAGACGATTAAATAGATCTTTAAAATGTTGTACGATACACATCTGATAAACATTACTTCTTAAATAGCCAGTGTCCAATTTCTTCTGAAAGCCCATTTTGGTTGTTGATGGCACGGTTGACTGACCCAGCAATATTCAACTGCATTTATGGTCAGTTATTTAGCGTGGATTACAAAACTATATCTGCCAATACAGTACAAATATTAAAAAAAATAATGCACAATATTTGTATGCATTCTGATAAATTATTGTGTAAGGTAGTACAGAATGAAGTGGCATGTGCATAGGAAGACTTACACTGAGCTTCATCATCGCCACTGGGACAATCAGCATAACAGTCACATTTCCAGCCACTATAAATGCAAGGTCCATTCAAACACTTGTAACCGTTACAAAAAGTACCTGAAATTAAATAACTTTACAAATATCATTAATAACAGGAAAAAAGTAGAGTATGGCTGCCGGCTAGATAGAAAAATACCGAGATAAAATGAATGAAGTCGATATTTTTTTTAATGTGATTGAGTTGGGTTTAACGCCACATTTAACGATATCATTGGGATCTGTTGAGATAGGACGTTTGAGCAACTGTAAATAACCTCAATTTCTTCGGATACGTAAATGTAAGTATTTTCCAAAAGGTGGTTAAATACACGAATTAAAGCAGACAATACAATGGCATTACAATGCCCAGTTTAAGTTGGGTGTTAGAGCATAGAACAGTTCCGGTTATCTTAAACACAAATTACAAATACACAACTATCCTTCATGTCGACATGTTTTATAATGTACGTTTAATTTAACATCGTTCGTTACCCTTAAGCACGTTACACATTCGAGCCCGATTTTACCCATTCTGAAATGAAAACCTTTTGGTGTGTGGTGATTCAATAGCACGATGTGCACATACACTACATACAATACAAATTAAAGAATAGAAGAAACAGGTAACACAACAAAACATTCTCTGTCAAGGAAATAATTGTGTGAATCAGACTCGGTAGTAATATAATTTATAACCGGGATCTGCAGGTATATTACTATACCTTAATTGTCTTAATGTAAAGCTCAACCAACGCTCTTATTTGATTTCATTATGTGGATCTAAATACTAAGCAGACTTCAAAATGCTCTTGAATTTATAATTTGAATCTCAGAGTGATGTAGCGAACTAAAATGTCATCAGATCATGAATTGTTTAATAAAAGGACATCATCTATATGTCGACATCTGAAATTAAACTATTGCGCTAGTTTTTATCTTGTTGAAATCGATCTTAATCTTTCTGGATAAATAAAATAAATGTTAGCTATTAGGGCACGTACTTGTTATCGTCAATTACAAATCCAGCATTTTGCTGTTGTCTTTAGTAGTGTACATGTTGTAAGAGTCGCTAAGGAATTATCTAAGTAAGAGAACTGCTATATGCGTTTTCCACTATTTAATCGAGTTTTAGTTCAATATGAGAAATAGCAACGTATAGAGTAGATTAACCAAAGGTACTGCAGATTGATGTGGCATGTGCATAGTAAGACTTACAATGACTTCCTTCATCTTCGCTACTGGGACAATCAGCATAACCGTCACATTCCCAACTACTAACAATGCACAATCCATTCAAACATTTGAAACCGCTACATGCTGTGTATAAAGAATGTTAAATACAAGACTTTAGAAGCATTTAGTGACATGACATTTATTTAGGAATTGGAACGTTTTATCTCTATGATGAAGTGGACATTCGGTAGCCATTCAATTTGAACTTAATTTAATTGTAAATACAGTTAACAATGAAATATAAAAAAAATAAACAAGCACGTAGTCTTAATAATTTAACCGCCTGTTTTTCAGTGTCAGTTGATTGATTAACGGACCTTTAACAGCCAGCAAGCACTTTTTCAGTTATATTAAGGAGTATGAGAACAAGTCAGCAAGCAATAAATCAACGGAAGGGGGTAGGACATCAGAACAAAATTTTGACTGAGACTGGAAAAGTTTGGAAAAATGGGTAGCGGCAGAGCATACAGCCTCCTATACGAGCTTACTATATTTTAGAATTAAACAAAGCGTCTTTATAGTGCTAGGACGGAAATTTTGTGCTCCCTAGATGGAGGAAATAAAACAAAGTTCACGAAACCAAGGTTTCGATATGTATGAACGCTAGAGATATGGACTAACGAACGTTATGAAATATGCGATGTTATATTTTCGATGGTCATAATTTATTGTTGTTCAATTCTCTTTAAAGAAGGGACAACCATTCTTGTATGAAATCAGAACGAAGCATATATAGATCCGTATAATTCCATCCAACTGCTGGTATATCTTTTGAGAGAGCAGCTTTAAGTTCATTTGATAAGTTATGTTAAATTAATCGCCTTACCTAGATCCACTTGGGGAAGTATAAGTATCAGCAGAAATATCGTTTTTAACATCTTCTACATAATAATTTCTAGCTGAATAGAAAGAAATACCTTACAGCTAGCTATATCAATGAATAATGATTTAGACACCTCTAATAAACATGAAAGAAGATATTATTATTTTAAAATTTATTTAATTTTTTTTCCATTTTTTAAAATATATTTTACATAAGAACAAACAGTAGCTTCGAGTATATATACTCACTCAAAAAAGAAACGCAACATCGGATAAATTTTTTCAAATCATTTTTTTGCGGACAAATAAATATTCAAATATATTTACACAACATCATAATTATACCTTATTTAAATGTTTCCAGGTGAAATCATTTAAGTTCATCCACCCGTGAACGGCTGTGGTCGAAATCTGGAACTCACTATGAATTACGCATTGCTAAAAACAGGGTCGACTTTCACGTGCAAATCATGGGTATTTTTATTAACTCAGACAATCGGTATAAAACCCCGGTATTTCTTTTCTTGACTGCATTAGTAAAATAAAATTCTGATAAGGTAACGCTGTGCCAAGGTTAGATGCTGCTACCCGGAATATCGCTATCGGTCGAATCGAGGCCGGGGAATCACAGAATGCTGTTGCCAGAACGTACAATGTTCATCGTAGCACAATTTCACGCTACCAGCAGCTTGGTACTACGACTGACCGACTACGTTCAGGGCGTTCGCGTGTTACAACTCGGGCGCAGGATCGTTACATTAGATTATTCCATCTACGGAACAGGACTATTGCTACAACAGAAACAGCTGTAAACGTCCCTGGGTTGCGCCGTTTATCACCCCAGACAGTACGCAATCGGTTACGCTCTCATGGATTGCTGGCAAAAAGACCTTACGCTGGAGCAACACTGCCGAGCAAGGGTTAGATGGTGTACTACCGTGCGTGTATGGAATTTACAGAACTGGAAAAAAGTGTGGTTTAGCGATGAGTCACGTTTTCATCTTGAAAAGCGAGATGGTCGCATACGAGTGTGCAGGCGCCAAAATGAACGTTTTGCGCAAAACTGTGTTGTAGAAGGAGACAATTTTGGTGGAGGTAGTGTTATGATGTGGGCCACTATCTCTTACACCAGAAACACACAGCTGATACATATCCAAGGCAATCTTAACGCTGTCTGGTATAGAGACGAAATTATACGGCCGCATTTATTGCCCGTAATTGACATTCAAAGAACAATTTTTCAACACGACAATGCCTGACCACATACAGCACGTGTAATAGTAGATAGTAGTAATTCGTTGGCTATCACGATCTCCGGATCTGAACCCAATTGAACATCTGTGGGATGAACTGGATCGGCGTGCGCCCACGACAACCACCACCGCAAAATCTGCAACAATTAAAGCAGGCACTTCAGTATGAGTGGCAAAGGATACCGCGTGTTCGTACTCAACGTTTAATTGAATCCATGCCAAGAAGAGTAAGGGCTGTGTTACAAGCAATTGGAGGGCATAACAGATGCTGACATTTTTGCGTGATTTATTGACAATATGCGACAAAATGTTATATTCCATGGTAAAAGAACTCATGAACAAAAAGTGTGCTAATTTTTACATTTCGGTGTCAATAATTTATATGATAAATTGTTAAAATAATATATGAAGAAAAAGTCCCATTTTTTGTATGTTGCGTTTCTTTTTTGAGTGAGTATAGTAGCAACATACAACACATATGTCAATGCATTTGAATCAAGTTTATATTGTTTCAAATATTGGTGTCTATTACCTTTATACATTTGGCTAATTTCACGGAATTGCATTGTGGGAATAAAGTACTAAAATATAGCAAATAATGTTTAACTACCTTTTAAATTTTAAAGATTTATATTAAATTCAATTAAAATTGAAAATTATATAAAGTGTTTTACAATCAAAAACAGGTATTGTTAGCAGTGACTTAATGTATATATTGTTTATTATGTACATTAAAGATGAAATCCAGTGATCATAAACATGGTAAATGAATAATCATGTAGTAAAAAGACGCCATATTCTTAAAAAATGCTATGGGTTTTTAATTGTTTTCGCCAACATATCTTGATCTAAATGAAAAATTTTACTATACAACTGAAAGTGCTTTAATAAAAAAAGTGTACAAATTATACACCGGATCTGATACAAATATAAAAGTAAATAAATTCTAACTCACCTGGAAAGAAACGCTATACAATTTTTTTAAAAGTTCAATTTATGAAAGAAATTATATAAATGGATACAAATAAAACAAATGTACCAATGACAATAAACAGTTATGCACCGGAAGTTTTCTGCTTAGCCTACTTCATAAATGAACTGCAGTACATTTCTGAAGCCCTGTAAAATAAAGTATAATAAATAACAAGAAAAGAAGATATTTACCGTGTGTGATGGTCAAATGCTCTGTGCTTAACAATTGGTAACTGCATACTATATACTACATAATACAGGGGATTTTTACACGTTTTTTATATTTTATAGCTTAATTTGCGCATACATAGGTGCTATATTCTCACGGTAAAAAGAAGATAATTTATTTGGAATAATTGTATACGAATTAAGTACGTGTACACTAAATGTCATTTAAAATTTAAAAACTGTATGGAATGTGTAATGCATGCAGATTGCAGTACATTATTACAATTGAGTAATTACAGCAATATTTTTAAATATAAAAAGTCAAGAAAAGGTGTGCAGGGATAATCTATGTAAAATAAACAGCAGATGTAGGTAGCTCGTCCTTTCAGTGACTTTATCTTCTATATCAAACATCTATGAAGGTATATATTTTTACACGTTACGTCTATTACGTGTGTTAGATATTTAGACAACACGAGTCAACAGTCAAGGTCACAATCGAACGTTGATGATGAACGGAACGAAACGTCTAGTTCTTAAAATAGAAATGGTTCCCCATTATCTTTTCCAGTATAGTGGAATAGTCATAGTTAATCCTGTTGAATATAAAAGATACATCAAAGATTTGCTGTCAATCATAAAACCTAATTTGACAGATTTGATCATCAGTATATGTATTATATTTGTAATCCTGTCAGTTCGTTCTATCTTGTCCGATTTACTCATTTCTTACACAAGCAATAATGTAAATTCGTTACAAGAACTCTGTCATGTTTGCACGAATAAAAGTACATTAAGTACTGTCCAATGTAACTCTTAAGATCGCCTGGTGATGATCCATTAATCGCTTTACAAAAACTATATCAGGTTATTTTGTAACCTTTCATTAATTTCAAGGTGTTTTTTCGAATTAGGTGAGCATTCTAGTAAATTAAAATGACGGAAATGTATAAAGTTTTCTACAACACATGCATGTATCCAGTAATTTCTACAAAATATATATTTTCAAATCACAATTTTAAACTCATGAAAACATGTTAGATTTAATAAATCGGTAAAAGTTTTTTCAAACAGCTTAAATCTTACAGATTATACCGTTAAAACAACATAATGAACTAGTTAAAATGTAAGCAATGCTCACAAATTTATAATCCCTTTCCATTATGTCAAATATGAAATATCGAGATCACAATCGCACTTTGTGACTACGATTCTTTGGGAGTTACATAAAGTTATTGCTTTATTGCTTGAATGTACACGCTTTAATTATATCAATGAAACAAACTCTAATGATTTGTTTCTTTTTGTTTTGCATTAAATTTAAAATTAAAATCATCAACGAAATAGTAGTAAATAATATATATTGGATAAATAATAAAGAGATTACAATGTAATCGAGCTAAAAAGAACAAAAATATATTTGTTTAAACTTTTCTGGTAATTCAGGTGTACCAAAAGACTATTTTAGTGAAAGTGAGTAACTGGAACCCAATAAAACTATGAGTACACTCAGGTGCTGCTGACGAGAAAGCCGTGCTTGCTTCTAATGAGACACTTGTGATTTACTCATTGTTTTTTTAAGGAAACATTCCAATCCAGAAGTAGGAAATACTACCTTTGACACGGTGAAAATGTCCAATCGTATTTTAAGGATGGATTAATAATCAACTAATTGTTGGGGATGACCAGTGAACTGGATAACAAACCTTTATTTTAGTAGCTTAGTAGTCAACAGCAGCGAACGGTCTAGAAAATTGGAATTCCTATTGCAAGATTTCAACAGGTGCTGCTGGAATGTTAATGTTGATGAATGTTAAGTAGTTTGAAAAATTGAAGTCATAAGGAGAACAGCACAATTCATACCTATTGAAATGCTAACAGTCTGTTGAATAATATGTCTTCCAAACATGTTGTCAATCATAAAACCTAATTTGACAGATTTGATCATCAGTACATTTATTATATGAGTAAGAAGCTTTGATTACGAAGTAAGTCATGTCTAATTACCAGGCATTTTTATCTTCTCATTGCCCTTTTCTAGAGAAAATTTAATAAGATACATAAGCCTGGTTTAAGCTGCATATGGTGGAAGGTGGAGTAGAGTGTAAAAAATGAAAGATTTTTAAAACTGTTAAATATGGAAAAAGAACTTGACCTTAGGACGTTTATCAGGTCTTTTGAATTTGTTTATATCTACATTTCATTTACCACTATTCTAGATTAACAAGCATCACTGAATTGAGCAGCTGCGGTTTTATTGCTGTTTAAATTGTTCAGAAGTTTCGATAGATGTTTGGTGGTACACTGACGATCCTGCTATGAAACGCTGTTTGTATGGATTTGTCTGAAGTTTTGGAATCAATTTCACGAAGAGGAGATCCCAGTCTTTGACATTGATATGGATACCAGAACAGATTAGGGATTTTAAAGAATCTCCTTTTTTGAAAACGTTGAATTGCCAACTGAACTCTCCATGCCTAATTCATCTATTTAACATTCTATATAATATAGGGGCCTTATCTGCTGGCTGAACAACATATCTGTAATGAATATCGGACATAGTTTTCGATTTCAGAAGACTTGTGATACTTTTGTACTACTGATTTCTTATTTGAATCAGTAGCCTCAAGGTATTAAACCACTCAAACAATGTATCTATCTCCTGGTCTTCTTGTTTCCCATTTTCAAATCTATCAATAATTTAAAGTTGTAATTTCACATGATGGATTTAGATCACGATATTTCGGTCCTTTGGACACAATATTACGGATGCTTTAATTAGCAACAATGTTCAGCTATACAGTTATCACGTGACCTTAAAGACTATAAATGAATGGAAAATTGCTACAAGAGCAGTCAGGAGGTATAACATTGAAGTCATTGCAAGATATCAACAAGGTTAATAGCATCTATGTCTTTTTTTAGCTGATGACAAAGTAAATTGCGTTATGACTAGGTACTTGTATGACTTCTTTGCATTTTTCAAAACAGCAGCTTGGGACAAGATTTTGAGTCAGTATTTAAGCTGCATATGAGAGATGGTAGTATACAGTGACATTTTAATGCTGTTACATTAGGAAAGAGGATCTGACTAGGTCATTTGAAGGTATTATCAAATTGATTTGATTGCTGGGAAAACATATATCAAGTGCTATTTTTGATAATGTTCAAATCTGCGGCTGTAAAGCCGTATAATATTGTAAAAAGCAGTTAAGGGTCTATACGTTAAAATCGTCGATCAAAAGGTTCTAAAAGGTTTAACTATACAAAGTAGTCTGAATTTTTCTGGTGGTGAAGAAATGGTGAAATTTGGACATACGATCTAAGATAATTCTTGCAATGAAAGCATCTAAGCCTTTTATTTGTGAATTGTAAAGAAAGGAATTAACGGATCTCCTCTACATCTTTGTATGTATCTAATGATTTGACAGTCTGTGATTTACAACATGGATATTTTGTGTGGTAAATGTATAGAATACAGTTAAGTGTGAATGAGATGTAGACATAGAGGTTTCTGGAGACCGTTTAAGGATACACCATCTGGTAGTATACAGTGTGGAAAAATAGACATTATGATGATTAACATCTTTCATCTTTGAAAATTTCCGAATATTTATATAACTGAAAATAGGACTGAAAGGTTCCCTTTACTGTCAACGTTGTCACTGCAACCATATGGTATTGCAGTAACATGTTTTTATCAGTTTCTCTTCTTTCTGTCTATGCAGAGGTGTACATAAGATAGGAGGGGCCTTGGTTTCCGAGAGGTTAAGGTAGTTTGTCTACTATTAATCGCGTGGCCAGTCAATACTGAGCTTGGCAGTGTGTACTCGACTCCAATCTAAATTTACAAGGATTGCCAGGTTTCCTACCAAAGGTCGGGGGTTTTCTCTGGGTACTGCGGCTTCCTCCCCCAATAAAAACTGGACGCCATGATATGGATTAAATATTGATCGATCGACATATTGAAATTGCAGCAATTGCAGTTATATTGCAGGGAATTTGTCTACTCCTGAACGATACCCACATATTCGTTTAGTTTAGTTTCTTCGATATAAACTCGACAGCATAAACTACGTTTTCAGATTGGTGGAAGCTGTAAGTAACGTTTTGAACACATATGCAGACATAAGATAGGGACAATAAAAAGTTCAAGTAGAAACTTTTTAAGCAATTGTAATTGATGACAGCATTGCATTTTAAAAGTGAAGAATTATTAATTCGTCTGTAAATTAAACTTTTGGTAACTTAATATCCCAATGGCAGGTCACAATTCCTTACCTTAGTTTTTAATAGGTTACTAATAAAATATATGAATGACATGCAATCATCAATCATTTGGTGCTTCAGTGCGCAATTTTTGACTATATTGTACTACTGATGGTATATAAATATTGTGTTACATTTTTTAAATCTGTGGTTTATATTAGTTTTTGTTCTGAATATATCTTATATTTTGCATCAGCCAATCAATCAATCAATCAATCAATTAAATCTAAGATTGCTGATGGCGGAATCGTCCTGTGGAAAGATACATTTCCTTGCAAGAAACTTTTATTAACATTTCCATTGGAAATTTCTTTTGTAGACATTAAATAAACGACATAATTCTCTTTTCACACAGAAACAAAATCGTGATTACTTATATAAAAACACACCTGAAATCTATATATACATAAAACAAACTGTCAACAAGGATATCATCAAATTGCTACATCACTTGTTAGTATGAACAAATTTAATTACTATATTATAGTTAGTTTTAACTTACGTTATAACACGACATAATTCTCTTCGCACACAATAACAAATCGTTGTTACTTCTTAAAAACACCTTTGAAGTATCTATACATAAATAAACGCTATTGTTAACAAGGATACCTTCAAATTACTAAACCACTTGGAAAATTTCTGTAAACATTAAGAAACCATATTGTCAGCAAAAAATATTTAAATTACTATATTACAGTTAGTTTTGACAAACGTCATAAACGACATAATTCTCTTTGCACACGGTAGCAAATCTTGATTACTTCTATGAAAACACAACATAAGGATTAAAAAATACATAAGACAAAATGTCAGCATAGATAGCTTTAAATTTATATCTATCTTATAGTAAATTTTAACTAACGTCATAACACGACATATTTCTATTTGCACACAGTAACAAATATTGATTACGTAAATGAAAACACACCAGAAGGATTCAAATACATACTATTTTATAGTTAGTTTTAAACAACAATAACGTCGGTTTATATACCGAAGACAAATTATCAATAAAAACAGCTATTAATTACTACACTATAGTTAGTTTTAAACGGTTATTTCTTTTATAAATATTATATACATATATATACCCGTTGAAAAGGTTATTAACATATATAAAATTATTTAAACAAATTCTTTAAATCATTGCATTACTAAGGTGGTTATACACTTCGCTAATAGTGTGATAACGTAATAGTTAATTTTACTGTAATTACAAGTAATTAATACTTCTTATTTCAAACAGTCCTTATAATTTCATTATAAATATTGGCGCTAAGGACACTAAGACCGTTGTTGTCGCTGGGAAAATACACAAATTGTTTAATCCATTCTCTGTTTACAATAACTGCTAAAAATACCCTGGAATGGTTTTTAAACACATTTCATTAATTGATTTTGCTTAATTTTATTTCCAATAAAAATGGTCAGGTAAAATGAAATTGTATGGTGTAGCAGTGTGTTTCATTCAAACAGCGAAAATGAAACAAACTTTTTTATCCACTTGTTTAATGAAGTTCAGGTAGGATGAAATTTCATGGTGCGGTTCGTTTCATTTTGAACATACTTTTCGTTGAATGAATTTTTAATAAGTTAACATTTACGTTGGACATTTGTTTTGTAGACATTACATAAATGACATACATCTTAATAACTTAAATAAACACACGCCTAAAGGATATTAATATACATTAAACAAATTTTCAACAAGGACAGCTTCAAAAAAGTGGATAACTTGGAAAATTTCTGTAAATGTAAAAGTTGTCTGTAAGAAAAGATCTAAATCTCTATATTATAGTTAGATTTAACTAACGTCATAACACGACATAATTCTCTTTCCATACGGTAACACATCTTGATTACTTATCAAAACACAACGTAAGGATTTTAAAATACATAAGACAAAATGTCAGCAAGGATAGTTTTAAAATTACTATCTTATACTTAGTTTTAAATGACAATAACATCTGTTAATATTCAGGAGATAAATTTTCAGTAAAGACAGCTATATAGTTCTACACTATAGCAAGTTTTAAACGTTTTTTAATTTCTATAAATCTATATACCTGTTAAAAAGTTTATTAACATATATAGAGAATTATTAAAAATAATTAATTCCTTACATTAATAAGGTGGTTATACACATTCGCTTATATTGTGATAATGTTATAGTGAATTACACTGTAAGTACATGTAATTAATACTTCCTGCTCAAAAAGTCCCTATTATTCCACAATAAATATTGCCTCTAAGGACTCTAAGACCCTTGTTGTCGCTGAGAAATCCCAAATTGTTTTAGCCACCACTAGTTTCCACAAACTACTGAAAATACGCCGGAATGTTGTTCTAAAATAACATACCAATTTAATTGCTATTGCTAAATTTTGTTTCCAATAATAATGTTTAGGCAAGATAAAATTGTATGCTGTAGTTTGTTCCATTTTGAACAGAAAAACATGATTACGTAAATGTAGAAAATCGCAATTAAAAAAAAATCCTGGAAAACTTTGTGATGACGTTAGTTCTTAGAGATGGCACAAATAAAACCATTTAAAACCACTAACATAAAAACATTGCTCATTAGGCCAACCAAAGTATTATCCTTGCAAAGAAAAGTGGTATCCATGGTCCAATAAAATTGACTGTATTGCGCCCAGCTGAAATAAAAATATTACTAAAAATTAAAAAGTTTTAAAATTTGATTAGTTAGTTCTTTAAAGTAAAAAAAAGAAAACTGTATACTGTTTTTGTCTTTGTGCGTACAATAATTTAAAACAAGATACTAAATGTTTAGACGTTAATGTTGCTACTTTAAAATATAAGACAAACATAAGGAATTGCTTTTGAGAAAAAACATAACTGCGTTCTTCTTTCTTCAGCTTGTTTAAAGATGAATTTACGAAGCATGATGTGGAATAAAAATATAATGTAAACAATCTGATTTAATGAATAAATAAGTTTGTTTTCGATTAAATGATAAGAGGTAGTAAAATGTTAGGTTGGGTTCTCACCACACACTCCGTCGTCCTTTATTTAGCTTTTTTAAAAATAATTTTAGCATATTTGATATTGTTAGAAAGTGGAGAACATAAACCTAAATTGTTTATTTGTTTTAATATTTAGGTTTGTTTTGACATCCAATAAAATGTGTACAATATTACAATTACAATTATAACCATTATTTTGTTTACGAATAGAACTATCAATAACATATATCTTAGACATGGAACGAACCTCAAATATTTTTCCACTTTTTTACTATTTCGATTACAATTGTGTTTCAAAGTTAGTTATAATTGAACCATCCACAGACACACGACGTACACATGTAAATTGTTTATCACATTGTTGAGATCACCTGAAGTTTTTAGCAGTGATTATTACATGTTTAAATTATTATTAGTTATTATTATACTTTCTGTAAGAATGTCCTTTAATAGAAATATTTTACTATTTTGACGTATATGTCTAACGAATTGCGCTCCGTGCACTATGCCCTCATAGTTTCTCCACCTGCCTAAGAAAACTATTGATTTGGACGTCAATCAATTGTAATTCACGCGAATGGGCGGGGTTAACTTGTAATCAATGATTGATCACTGCTGCGCTTTAAATAAGGTATTTTTATCCTAGTCAACGGAAGAAGCCGATCAACGTATAACGTCTGCAAAAAAACAAAGCGGCGGTGAAAGCCTGGTTTGGGAAGGACGATCCCAATAAATTTCGTAAGGAATACTTTACATCACAACGTGGCGGGGTATCATTTAATGTTCCATTAATGCCCTATTTTTCTTCTTGTTATAATTTTCCAAGTCAAGACAGTCAGTATAATAATTATAATAATGTTGTGTTTAGCATTCACTATGCCAAAATGTGTATCTTGTCTTGAATGAATGGATCTAATGATTTCTTAAGGGTCATAACTCCCATTGACAGATACGACAAAGCCGTTATGAACGAAAACATTTAAGCCATAAGTCGTAATGAATTCGTTTCCACCATTTCATTGAAGAAGGCTACGCTAAGAATAGTGTCAAAAAGTAAGTGCATTTACCTTGCAAACAGTGAAGAGCAACCATATTTGTTCCACTTGTGAGAACACTTGGTTATTGTTTTGATACATAACGTTTTAACTATTGTCAAGACTTAATGAGTTATGCTTGAAAAAATATAAAATCAAAGGTAACACGGGTATATAAGGTTCATCAATAGGTAATTTTATCTTTGACCTTAAAAAGGTAAACATTCAATGTTACGTTCTACATTTTGATTGTAATTGCTACTCTTTTTAAACTGTAAACTAAAAGACAAATAAAATTTATGTCAGTCGTGTACAAATGCAACTTTGTAATATTGGGAGGGAGGGATAGATCATCGTTTAGAAGTTATCTCTGATTTTGACAATGGCTTATTTATTGTTGTGTATTGCTTATTAAATATTGATAATAGAGGATAAGGTCTGTACAAAAGACTATTATGACGTTAGAAATTGAAACTGGACAAAACTATACAAGGTCAACATTTTGAATGACATTTTATCGGAGGTACACCTTTTGAATCGTTATCTCTAGCAGAAAATACAAATTATTAAAAGTTCGCATTTATTCATGTTGGGCCTACCCCAAGATGCAAAACTTGCCAATTCCTAATATTGTTGCTTAAATTATTTTGTTGTGTCAATTTATCTAGACATGTAAAAATGTCCATAGCTTTTTAAATTTGTTTAATTTACACTCTATAAAATGTTAATTAAAATGAAAGGGTCCTAATACGTTTACACAATTTATTTTTTTAATAATTTTATTAAATTTTTATTTAGGCCTTACTGCATTTTCAAATTTTTCATTTTACTGCCACTATTTACACAATTGGGTATATAAGAGTTTGTGATCTTTCGCATATAGTATCAAGCTTTAAAGGAATGTTTGAAACATACACCATGATAACAAAACCTTTTTCAATACAAATTTATCGACCCGAACACCGAAAGGTTTTACCGGGATAACTCTGAAACCGTGATAGAAACAGAAAAGCATAAAGGTCGGAAACTTAAGTTCCTAATTTGACAATTTTGATATATAATAGCCAACTAGAATAAGTCGTGAAACGCTTATGGGTGTTCAGATATGGCCTGTACAATAGTCTTGCAGTCCGTGTTTATTGGTAACTTTGGCCTTTCATTTTGACGATTTCTGTCAAAATAGCTTAAGGATGGTACACGATTACAAGCTGAAATATTTGCACGCAAGGATTTAACTTTGACATATCCGACCAAACAAATGTGGGACTACTTAAGTGTATAACTCCAATCGACAGATATGATGAAGTCTAAATATATATAATTTTCACTTGCGCTTTGACAGAATGACCTTGCCACTTTTTTTAATTCTCAAAAATGACCACTCCAATTAAGCACGACTTATGGATATAATGTCTTGATCCATAACGAATTCATAACTGTCCATGTGAGTTATATCCTTAAGAAGTTCCAAATTTGCTTGGACAATTATCGCATTCCCATTGCTATACATTGATTCATTATTCAACATTTCTAGCCATTACCAAACATAAAACCAAGTAGGGTACAGTGACCGTCATTTTGATTGAAATACTTATACCAGCTCTGGGACCATACTTGGGATACATAATATGTAACGCCGCTGACCTTAGTGGTGAACTTGTTTAGAG
Source organism: Limnoperna fortunei (assembly GCA_944474755.1). Taxonomy (NCBI): domain Eukaryota; kingdom Metazoa; phylum Mollusca; class Bivalvia; order Mytilida; family Modiolidae; genus Limnoperna; species Limnoperna fortunei. The sequence continues at coordinate 23,110,901 of OX104125.1, forward strand.
AGTACCGTGCTCCTCGTCTTATTTTGAATATTTTGAAAAAGAAGGACAATCTTGCTGCTACCAAAAAAAGACTTCTCCGTTTTACTCAATCAATGTTACAAGAAAAAACGACTCGTCCGCGCCTTTAATAAGTATTACTATAGATACCACTTCCTTGCCGAAAAATATCTCGTTTAAAAATATGATTACAGATAGTTTTCCCAGTTTTTGAATTCAGTGTAGAGTGAATGTGCTACGACGATTGTTGGATACACCTATTAGTGACTAGTGATATATGATACCTATGATACCCTTTTCATCAACTAACCAACTCAAATACTACAGTACTAGAAGCGGGAGTTTGGCATGCCATACAACCTGGTTTAACCCACCATTTCTTTTGAAATGCCTGTACCAAGTAAGGACCAGTGCTGTAGTTACTTTATTTTTGGTTGTTGGTTTTAGAGTTGCTGGTTTCTTGGACTTTGATTTGAGGATTGTCTGTTTTGACAGTTTCATTGGTGTTTCGTATTTTGTTATTACCTTCACCTTCAAACTATATTTTTCTATGGAAATTAAAATTTCGTTCTCGTTGGTCCATCTATTAACCGGTTGATTAATTATTTGTAAATTAGGTCTCGTCCTGAGGTGGAGTTACGATATTTGCTCGCAGGACAAACAAACATTCAATCAATCAATAATTACAAATAAACAGATTTTCTTATTCCCCATCGTAGCAACCAGACAATACATTAACCATTTTTTTCTATTGAAATACGTGTAACATTTAACTTACAATGGCTTACATCATCATCATAATCGGGACAATTATCGCATTCCCATTGGGAAATAATACATGGACCATTTTAATATTTGAAGTCATTACACGGAGGACCAGAAATTAAATAATGTAACAAATTAAATTTACTGTAGTAAGAAGTTTAACATGACACATTTCTAAAGATAGGAATTTATCCTTATGAAATGATTAAGTTAAGTAAAAACAAATTTAAAAATTTAAATTGTATGAACAATGAATTCATGATTAAATCTCATACATATCTCTAAATGGCTGTTGAATTTATGATTAAATCTCATACATATCTCTGAATGGCTGTTACATATAGAAAAACATAAAACACGCGATAATTATAAGACCTGCGTTTTGATTGAAATTTTTAAACTTTCACAATAAACACAATCAGAACAACAATCGCATTTACATTACGGAATTATACATTGAAAACTTTTAGCAATTATCTTACTTGTTTTTTGTTCTGAATATTGTTGAGATTGTGATCGATATATGTTCAGCAAACATATACATTAATCAATTAAACTTACATGACCTTCCTACATTGGCATCTCTTTTGACACTATATGGAATATTTAAATGTATGTAACAATTACTGTAACAATTGTCAAAACATTCATAAAACATACATACATAGAGTGATCTTCATTGAGATCGTAAAACTTATACTATTTAGACTTAAAATGGCTTCCTTCATCTTCTCCATTGTCACAATGGGAATAACCATCGCATACCCAACCGGCATCAATACATAGACCATCTGAACACAGAAAGCCATTACATGAAGTACCTGAAAATAAATAACAAATAGCGTTGACTGTAGGAATTAACTTTAAAAACACATCTCTACAGGTAGGAAATCAAACTAAATTTCAGTAAACAATCTCCGAAAAATTGCAAGTACAATAAATTCAATTCTAAAAGTTTATTCATTCTATAGTTATCCTCTAAATGGCAGTCAGATACAACCCGAAAAATATAACAAACAAGAAAAATATGACATAAATTTCGATTGTAATGCTTGTAATATTTAATTTTACATTGAATTCCGTCATCTTCTCCATTAACACCAATCGCATTGCCATTTCAAAATAATTTATTCACCATTACAATATTTGTATTCATTAAAAGAATATCTCTAAATTGCTTTTAGATAAAGCATAAAACACAGCAGGATACAGTGACCGTCGTTTTGATTGTAATACCTATACTATGTTGATTTGTGTTCATTTACATTAGCACGGAGAACACACTGAGAAAATTTCCAGTCGTCCAACACACCTACACAGAGCGTCTCCTGAATGTGCAGTTTACTGACATGCTTCCTGTCATACAGCTAATATATTGTTCCCCGAAGATAAAGCAAACATTTAATTCATCAGACTAGAATATAAGATTGGCCATTAAAAAAAGTTGCAATTACAAGAACTATTCTTTTAAAGGCTGTTAGATACAACCATGTTAAGCATAAAACAATTGAATACAGTAACCTTAATGGACAGTAATACTATTTAAACTTACAGTGGCTACCTTCATCCTCCCCACTGGCATTCCCATGGAGGAATAATACATTCACCATTTAAACATCGGAAGCCATCGCATGGATCGCCTGAAATTTAATACATGTAATGTAGCAAATAACATTAAATCTAATTTAACTTAAACAACACATTTCTATGAGAATTGTAGTTTTCGACACACTGACCTTCCTAGCCCTACCTCAGATGGTGGATAGAAGATGCCCTCTTTTTGGATAAGGATTGTCAAGTCATTCTACGTAACGTCTAGCCGCGGACCATATTGAGTGAGCAGTTTGAAGATGCCACGCTTTTTGCACTTTAAAGACCCCTTTGTAGATTTTGTACACAATTTTGCTCACCGTAGCTGCTACACAAAGCTAAATTCTCTGTCTTCACTCAATGTTTTATACTTTCCAGTAGCAGTTACAATTTTGCTCTAGTTGGTCTATCCCCTCACAAGTATATTATGTGTTTGTAACACAAGTTTTCGTCCTGAATATAGCTGAGATGTTGATTGAAAGGCGTTAAGTAAACATTCAATAAATCAATAAAACGTACTTTGACTTTTTTTATCTTCTTCATTAGCACAATCAGAGTAGCAATTGTTTTTTCAATTTCCATCGACAAGACAATTTAAAAATATGTAGCATTTACAAAAACTATTACTTAAAAAGCTGTTAGATGCAGTCCGTTAAGCATTAAACAGAAAGGAATACAGTGACCTACATTGGTTGCCTTCATCTACTCCACTGGGACAATCAGCAAAACCATCGCATTCATATTGGGCATTAATAAATTGATCATTTCAACAAACAAAGCCATCACATGAAGGACCTTGTAAAACTGCAAGGTCAGATTATTCGATCCTAACATGTTATTTCATCCTTAAGCTATTCTTTAAATGGCTCTTATATATACTACTCCCCAAAAGCATATAACACTCATGAATAATGTAACCTTTGTTTTCATTGTAATAGCTGCAATATTTAAACTTATATTGACTTCCTTCATCTTCTCAAAGAAGGAATAGCAAACACATTTCCATTTAAAAATAATACATTGACCTTTTGAACATGAGTAGTTATTAAAAGAATATTCGCTAACTGGCTATTAGATTAACACCATAATCAGAAATACTAGATATATGACCGTTGTTTAGATTGTAATATTTAATATAAAATTTAAACTTGTGTTAGTTACGGGACGAAACTAAAGCAAGAAATAATACATTGATCAATTAAACATGAATAGCCATTGCAAGAATTTTTTTATTAATGAATGTTAGATAAAACATTTCACACGGTGACCGTCGTATCGAATATAATATTTGTACCATTTAAAATTACATTAACTCTTGGACCATACTTAGATGATTTCTAGTGCTCCACCAAGAGAGCTGCACAACGCGTCCTCCAAGTGGTGGATAGAAGTCATGTTAGAGTGTTTCTTTAAGGTTATAATACGTAAAACCTGGCTGTGGTCGGTAGATATAGCGACCTTTATGTCAATTGTAATACCTATCCTACTTTGTTTCTATGCCTCTTACATTTTTTTTTATAAAAGAACTTCAATTAAGACTTTAAACAGTAGTGTTAAAAGATGGAAATAGAGTAAAGCATACATTGTGCCCCATTTTTTTTTTATAAAAGAACTTCAATTAAGACTTTAAACAGTAGTGTTAAAAGATGGAAATAGAGTAAAGCATACATTGTGCTGCGGTTCAATAAAAAAAACAATTAAACAAAAAAGAAAATAGGTGCTACACGAACTTAGATACTAAGAAAAGGTAAACAGTTCTTGTTTCAAATGTCGAACTCTTTGCTTCAGGCTATTGTTAAAAGTGCAAGGAATTCATGAGTGCTTTGTGAAAAACACTCCCCAAAGACCAACCGATTTCTGATGGATAAAACAGGCCTTGAAATATCATATTTAAATCGTGCTGCTGAAATTTTGGAATGTTCACTTGGAGTCATTTCACTTGTCTTACGATTAGAATTTCACTTTATTTCCATCTTCAATTTTTCAATTGAAGATAACGTATAAAAAGGATTTTATGGTGTTTGTGGCATCCGAAATTTTTGATTTTATTTGGAAGATACAGAAAGTTACGAATTCGTCGTTATAATTGTAAAGGCATGACGTTATCTATCTAGCGGATTCTAAACGATTGAGCTGACTTTCCCTATAGTTTCCTGTAGGAACTATTAATACCGATTAAAATGTCAACTTTTTGTTAAAAAAATAGACCCCAAACATAATAATCCAAATCTCTAGACTTTTTAAAGCATCGTTTTCTACGTGGCATGATGTGCATATTTAGACTTACATTGACTTCCTTCATCTTCCCCATTAGCACAATCATTATAACCATTGCATGCGAAAAGAGAGTAAATGCACTGCCCATCTAAACATTTGAAACCACTACAAGAAGTTCCTGAAATCAAATAATATTACCAATAAGATCGATAATAGAACTAAAACAAAAACAACGCAACTCTTCAGATAGATATATAATCCGATAAAAGGAAAAATCTCATTAAAATCATAGTACATAGAGTATCGTAAGATCTGTAACATAGGATAAGTAAATATGTGTTGTGTCTATTTTTTACACAGTGTTAAATAGATTTCCTAACGCTGACAATACAAAGGAACATAATTGAATATTAGGTATGTGATATTTGTAAGGTTCGGATTCGTTATGTTGCAAACAACGACACTATTACATATACATGATTGTTGTGCAACAGTCGGCAATGCATACAAAGTACAATTTCATATTTCTGATATATATGGAAACAAATAGATGGGAAAGTTACGACCACGAATTCCTGCGAAAAGACATTAAAATGAACGCAAACGTTTCAAGTAAACATATAACAGATCTGTCACTTCACAATTGTATCAGAATAAAATAAGGCACCAGAATGACCAAGTGATAACTGATAAAATGTGGCATAACCATTATAACGTGTTTTATAATTATATCTTTAAAATGATTTAATAACTGAAAGATTATCTAAGAACAAACAGAAATATTCGTCCGCGTTGAGTCAGCGGTCATCAATCCGTCGCATGTGAGTTATTAATCAGTGTTGCTGCTACAAGTGCAAGTACTATACTTCTTAGGCGAGTGTTGTAGAAATATTACCACACAAACAGAAGTCTTGTTGTGATATAATTTAGACTCTCGTTGTCGTTTTCACGAATTTAGATCTAAATACAAAACATACTTTATAGTGTGTTTCGACTAAAATCTCTAACTTATCTGGACAAGTGCGAGCCAAGCAGTCATTAAAATCTTGATTTGTTTTTCAATAAGACATAATCTACTTATCGAAATCAATCTGAAATTTAAATGATTGTGCTAGATTGTTTGTCTTATTTCGTTCAAGACCTTGAATATAATATGCCTTGCATGAATAAAGTAAAAGTTAGCGAGTTTACATTAAGTATTAGTATAAAGTTGCCTCTGCGGTTAATAGTTTCGAAAGTTTGTCCATTTTATTACCTGCTATTAATAACACATATTGTGGCATTAAATAGTAGATGGATGGTATTCCGTCACAGTCAGGAGGTTGTGTCTATAAGTCTCTATAATAGCGGGGTGTTATTCAGTCACAGTTAGGAGTTTGGGACCTTAAATCGTTAATACTTATTTTCGGCTAAAAGCGTTTATAGTATGAACCATAGTAAAATAAGCCTTCGAAAATAATTATCTGTACTAGATATCAGAAGGTCAAATATTACGAATTAGTGTATAATTAAGAAACGTGTGGATATTCAGACACGATTGTATTAATATTACAAACTAAAGAGCACAGATGCAAAAGAAAAAAAACTTTATTAGATTGGAAATGAATTTAAAATATTCTTGATGTATATTCTTACTATAACAATAACTCTATAACAATGGAAAAGGGATTAATTGTTTCTAAAGATCTTAGATATATAATATACATGATTATAAGCTACACTAGAAAAAAAATCGTGCTTTGAAGTTACAATACATTCTATATTTTGGAATTTTTTCAAGAAAGATTGTTACATAAATACAAAACTTTATCAAGGCATGTAAGTGGTAGACTGTAGTATAAAAATTTTGAATATCTACAAAATGAAATTGGTCAGAATGTAATATAAACAAACACCTTTTCAATTCTGATTTGAGAACAATTACTTAAACCCTTATTTTTATTTTAAGATGATATTCCAAAGCAAAAGTTTATGCTTTACAATATAAAAGAAATTTAAACTTAACAAATCGCACAAATTCCACCCACGTAGTGAACAGGCAAATGTTAGAAATCAATAGTCGTCATTTAAAAGTATGTGAATTCTAAAAGTTTATCAAAGGGATAAATTGACATAGTACACATTGATTTAACAATAATAGTACATTTGAACTTACAATGATTTCCTTCGTCTTCTCAATCGATATACCCATCGCATTCCCAATTGGCAGGTATGCGCCCTGGATTTAGACACTGGAAACCGCTACAGGAAGTTGCTGTGTAGTATAAATATTAAATGGCAATAGATGTGGACTTGGTAGTAACATCTTCCAATTGTAGATACAATTAACAACACGCTATATACATAACACATTCCTCCTGGGGCCCCGTGGCCAAGTGGTCAAGGTAGTTAGTCATCTACTATTGATCACGTTGTCTGTCAACACTGATGTTGCTGGTTCGATTCTCGCTGCTTCAGGGTGTACTCGACTCCAATCCCTATGACGCATGTTCGGTTGTAAAATTAATAATTAAGTAATGTCTCATTTTTTATATGTTATTGGGTTTTAAATAATTGTTCATAGCTTGTAATGTCATTTTTTATCTTATAATTAAAAGATAAATAGAGTCACTCCGTATAAGTAACTGTTAGACAAGAAATATAATAACAAAAGTTTTATGGAAAAAAATGAACAAGATTGAACATTTTTTAATCAATGATTTAAAAAGTGATTCATCCCTTATGAAAATTTTTATTTGACAATAAATGTTTTTGTCCAACTATTTCATCAAACAACTGGTTATTTTTTCTAGATGCATCGGTTTAAACCGGAGCAAGCGTTAAGTTCAAAGTTATGTGTCCGAATGGTCGTTATAAATGTTTTAGCTCAGTAAATAAGTTATGTTAAATAGATCCTCTTACCTACGTCCACTTGGGATATTATAAGCAGCGACAGAAAAATCATCTTCTACTAGCTGAAAATATAAAAAGACAATAAGAGTCAATATTTTGATTATGTTAATGTAACTTAAGGTAGCATGTAACTTTAAGTTCTTTGCACAAACATTCGTGCAAAGAGTTCAGTTGACGTGGTAAAATTACAGACTTTATCCGGAAAGAATCACTACAACACAAAGATTTATAGAATAAATAAAATTATATACATACAATAACAAATTTAATTTATGACAAAAATAGTTTTGCAATAGAAATTTGTGTCACCTCACCATACTAAGCGAATGAACTGCAGTATGTTTCTGGAGCGCCGTAAATGACAAAAATATTAAACAAAATATAAAGAGGTTTACCTAATTGGTGCCCAGCTGCCTTTTGTCTAGCAGTTGAAAACTTTAAGTTTTATACTATATACAGTTTTTTGTTTTGCCACCTAAATGTGCCCATACATTTGTGTTATATTCTCACGGTAAAGGGAGATAATTTATTTTGGATATAAAAGGCATAATAATTTGTATACGATTTAAGTACGTGTTGTGGTTTTCACTACACGTTATTTAAACTATAGAAACTTTATGCATTAGATTTAAATGCAAATTTCGTACATAATATTGTAATCAGAAATATTATTACAATATTATAAGCACAATTAAATTGGGTGTTAGCAAGTAGGTGTCTTCAATTTAGGTAAAGTAACAGTAAAATGGAGCGCGACCTTCACATTATAATGCTTTATCTATGACCCCTTAAGAAACTTTTCTGAAAATGTAGTTGATTAAATATTTGCTTAACCGCCAAAAAGCAACATTTTAGCTATATTTAGGACGAATCTTAAAACTTCACAAAAGGGCAAATTGAAATTAACGGACTAGTAAGACAGTTTATTACAGGATTGAACGCATATTTTTGGTAATTCATCGATGCATGAACGAGGTCGACTCACTCACAAACAAATAAATGACCGAAGGCCGTTTATAATAAGTTTGTGAGTGAGTCGACCTCGTTCATACATCGGTGAATTACCAAAAATATGCGTTTAATCCTTATAATTCTTCCAAAATTATTTTTAAATATTTACTATCTGTTCCGAACATAAAATTTCATTATAAATGTGTGACGCGTAGGAATATACACAACGAACTGAAGACGAAGACGTGGTCGGTTTGGAGGGGATAACTGGCATCGAAAACAGATATATTTTACTATTTGCAGAGAAGATAATTACTAAAAACAAAAGAAGACAGAACAACACACAATATTTTCTTGAATTCCGTATACTAATGTTCGTCATTGTACCGCGGTTTATATGTAAGGTCATGTATGACGTCATATCTTCAAAACGCAACGTAAACCTAGCATGACGTTCTTTCTTTGATACGAACAGGAAAAACAAACGTTGTCATTGTTAGATGGATTTTATCAGTAAAAATGAAAGGACTAGTTCTGAAACATTGAGGTTGAAGCAAAGCAGTGCATCTTGCTCATTTCGTTCATTTGTTGTGACTGGGGAAATAGAAGGTAGTTTTACCGTAATGATATTATTGTGTATATTGAAATGATTTATTTAATTGAAATTACTAGAATCGCAAATTTTTAAGTATCGTTTATATATTCTGACACACTTGCATTTCGCCCACACTCAAATTCGGCTATTTCCCTTCATTCAGCAATATGAACAATTAATCCAAAGCAAAGTTTACTGTTAAAATATTTTCTTGTATGTATTTCTCTACACAAATGATTCCATAATAATAATATACAGCTGTTTAAAACTAATTAACTTTCCGTTTAAGCGATACATCGCTCAAGATATTTTTATCGCCTAAATTCGAGTGTACTGGAATAATATATTGTCTGAAGCGTACACTGCACATGGATGCCATATTTGATTACGTTTAGCAACAAAACAGTAGTTCCCCAAAAGTCGTTCATCAAAGTATGAACGGATCTGGGAAGTACTGGTTTAAGGCCTTTTGACCAATCAAAAATGACTATAAACGTAAACGAATGTAAGATAAGAATTATAGCTTAATGCAAGTATTCTCTTGACCAGGTTTGTCATTTCCAATTAAATGCTTTTTAGGCAGACTTTGCTGTTTAGATTGGTTGATTTTCAGCTATTTCCTTATTTAACCCCTTTAATTAGGGAGGTCAACGTTATGCTTATCGTAACCTGCCGGTAATGAAAAATCCGATTTTTACTAATTTTCAACCTGCTAGAAATAATACTAAAAGCTATCAAATCGCAATAAAAAATATATGAAGATAAAGAAATATCCTTTATCTTTCAGAATTTATTAATTTTAAATGCTGTTTCAACTAAGATTTACTTTTAATCTTCATTTGAAATGGGGTCGATGACGAAAAATCGATTGCCATTGTTTCTCTATGTCAATCATTTTAAAAAAGTGATGCATTTTCAAAATTAAATCCGCTGGGTGTTTCTGGACCGATTTTCTTCATTTTTGTTTTAAAATTTAGATAAAATCTTCAATTTACTAAATTTGAATGTGATGGATTGATTTTAGAATTAATTCAAAAAGTAATTTATCTATTTTCGAAAAACAGTATCAGAAAATATACGAATCGGTTTAAATTTGGGTCATCACAACTGGATAGCAATTGCCTATACCCCCTCTGAGGCAATGTAACCTTGGTTTCAACAGATAAACAACAGCATCTCGCGGAAATAATTGGCTGTAACAGGTCATCTGACACGATTCATAGGCGCGAAGAGTTACCGTTCGTAGCGGGAAAACCCCTCCGATTACGTCCCTTTGATTAGTCATCCGCCATTTTAGGATCACTTATCGAAATCGAGCTCTCGATTACAATGAAGATTACAATTGATTTTCTACAAGCACTGACCGAAGGACATCTACCGGAGTAGGAAATCAAACAAAAGAAACCAATCTCTTACGGCAAGTTATGTAAAATATTTAATTAATATGCTAAATAACCGCGAAGGGAATCCCAGTTTACAAGTCGCAAAGTTTGAAACTTTTAACAGTTTTACCGAAGATATAAAATCAGTATTTCATTAAGTGGACATAAACAATTGTTTAAGTCGATACTGTTATACAATTTTAATACAATTTTAATTCACGAAAATGTATTTCTAGGAATTTTTAATTCATTTTATTTTTATGCATAATTAATGGGGTGAATTCTCCCAAAAGGCGAATAGCCATTGGATATGACGTAGAAATACATTTTTCGGAACATCTTAAGGTTTATACAGACCTGGAAACAAGGCCTTTTCGGATAAGGCCGTGATTTTTCGTATGGTACTATGGAATTGAATGTAGGGAGAATATGGAAATTTATTTATTTTTAGAAAAACACTTTATCTACTATTTCATTATTATATTCTGTTACTTTTCAAATCATTTCATTAATGAATTGAATGTTTTAGAGTTTGCATTATTTTATGTTTTATTTATTTTTAAGTATTGTTTTGTTTTTTGTAATATTTTATTTTATTTTTTAGTTATTTTATACTGTTGTTTATATATGTGAGTATCTATTTTCTAAAGTTCTTTTTATGAAACTTATTTATTATTTACAAATATTATTTAACCAATTAAAAATGTAGCAAATAATTACAAAGGCATTATTAAACACAAAAATGTATGATTCAGATGACAATGTTAGTAAAATCTTTATCTTGAAATGATGAACAAGAAGTCTTAAATAATAAACTTAAGTTTCTGAAATAAATCTATACAGTAAAAAATGTGTTGCAAGTACTTACAGTATACAAATATGGTGCTTTCAATAAATACAGTGTTGATAGTTTATTATTGTGATTAATTAATTACCATAAAAGCATCTTGTCAGTTATATTAGAAAAATACAGATTTTTACAAATCAAATGTTCAACAATATGGTCAAATAAATAAAATCAATAAAAAAGGAATATTAGTTGCATTACATAAAATATTGTAATATTATTTGATGTAAAAATGTCTTTCAAGTATATGAATTAATTTCTTTTCCTATTTATTATACAGAGGATTTAAGGGCAATCCTAGGGTTTGTATATCAGCAGTATGGTGAGTTGCTTGATAATGTGCTACCAGAATTGAGGCATTTGGTAAGTATGGTGGATCCAGATGCTTGTCTGCCTGTCTTGGGTTTTCTGCAAAATGCTATCAACAGAGTTGATTCCTCTAAAGACTTGCAGACATGCGCCATCCTATATCCTGATGTTAAAACCTCTCAAGCTCTTCATTATCTTCCAGAATGCAGAACTATAGGCCTGTCAGAAGTGGATATTGCTACCACAAGAGGTCTAAGAGGGCTGCCAAGGACAATGATGACTAGAGGATTTAAAATAGAGGTTTTTATTCATCTAGGTAATTATTTTTACTGTGATAGTAAGCAGGCCATACATGAAAAATTCTACTGGGTTTTAAAGTATCTTTTCCAGCTCAACCACTTAACAGTCTGCCAACAACATACTTTGTATATGAGAGCTTCCAGAGATAACAACTCACTGAAAAAGTTGAAAAAGAACAAGAAACAAGAGCAGGTGAACAGATTTGTTCATGAACTTTTTGAAGTAGAAGGTGGCCTTCAAGCAGAATGTCTTCCACAAATGACAAGTGTTAATGTTTGCATTGACGAACTGGTAGAGAGGTTGAAATCCCTTAATTTAGAGGTAGGCATGGTAAGTATACCAGAGAATTTAAGGGGAGTGGTGGACTCACTAACAACTGCTTTCTCTCTTTCTCAGAAAAATATTGAAAGTTTGCGGCATCAAAATAACCAGTTGGCAGAAAGAGCAGCCAAGCTTAGGAAAGAGAAATTTGATGCTCTGCGACAACATAGAGAGGAAATTGCAGATAAGCAGAGGCGGTTGGATGAAAAAGAAGCTCAGTTAAAAGTATCAAGACGATCAAGAGATTACTTTAAAGAGCAAGCAATGAAGATCAGAGAAGATGTGAAGTTGCTTATAAATAATGAACCAGAGCTGACTGATGCCAAGAAAACAAATGCTGATTTAATAGGCAGAATACAGCAGTTGGAGAGAGAGAAAAAATGTCTAAAAGAACAGGTACGGTATCACAAGTCTTCGGCTCTAATTAACAGTGAAGATTGTGATTTATATTCCAGAAAAGTAGCTCAGCTGACAGATGAAGTGAACTATTGGCAAAGTCAGTATGTTGAATGCAAAGACCAAATAGAGGAATTTCTTGACCAGAAAGATATAGTAACTTTTCAAGATGGCCGCTATACAGATACTGTCAGAGAAGTGTATATGGAGCTTATGTGTATGAGAGTTGGAGCCAAAAATGTACAGAAGATTATAAGAAGATGACTGGTTTTTCAGCACAGCGTCTCCCTGGAGAAACGTTTGCAAAATATATGCTTCTGGAGGCCAGAAGTGTTGCTATATCTCATCTCAAGGACGAGATCCATTCTTCTGCCAACAATTTAACCATAGGCCCAGACGGTACAACCAAGTTTGGACATCATTATGGGGCCATTTCCGTATCACTTATAGGTAAGACTATGGTAATGGGACTTCGAGACATGGCATGTGGAGACGCGGAAGCATATCAGAAATTAGTCGAGGATATAATTGGTGAGATAAGCAACGATGACAGATGAGATTAGACAGATAGCGGCAAAGATAAAAAACACAGTGAGTGACCAGGCTAGTGTCAACAAGAAGTTTGTAACATTACTAACAGAATGGAGAGATTAAGCACTGCCTCATGTTGTTTACAACTGGGATACATTGAAAACTGCTGAAAGAACAGATATAGTGGCATTAATTATTTTTTTTGTGGTTTACATTTTCTTGTAGGCCTCTCTGAGCAGGCGAACAAAACACTTCTACTGTGGGAGAATCTTATTCATTCTGGAATGAAGGTTGGTTGTCTCACAGTCCCAGGAGGGTACTGTAAAACTGGTGAGTCAGGTACTACAAGACTAGTCAAGACAGTTTGCAAGGCTATCCAGGACAGAGGCTGTGAAAAATCAGGGAAGCCTGTTGAATTCAGAGATTACCTGCAGCGTGATGGTCTGGTGAAAGATGTCCCCTTTGCGTCTTTTAAAGGTAATAGATTCAACATTTTATTTCATAATGCTGCCAGATGTTATTATTTACTTCATGATCTTCAGTCTTTTGCAGATGAACATAAAGGAGATAATAAACTTTTTGCAGCCATCAATGCGATTTAGATGTGGCTTTCAAGCTGGTATTAGAGCACTTGGTATTATTTCCAAGATGGTTACAGGCCCAATCTGGAGATTTCTTAAAAAAAAGGTCATGTGAGTGAGTTATCTCCAGTTTACCAACATCTTTGTGACACCTTCAAGAAATGGGCTAAAGATGCTTCAAAAATGATGAAGGGGAATAATTCTTGTTTACAAAGGAAGATGTCCAACAAGATGATGTATATGCCATGCTTGTAACACCTCAACAAGAACTTGACTCTCTTACCTGTCAGATTCTGGAGTTGCTGTTTTGTTCTTTCCAGTTATTTTGTGAGCGACAACTGAAAGATCATTTAGCAGGTGGTAAGTATGGTACTAATTGGTCTGCAGATCTTTCAGATCCGCCACAGTTCCTAGAACAAACATTGGACCTGAGAGGATATTTGCAGAGCTCGACAACTTGATCCGCATCATGCCTAGAGCCACAACAAATGCAATTGAAGGAATAACTATGTGGACACAAAATCATACATCTGATTGGTTAGGTAAGTTGGAACCACTCGCTCGAGAAGATGTGATGAGAAATGCCACAATGCCAGACAAAATGCCAAAGAACAAAGGCAACTATACATAGAGAGAATGGTTGTAATTCGTGAAAAAAGGCATGCAGCCCTTGTCAACAAGAGAGAGCGTGCAGCAGCAAAAGAGCATCGTGATAGACAGAGAAAGGAAGAGTTGACATGTAAAATTCAAGAATATGGTGGTTTGTGGACTAGTGCACGAGAAGTCGACAAAAGGCTAAAATCATTGCCTATTGGTGACAAATTAAAAGCTCTTCATGCCCAAATTATGTTTCGCAGGTATGTATTAGGTGATCAAAACACAGGTAAGCTCCTCAACATAATGGCAGCTGGAAAGTACTTGAATGCCGAAATGCTGGCTGCGAATCTCAAATGTGTCATTCAACAACATGCAGATAGCGTTCAGGAAATTCAGGTGCAACCACCTAGATCATGTAATTCTCAACTTCTGTCTAGTTTGTCATTGCAGGAGGAGAAGGACAAATTCCAAAAATTGGTAGATGAGGAAAAAAGTAAGAGATCTGTCACTCCAAAGCGTCAGAAAACTGCAAGTGGAATGTCCAGTTCTGATGTTCCAGAGCTAGCTGATCCTGAAGATTTGGTTGGAAAGAGGGTCCAACATCTCTTTAAGGACAAAAAGGGAAAGCAAAGTTGGTACTACGGAGTGGTTACAGGTCTCAAGGTAAGATCTGGCAAGTTTTTATACTCGATAGTATATGATGGAGACGATGACCAGTCATACAGCTACCCACTTCTTGATGATTATGCTAGTCGGCAACTACGTATAGTTCCCATTTATCTCCAGTTTATAGTGGGTTATCGCATAGACCATCGCTTTCAGAGAGAGGAAGATGGAGAATATATTTGGTATACAGGTAGGGTAACAAGATATGATGGCGACACACAGTTTATACAGTGGTCTACGACTATGAATCTACAGATGACCTGTCAGATGATGATGAGGAGGATGACAGTGAACCATGTAATGTTTTTGATGAGCCCTTGCTGTCTGATTACCTTAATGGAGATGTAAGGATTCTCCTCGTTTAATCAGGTATGGTAATTATACAGTATTTATGCTTTTTCAATTTAAACTGCAAAAACTATTACAAAAATTCCGTTTGGTTAGTAGATACCCAAATAGTATCCTGATAGGTGGTCTACAGGGGTGGCAATGTCTTTCATGATACTAGGGATCTACTTTTTGGCAATTCTTTTTTTTTAGAAATCTTTTGTAACTTTTCTTTAGAACAACAAATTGACTGGCCAGATAATTGTAGAGGTGGTTTAAAAATTAATATTGACTAATAATTATCTGAGCGAGGTTAATGGGTTTTAAATCTTAGCTCATCTACATGTAGCTTGATTCTGCCAAATAATCAGTAACTGGTAACGATACAACTCTATCACTTCATTTTTCGTTTATAGAAGTATCTGTTTTCACAAAGGAAGATTTATATTTGGTAGAACTCATGTTTGAGTTTTTAAACAACTTATGACACTGCTGTACACAGCAGCACCAAACATACATTTGGACAGAGTATCAATGAAATGATCAACGATTCAAATTCTTCTTTGCAATTCACAACAAAATAAAATTATAGAAATAATGAAAAGAGTGTAATATTTAATCTTAATTTATGTTGCCTAAAGTAATATATTTTTTAACAAATAATTCTTTATAGGAATATTTAAATGCAGTATCAAGGCACAATGTACTGCAGACAAAAATTTCCAGTTTTTACTGTCAAAGGTTAAGGGTTTTCTCTGGTTACTCTGCCATCTGGCTTCATTCCCTGATAAAACCAGTTGCCATGATATAGCTGAAAAATGGTTGAAAATGGCTTTAAACATCATTCAAACAATATCAAATAATAATATAGTTGTTAGTTGTTTTTTTAAAAAAAAAACATCTGAACATCTGTTGACAAAAACATTGGATTTCATAACTACCAATTATATTAGTTAATATGTATTGATAAACCACCTGTATCAGATAACTGGCCAGTAAAAATGGGAGAGGTCAGGATGGCTGTAGGGGAGGAGGAGGCCATATAAAGGGGGGACCCCCTTATAACAAATACTGTTTGCATTCTTTATTCTTCTTTCTAATTATAAATTATAATGTTGATCACTTTTCTTTTTATTATTCTCAGGTGTAGCTGTGATATATCCTGGAAAGTGAGCGATGCGTCTTACAACATGTTTCCGTGTCGTTTTGTCTTGGGCAAATTGCTAATTATTTTATGTGTTAAATGTCAGATGACCTACTTACAGGTTTTCAAATACCCATATATCATTACTTTTTAAATTGAGCAATCCTTTTACTATTTGTGAGTACAGTTTGAATTCATTACAAGTTCAATAACAGAAGGTTGCACACACAAAATGGCAAAAAACATCTTCATTTAAGTCATGACCATGCTTTATTTGATGGGATTTGTCCTAAATATATCTATTTTCTCTAAATATATTTGTATTCCGGTTTTTTATCATAATTATGATCCCAAAACACTTATTCAACTTTTTAATTGGTGTACATATATATATATAATATAGAATATTTGCTTTACACTGAATAAAACGCACATATTGCAGTGTATTTTTATGGGTAAGGGCTAATAAAGAAGTGTAAAACTTTGTGTATGTACATTATATCTGTTTTATTTTACTAAATTTAGTTAGTACATATACTGCAAATCCTTTTGATACCAAATACATGTCCGTCAGGAAAAGACGGTAGGCCTTTTTCTTTTAATTTAAAGAAATTTCAAGAAAATTCTTCAGAAGCGAAAAAATAAGGAAAATAGTCATAATTTAATGTTTGTTTTTCATTTTTAAATATTTTGTATCAATTAGTGTTTTATTTGACAATATCTTACATCCCTAACATGTGAAAAGATAATATTTTGGACAAAAGTGCTAAAATTTAAAAAGCATATTCAAATTATAACTACTTTGAACATCATTTAAATGGGGGGGGGGGGGGTCTGGGTATATATGAGCAAAAATCTTGAAATTTTGCATAATAATAGCAACAGAAATGAGTAATTAGTACAACTAGAAGGTATATCTAACTAAATCACTCATCAAAAAAATTTTAGAATTTTTTTCTGATTTTACACAGAAACAATTGTGGATTTTTAGCAAAATTTTTCCACACTTTTTCAGAAGGTAGTTGGGACACTTTCGAGATGACCATAAAACTGAGAAAACACTTTGTATGTCTGCATTCTTAGCTTTTATTTACAGAATGGCCTTAAATATAATTGAAAAAAATGTTGGCCTTTCAAGCTGTCTATCAGTTGACACAGAGCATAAAATTACTAAGTCCAAAGGTGTTTTTCAGAGACTTCGACAGGTCACAGATTTTTTTTAAATATACTTCAATACTTTTGTAAGACCACTCATTTTGAAGATAAAAGTGAGTATAGATGTGTTTTTATTACAACAACTTAGATCATCTCTATTTTTCAAATATTTTTGCTCAAAAATAGTCAATTTTACATAAAATTTAGGTTGACAGGAAAATCGCAAAAATTTACGACTTCTATTGATCATAACTTTTTAACCCCTTGACCGATTTTCAAACGTAAGGTACCAAAATGTTTCTTTTTCAAAGGACTATCCAACAGCAGATATGTTATGATTATTCTCAGTACTTCATTTTTTGGCTGACCACCCTACTTTAATAGCCGTAAATGGATCGATGTGATAGCTTATGTGAATAACCAAATTAAAGATGGCGGTTCTTCTGGGTTAGCAAGATATCGACCTTAAGATTATGTTTGATCTCAAATCTCAGTTTTGATGAATAGTGATGCTCATATTAATTACGACGTTTTTGTTTTGCCCAAATTGGTCCAGTCTTATTTATAGTCATGGTCACAACTTTTTGGAGTTCAGAAAATCGCGATTTTTAAATAAATATGCATAAATTTGCTTACATGTTGATGTGAAGATGTGTTATTGCAATTTACAGGATGATTTACACAATCGGTTTGGTATAATTGTCTTCCTTTGTTCGCCATGTGACGGTTTTTACGTGTCTACTGATAATTGACATTGAGCGGTCAGCCATTGTTTACAGCGGAAACTCGTCAAGGAGCCGCTGTTTACGTCACCAAAGTTCACGCGGTCAATGATGTATTTTGCAATAACGGGAAATAACTCATACAAAAAAAAAGACGCTAGAAACAGCTGTTGAAGAAATGGAGGTATTGAAGTGGTAGTATATTCCAAAGGCTTAGCATCGCATTTGATATTGGTACGGCGGAATGCTAATCAGGATCCTATCCACCTCGCAGAGGTGGTTTTACGGCAAGGGGTTCGGGGGCTGGTGCAAAATCCAGCATTCTGGCCATTTCCTAGCACTTAATCTCAGGTCTTAAAAGATGGGTTTCGTGAGCAATATTTTATTTTTTTTTTATTTCTGAAAATTATTGGTACGGCATGCAGTACCTGCAAAAGTTATTGGTTACCGGCTGCTACGCCTATGTATTCTTAATAAATTAAAAAATAATTACTTCTGGTAAAATTGATTACGATTTCAATTGCTTTGGCCACAAATTCATGTAATAAACATGATAAATTGCCGGACAAAAAAGAGAATTGCAGTTATGTATAAACGAGACTATAAAAACAATTACCAGACGTAATCATTTATACTTAAAGCTTAACCCATATTTTCTCTGTTGTTACAAAAAAAAACTCTTTACTTCACACAGTTTCTGTCATCCTCCCAAGTCAGGGGTTCTGAGTCCGCGTTCGCTCTATCATCACCCCTGACAACATACATATATATTTTTCGGGTCTGAGTGTCGCCATCTGGCGGTGACCAGAGTTAACATCAGCCAATGAAATTTATCGTAACCTTCGCCTAATGTTTACATGTAAACAAAAAATGTCTGCGCCCTGTATCGTGGATTTTTTTTTAACGACATGTTTGACAGATTCCCTCCGGACCCCAAAAAGAAGCTTTATGAGCGATGACACTGGAGCCATTTGTTTTTCAAATGAACTGAGGACGACTGCAATGGCATATATAAATTTGCATACGAATACTTCCACGTGTTGAAAGTGATATTGATAAAGTAGTGGACTATAGCATAGAATGAAATGGAGTTCTGTACGTGCAGTATGTGAAAGCAGTAGTAAATGATTGAATCATAATTACAAATTAATAGACAATTAAAATTTTCTGTAATCCGGACGTACTTCTTAGAATTGAAAAAGGACTGAGAAAGAGGTGGTGGAAGTAACCCAAAACGAGATTGTTTTAACACTGGACAGATCTGTCAGTGACAGAAGAATGTCAGTTTCAAATTGGGGTTTAAAAAATATATTGGTAATCTTGATTTTGCATATTGAATTTGTTGATACAAGATATATGTCCTATCAATATAGTGTAGTTTTGTGAACATGTATATGGTCATGTTTTGGAATTGAACATGAACTAGTACAAATAAATCTTATTACATTGTGTGTATTTACTTCAATACTGCTTACTTAAAAAGAATAAATGCAAAAGCTGCAAGTGCAATTTTTTTTACTGTGACAATTGCACTTGTTTTTAATTATTCAAAAATATGCAAGTCATAGAATTAAAACCAAGCTTAAAGCAAACTGTCCTATGCTGTGGCTTGTCATAATATATACTAGTTCTCCTTCAGGTTAAAATGAGCTGTGATTCTTGTATGTGTGTGCAGCTTAAAGTCAACATGGCACTCAGCTTAGTTATGACATGGGATGTATTTTAGATTGTTTAACTTGTTATGGCACAGGCCCATAAGGTCTAAAATCAAACTAAATGTGCAATTGCAAAAATTGCAACTTGTTGAAGCTTGTCTATATATATATATATATATATATATATACAAATGTTTAAGTATTGTGACAACCATATAATATATCTATCCAGCGGATTTCTGAAACATCAGAAATACAGGGTTAATATCAAATATTTATATATACGTCTACAAATTAAGCCCAACACTGTTTGAATTAGACTTTTAACACTGTCAAATTTTTGCTTTCCCTCAGCGGGATTCGAACTCACACCGCTGTGACACTGTGGCACCAATTCGCCTGCACTATGTCCAGCGGTCTAGACCCCTCGGCCAAATCCGCTATATAAAAATATAGCTTCATTAACCGGGG